>JAWNMW010000218.1:0-200014 GCA_035043565.1 Drosophila robusta
GCAAAAAAATAATTTTATTCTAATTATTAGTGAATTACTGCTTGTTTTTATTGTAATTATTTACTAAATCATATAATTAATCCAAGTTTTCATGATTGTTTTATTAATTTTGCACGCATTAAAATAAACATTTTTTCTTCAATAACATTAGCAGCAATAATTTTTAGCGCGTCCAATGTTATTACATAAAAATAACATCACGCATTCTTTTATCATTTTTGATAGGTATTACATATTTGTTATTTTCACAAATTACCCATTTAAAATTATTAGAAAATAATAACCTACAAATATTATATTCAAAACACTTTGATTCTGGATCACTTATTTTAGACCTAGGGCGAAACATCGCATTACAATACTTATAGAAATTTTCGCTAAAAGCTTTTCCCATAAAAATAAGAAGCATATTTATAAAATAGTCTGAGATATTTTTCACAGATTCTTGCATATTTTAATTCCACCGTCATAACATTTTAACAGAAATTTACAAATAATTTTTTTAGTTTATTCTAATATGAATCATTACTTAATAATGTTTCAAAAAAACTAAAAACGTATTTTTTTAATCTAAAGTTTTTATGAAGTTCGACTTTTAATATATCTTTTAAAATAAACAAGTTCAAATCTACATATTTTAATCTTATTTCAAATTCATTCATATTATTAATTTTATTTAAAAAACATTCTAAACTTTTCAAAGAAGCATTAACAACTGTGTTATAATCAGTATAATTTCTAAAGTCAATTTTATTATATGTTTCTTTAAGCGCTTGAATATATTCTATGACTTTTAAAATATTTTTTTGTAAGATCTCGTGTTGGCCTACATTTATTAAAAAGTTTTTTACTTTATATTCATACTGCAATTTATTTATTTTCAATTTATATAATCAAAAACCAAATCATTTAAATTATTTTTATTTGTTTTATTTTCGATACTTAAACTTTTTTAAGTTACCATACAAGTTGATTATTTTTTTCAAATCTTCAAAATAATCCGTTAATTTTTTTAAAAATTTTTTATTAAAAATTTGATCAATTATTTTATTATATTCTTTTAAAAAAAGTTCTGTTTCTTTTATAATTTTATCAAAATCACATTGAAAACGTACTTGAATAACTAGTCTATAAACGCCGTTTTTTTGTAAATCATTTAAATTATCTTTTATTATGCTATTCATCTTTTAGAAATACAAATATTGTACATTATCTTTAAACTTCAAAACATTCCTTTTGACAATATCAAGACTTTTATCATTATAAAGAGCATCTAACTGATATTTTAATTCCGAGCTGATTTTTTTAATATATTTTTTTAACACATTGTCATTTATTGTCAACCTTTTCACATTTTCTGACGCATCTGAAGTAAAAAAACGAAGAAAATTGAAACCGTTTACATAATAGCATTGTGTAGTAAACAAAAAAAGTAAAAAACATCAGTTGTGAATGTTTTATTAACATTAGGAGTATAAACTATTATCATATATAATAGTTTATTTTTTATTAATATTGTATCTTTATATGTTTAATTTTAAAAATTTATTGTATTGTATTTTTAATTCACAAATTAATTAAAAAATATTTATGAAATTTTTTTTTTGCCTAATTGGGGATACAATAATCCAGCTACGCGTATTAAAATTTGTTTATAGAAACAAATAAATAGATAAATGTTTTTGTTTCAAAATTGTGATAATAAAAAATGTAACTAAATATTAACTAATTACTTTGAAAATTTATTAAAATTTTATTTTTCAAAAACTAATTTTAATAAATTAAATTAAAAAAAATAATATCTAAAAAAAGTAAACTAAATTCTAATGTAAACAAATTATTTTTAATTTCAAAAACGAATATTTAATTTATTTACAAATTCACATAAACTGATTTTAATAAAAACACATGATTTTAAAATTTAATATTCACAGATAACAAATATAGTTTTTGGTATTAACCGTTTAATACAACTGCAAATTAAATTTGTTGGCTTTTAATACTATTGAATAAGTATGTAATAAAAACACATAATTACAAAGATGTTTTTGAAAAAACTGTAAAAAGTATTGTAAATTCATGTAAAATTTATACGTGTAAAAAAACGGTTTTTGATAACAAAAATACATTGTTAGCCAAAATTTTATTGCAAAATGGTTAATGTTATTAAGTTATTCTGAATTTAAAACATCAGATAAATTAACTGAGAATATAAATGTGTATATTATTTTGAATTAATTATATATCTTAGCTTAATTTATTACATTTAAGTGTAAGTATATTTTTTGAATCAGTAGAAGTTAATTATTTGTGTGAATGCTATTAAAATTAGTGATATAATTTATTATCATATATGATTATGATTTATATATTAAATGGTAAAACACGGCAGTAAATATTATTTTTATACAAGCGTAATTATTAAATACTTTAAGGCTTGTTGGTAGGTTTAGTATATTAAACTTTCTTTTAGAATCGCTCCATGTCTCCATAGAACTTTAAAAAAATAAAAATTTGTAATTATTAAATTTTTATTCTTTAAAGTAGATTTTAAAAATTTTGAATAAATTAAATATTCGTTTTTGAAATTAAAAATATTGTGTTTTTATTGAAATTAGTTTAAAAATTAATTTATAATATATTGATGCACTTAATCGTTTAAACACAAAATGAAAATATATACTTTCAAAGTCTTGCATTTCGATTATACTCTGAGTTGGTTGTTGTCCTGATTTTCAAATTTTTTTTGACATCAGGTTTTCTTCATTTAAAAAATTCAACATCTAATTAAAAAAAATTGTGATTATTTAAAGCTCCATGAAGTCATAAAGCGACTTTAAAGAAATTTTAACATATTTAATCTATAACACTCTGCAAGATTTTTAATATTAAACGCAATCAAATAAAATATTTTATTGATATTTAAATTTCTAAAACAAACTGAATGATAACCAATAATAATTTAGGTTATGATGAGCTTATATATTTTTTAAAAATTATTTTAGTTAATGGCTCTAAAGTTCATATTATCGGGTGTTTTTAATTACAATAATAATTAAAGACAAAACTATTGAGCAAAAGTTTTTTTATAAACGTAGTTTATTATTTTAATTTTAGTGTTTTTCAAAGAGCATGGTTTATTGATATATTTAATAATTGAAATAGACACAATAGTTTATATAAGCGCGCAGCAGGTGTTTTGAAATAAACATATAATATTAGTCATTTCCAATATTTCAGTAATTTAATAATTAAGTTTTTATTTATTGGTATAGATTACTAGACGTTTCAAAATCTTTATATTTGAAACTTTATAAAATAAAAATAAACAATGAGAAAAACATATGCGGAACAATTGTAATTTACTTATTTTAATCTTAGTAGTAATAAAGGAGATTGTCGCAAATATTATGGTCATAGACGACCTGGGAATAAATAAAAAACTAGGAGATCCAAATGGACTGCTTATGTTCCAGAATATTTTAAATGCTAAAACGAATGGCCAAGTAAAAGTCGTTCCTGGGAAAAATACAGATGATGAAACAAAAATGAACCCAAAAAATTCATCTCTGGGAACAAATAATTCACAAATCCCAAACTCCAATGGGAAAAATGTAACTACGATAAATTATGCTAATCCATCTGAAAATTTTAAAGCAGACAATAACAAAAATTCCGACAGGCCAAATACGATTTTTCTTAGTCCTAGTAATTCATACAGTCCGTATATCTTAACTAAATTAACGCCTAATATATCAAGCACAATAAATCCAGCTACTTATATTGGAAACTCGGGTAATAGCAATAGTCCGTATTTAAGATATGGGTCTAATAATCCTGCTACTCCGAATGATTCTTACAATCCTGCCAATTTAAATAATTCCAATAATCCCGTCAATCCAAATAATTCCAATAATCCTGTTAATCCGTATAACTCTAACAGTCCCGTTAATCCAAATGATTCTAATAATCCTGTTAATCCGTATAACTCTAACAGTCCCGTCAATCCAAATAATTCCAATAATCCTGTTAATCCGTATAACTCTAACAGTCCCGTTAATCCAAATGATTCTAATAATCCTGTTAATCCGTATAACTCTAACAGTCCCGTCAATCCAAATAATTCCAATAATCCTGTTAATCTGTATAACTCTAACAGTCCCGTTAATCCAAATAATTCTAATAATCCCGTTAATCCGTATAACTCTAACAGTCCCAATTCGTATAGTTCCAATAATCCTGTTACTTCAAATAACTTTAAAGGCTCAAGTAATCCATACATTCCTAATAATGTGCCCAATAAGTATAAACTTCTTAATAAAAAGCAGTTATACGACAATACCGACAGCTCGAGCGAATCAGACAATTTATTTGATTTAAATAATTTAAAGAAGAAAAAGAATAAAAGAATAAAAGAAGCCAGTTAATAATATTTCATCTCCAAGAAATAGAAAAAGACCAAGTAAATCTGATCCAAACAAACAAGCACGTATAGATGATATAGAGAATGAGACAAAAGACTCAGAAAGTGACTCATCTTTTATTTATTCCGATTCTTTCGATGAGGCTTTAAATGATTATTATTTGGAAAAACATGGTAAAAAAAGAAAAAAGTTCATTCGAGTAAGCCAAAAAAGAATCGCAAGAGTCACAGTAAGCAAAAGAAAAATAAAACACATCGTAAAGACCCCGAATCTTCTTACAGTGATTCCAGTACGCAAGAGAGCGATTATACTAAGAAAGATTATTATGATCCAAAAAATGATCAAAAGAAAAAAGCACAAGGAACAAGCCGAATGACAGTGTGAATGATCAGTCAAATGCTGTTGATGATCGTAAGCCGAAATTTGAATCTAACGATGACAAGCCAAATACGTCTAAGCCTGAGAACAAAGATCCAAATGATACTTTTGATTATGATAATATAAATAATAAGTCTCAGAACAAAAAAGAAAAACCAAGGAATAATGCGAATGATCCTTCTGACTATGATAATGCGAACAAATATCAGAACAATATAGATAAGCCTATCAAAGAAAAATCACCAATAGATATTGGTAGCCCGATACTGCCTATTAGCACAGCTATGGTTGATTTTGAAATTCCGCTGTACGGTTCAGATAAAAGGAGTAATACATTGCCGCCGGAAAAACAACATTCTCAACTGGAAGAGTATGTGAAGGAGCATCAAAAGAATATCCATGATGCGAACGACGCACGCAAGGCATTCCTGAAGACGAAGATAGAGAATATGAAAGATGACAGTGAAAAAAATAATCAGAAGCTGGCGGATCTCAAAAAAATGTATGATGACACGAAGAGAAAACTCAAGAATTTAGAGAACGAGCTTATAAAGATAAAACATGGGGTTTCTGCAGAAAAATCTGTCATAACAAACGAAACAAGCAACATCGAGACACTTAAAATGGGATCATGAACAATAATGCGAAGATCAGAATAGAAGAAGTAGAGTTGCTTAAGCTGTCGCAGAGGATGAATGAAGAGAAAAACAAGCTTTCCATGCTTGAGGACAAGGAGAGAATGCTCAAAGAACGGCTAGAAAATATTAAGAAAGAGAAGGAAAGTAATTTTGGACATTTGAAATTAGAAGAAAATAAGATGAAGATGTATTGTATGTTAATTAGTGGGTTAGAAAAGGAAATTAGATCGATTAAAGAAAGCATATCTTCTGTAGAGGCTATACGGGATAGCCAAATTGAAATGCTGAATAAATTAAAAATGGAAATGGAAGATTATGATAACAACTCGGATATACCGATGTTTATAAAATATATATAAATTTAATCGGCATATAAATAGATGATTTTGATTGTTATTGATGATTTGAAAATAATGATTTAAATTCAGTTAAATTGTGAAGTTATAAAATAGTAATAGCAATCATATATGATTTTGATTGTAATTATATTTTGAAATCAATATTTAATACTAATCAAATAATTAAATAATAATTTTGTATTTAAATTTATTTATTTATGGAGTTACTTTTTATTATTTTCTTTCAAAATAACCATTTACAGGTCGATCCGCTTCGTTTCACGCTCGTATAATTTTGTATTAAATAATATTTTTAATATGTGTTGTGGGTTTAGTGGGCTAAATTTTTCTTTTAAGTCGCTCCATGACTTCAAGGAACTTCGAAGAATTGCAAATTTGTAATTATCAAATTTTTATTTTTAAATTTAATTTTTTAAATTTTTGATAAAACCCTGATATCAGAAAATAATTTCGGAGAGCAGGCTCTCAACCAACTGTATGTTTACAATGAATTGGTTGTTTAACCGAGGGGTCTGAAAATGGCATTGATTAATATAATGTGTTATATATGAAATATTTTATACCCCTAATGTTTGAAAACACGACATAATGCTGTTAAATATATATGCGTATTAACTGTATCAACGCATTTTGTCTAACTGGTAAGTTTTAAAATGAATTTTGATTTTTTATGAAATCAAAAGCGTATATTTTTTGAGATAAAATGGTATTTTTTACAATAATCACTTAAAAAACGTATATAGCTCAAAAATACTATAGTAAATCAGAAAATGTTTTAAAATTGAACAAATGTTTACATTTAAAACGTGTTATATATAAATAGCCTCAGGTTTCTAATTATATTTTAAAAAGCTGTGTACAATTTTAACAACTATAAGATAACGATTTTAAAAATATTAACATTTGATAATTCTACTTTGACATTGAAAAGCGTATGAAGTTATGAATTAATTTAAAACATATAATTTCATGTTTTTACTAATAAAACGTATAAAATACTGTCATTTGTGAACATTAAATGTATAATTTTTCTTAATTAAAAAATTCACAAACAACCCGAGCATCATCATGATCAATAGAAAAGGCTACAATTGATTTCACAAAGTCGATCATAAACCATTGTTAGAAAAATAAATATAAAGAAACTTGCAATAAAATATAATTGAAGAAAATCTCATTACAGTAACTAACCATACTAAAACATAATCAAAGTGGAGTAAAAATTTAGAAAATATATGTTTACACTGAACGATGGCTTTAGATACTTTTAGTAATTAATAAGAGATCGGTATTTTTTTTGAAAAATACCAAAATTAAAAAAACATATATGTGAATGTTTATGAACATTAGAGTATAAATTATTGAAGGTTAATATTTGTTTTTGGTTGTTGTTTAGAATATCAAGCTGATGACAAGTTCCTCGTTTTATATGCCGTGGATGTTTCTTTAGGCAGCCCTTCTTCTCTTCCTTTACCTCGACGATAGTCAAAAGAAATATTTTCGAGCGTCTTCTTAAGCACCATTGATTGGATGTACGCTATTGCATATATGACAAAATATATTTAAATTTAAAAATTTTTTACTGAATTATACTATTTTCTGTTTGAGATACTTTTCTTCTAAAATAAACTTACACAACGTCAAATAAAAATGTATCCCAGAATATTCTGGCCAAAGAGGTTTGACAAAATATATTGCTGATCCCAAACATGCCTGTTTCAACATAAAATCACTCAATCTCCTTGTATTGCCCGTTCTTATTATCATATCAACTTTTTTGTCATATTTCATATTGTATTTGTTTTCCTCAGTTGAAGCGTAAGAAAAAAATAAATTGACGACTAATCCATCAACATTCGCTGTCTCCTTTGTCCATGCATCAAATATATCTTTTATTTCTTTGTCAAGTCTGCTAAAGTCACCATATATCTGTATTTTCACCGGAATTTTCAAATTTTCAGGAAATTTATTGTTAATTTTAATGAAATCCATAATATCATTTATTTCTTGTTTTTTTCTTTGGAAATTTTTAATAGAAAAACAAAAAAAAGATATTTCTTTAAATTGATGTCTGTATGCAAAATGTATCAAATCCATTATTTTCATAAACCCATTCGTTACTTTGTAATGTTTTTGAATGCTATTGTTTATATTTGATTCTTTAATATCTGACATGTTGCAGAAAGCTGAAGTCATTTGAATTTTTTTTTAGTGAACCTGCGATTTCCATCACAAATAAATGCTACGTTGAAATTTTTGAAAATAGAATTTTGCAGAACTTTTGGGTAAGACAACTTTGTTTTGAAAAAATTGCACAAATAGTTGAAAATGACGACTGATAAATGTGAATTTGCTAAAAAATCCAAGAATTTGATTATATAAATTACTAACTGTTGTTTTACTGAAAGCAATTTCATTTTGGGCATTTTAATTTTTTTGTAAAAATATTAAAATTTTTGATAACTACAAGAATAATTTAATATAACTTGCTGTAATTCTGAGCATTGAATGCACAAATCATTGCGAATATAACATGGCTTAATTCCATCATAATGGGAGATGTTCGATCAGCATTTGTTATGCGGTTAATAGTGATTTTATAGAGAATCTACGTTGGAGATTGGCACTAGAAAAAGTTATTATAAACTAAATTAGCTGTTTAGAGAATAGCATATGTATTTATATTATGTAATCAAAGCTTCTTGAGGTATGATAGGAGTAGTCCCAGCGTTTAGAAAACATAATATTGCGTTGTAGCGGACCGAGTCGTTGCTTTGAAACAACGATTTTTAACTGATTTATAAATAAAGTTGGTTTTTTAATATAATTTGATTAATTAGATAAAGCAAATGAGCTCTGATCAAGGTATAAAAAAGCAAATATATTGTCATTTCAAACATTTAGATTATAAAATATTATCATATTTAATTATTAATATATGAATTGCACTAGTATAGATTGTTTGGAGAAAAACAGTAGTAACTCTGGATTTTTATAGCAAAAAAATGGATTATTTCCAAGCGCAAGACCAGAGAAAACATATCTGATCAATTAAAACGCTTCTTGTTATTATTTTTGCAAAAATATTTGTGTTGTCAGAAAAATTGTTTTGAAGTTTATTAAAATAAAAAGTATAAGTATTTATAGTGCAGGTATCTATTCATAAATTAATATTTTCTCAAAATAGCATAATTTTTAGTAAAAATACTTTTATAATTGTAATATTTTTTTATAATTTTAATTTAGATGTTATATATGATCATAGTTTATACACTTTAATAACCATTCACATATATTTTTAATTAAAAAATTACGTCATGACTTGAATTTTTTTAATAATAATAATAAAATATAAATACTTTTCAAAACAACAAACAAAATAGCATGTGAATGATTATTGACATTAGGAGTTAAAATATCTACATATATAGAGTAGCATTTGTTTAATAAATGATTATTTAAAAATTAGTTATTTTTTAAAATAATGTGCCAGCCTGATATTTTAAACAACAACCGAAAACAAATATTAACTTTGATAAATTATTTAGAATTCAAAATAATTACAAGTTGTAAAATACATTTGTTGACAAACTAAAAATATTTATAAAAAATAATCAGTAAACGTAAAAACATTTACTTAATTAGTTCTGTCAGTTGCTTGAAATTGTGTTCTGTGAAATTCTATTCTGATGTAAAAGTATTATTTAAAAATTTTTAATCTAATTTAAAGAATTATAAATTTGATAATTCTTCCAAGTTCCATGAAGTCATGAAACAATTTTAAAAGAAGATTTAGCCCACTGAACCTACCAACAATATATAAAATGTAAAGATTTTTAACCTGTACGAAACATACTGCTGCTATTGCGGCTTGCTCTTCAATCATTTCTCCCTTGTAGTATTTTTTATAATTACCTGCTCTTTTAGTATTTCCTAGTCCTCGACGGTAGTCAAACGACATACTTTCAAGCCTCTTCTTCAGTACCATCGATTGAAATGCCAAATATAATAACACCACAACAAAGGATAATTTACTATCTACAATGCCTTTTTATCCAAATACTCTTTAAAAGCATATAACTGTGCTACACCTGCATAATTTCCGTATTTTTCTATCCATTTTTTCTGTATAACTTCATAATTTTTAGTTGTTAGTTTTTCAAAATTCAAATTAAAAATATTTATAGAATATTTTAAAATGTGTGTATCAATTGGAACAGCCTGGAAATGTTTTAAGGCGATCAAACATATGCAATCGGCCACTTTGTTTCCTATTCCACTCGCCTCCATCAGCTTCTTCTTCGCATCAGCATAAGACAATTGATTCCAGTTAATTGAGTTATTAATTAGAAATTTAGCTGTATTACAAATGAAAACAGCTCTATAACCAAATTTTTGTGCTTTCAACTCGTTTTCGATATCAACAAGAAGATGCAAGCTTGGAAAACTATAAAATCTATGAATCAATGAGTTTTCACTATTGAAATTATTTGAAATGGGTTTCCCATCAGTGCTTTTATTGCAAAGAGTCTTATCACAGACATTTTGATTTTCGTCTACAGTTGCCAATAAATTACCTTTACTATACAAATAATTTACCATATGTGTTATTCTTTTGATGTTATTGTTTGCACTACAAATAAATGAAAAAATGGTCGAATACAAATCATTTGTCAAAAACCGTAATCCTCTTTTTTCGTATTAATCAAATTTGTTTCTACATCCAAGTTAAAAAATCAATCAAAATTTGTTCGGTAAATGATGTGTTGTCGAGAAAAAAAACATTTTCATTTTCTTGTTTCAACGTAACCAGTGTATCTCCCAAAACACCCTTATATATGTTGTGTTTCAATTTCTTAAAATGAAACACCTGTCCACTGAAAAGAGTTTCTTCTAAATTGATGTATTCTTTTGTATTTAATTTTTTCCAACGAAAAGTATTCATTCGGGATTTTCATAATTTGCAGTTAAATTTTTTTAAATAATTGTGAATGTTTTATTAAAATACAATTATTATAATATACAACGATAATCGAAAATATATTACAAATAAGTTTTTTTCAATCAGCGTTTTCTCAGTATGACTTGGTGCTTTGTCAATATATTTATTTTGAAAGTAATTCATTGTTTAAATTGCTTTTAGTGTGAACTTGTTGAATTTATATAAGTCTTTTGATGACTGTGATTTAATTCAATGATTCTGTATTTCAGTGTACCAAAAAGTATAAGAAATGTGACTGAAATAAAAGAATTTGAATTATACTAAACTTGGATACAAAATATTTTCTTATATAACATGAACATATGTTGTTATCATTATAACTTATAATAATAATAATAATAGATACCCCTTTCTCTAACAAGACATGTAGCTCAATGGCAGAGCGTCGGTCTACGGAACCGAAGGCTGCGGGTTCGAGTCCTGCCATGTCTGTTCTTTTTTAATGAGCTGAAACAGCCATAATAAATATGTGTGTATTTTATTTAGTTTATAATATTAGTTGTGAATATTATTGACATCAGGGGTATAAATGATTAACATAGATAACATTAGTTAAATTTACAATAAATAAATTACAATTGATCAGTGAGTATTAAATGCGGTAAAATAATTATATTTGCACTGAAAAGCCATATCCCAATTAATGTAGCTAGGTTTTTATTGTGATTATTTTTTATTCTGGTGTTGTAAGTATTAGTTTTTCATTTATCTCGAATAATTTTGTATTCATCTGATATTCTGGTAATTCTTCAAGCGTAGATTTGTTATGATAACTTGATATTTTCAGTACTTACTAGTTTATTCCAATAAACAAACAAAAATTAATAAACAAATAAATAAATAAAAAAGTATACTTATTTGTTTGTTTATTGAAAAATATAATGTCTAGGCAGACCACTTTCAGATTATTTATTTTTTGTGAGTATAATTATGATTACAGAAAAATAAACAACACGCCTCCTTGATATGAAAATATTAAAGTTTTATTTAAATTACTTATTGTTTTTATAAATTGATTAATTACAAAAATAATTAAAATTTTTGAATAGCGTAATAAATTGATTAAACTAAGTAAGTTAATAAAGTTTAAGCAATCAAATAAGTCTATAGGTCTCAGTAACTAAATAAAGCTCAATTACTAAGCAGAGGTAATCAAAAAGAGGCATAACAGGAGTAGTCCTCATTAGAAAAGATAATATTTGCATTGAACGTATCGAATATTATTCGATGCAACTTTTGACTGTTTCGTAAATAACTATTTTTATTTCGTTAAACTTTTTAGAAATAATATTTCTTAGAGCATCAGAGATGTACAAATTTTAAAAATCCACTACTGGCTTTTCTATCACCGGTCTTTTTTCGTCGTAATCGTATCTTTTATAACTCCATATCTCATCCACCTGTTGTTTCAAACCGAAATCCAGTTTAGTTAAAGCAAATTGACAATTTTCCAGTAAATCCACAAAATTAAAATTTTCGATAATTTTTGCGACATAAGATATTTGACTGTGGATATCTGCCAAATCACCCACTGCTTTGGCTATTTTATTGAGAACAAACTCATATTCGAATATACCGCCAGGCCTGTCCTTGGTAAGTGCATTCTTGACTGTTTTATTCGAAGCTACAGAATAGCTGAAACTTGTTTGGCTTCCCGCAATATTTTCCTCGAGTCTTTCTTTGACCTTTTCCAATCTGTTTTTGTATCGCAAGAAATAATTTATCTTAGCGTCCAACGTTACCTTCGATCCCTCGCCACATGTTCCTGCGTTTATTTTCAACCACGTGGAAACTGCCTTGTAAAATAATTCGGCAACACGCGATTTCTTGTATTCTGTGATCTTATTTGCTCCCAGTGCTTCTGCCGCGGCGAGTGCCAGCTTGAAATCGTAGCCGTGCAAATAATATCTGATCGCTGTTTCCGGCAATTTCACATATTTTTCATAAATTTTACCGACTTCTGAAAAACACCCCTTGTTTTCCAGCATAGTAGCGAATTCGTCGCACAGTTCCCGTGTGCGAAACACGGTTAGTGCTTCTTCCCACAAAATGTGTTTCCGTGCAGTTTCCAAGGCAGCTGCCTTGTTGCTACCGCGCCAGTACAAGAAGAATGCTTCTTTCGGCTCAGCGATCTTCGCGACGACACAATAGAAATTGGTTTTACACAACCCGTACTTCTGAATCATCAATAATTCGCCAGTAAGTTTGTGTTCGACCGCATACTTCTCAATCTCCAGAAGACCAGCATCCGATTTATCGGACTTCTCAAATTCCTTGACAAGCCAATACAGTGCATTTTCCCTGTCTTCTATGTAATTGAATAGGATATATCGTTTATTCCCCCGTGTCTGGTAGAATCTTTCGAAGTCACTTGAATCGGTCTGGCATCCCTCAAAGGCCGTCTTTATTTTTCCAATATCTCCTGTTCTGATAGCTGCATTCAAAATATTACGTGTAGAAGCCATGTTTGTCAGTAATTTGACAACTTCTGGTAATTTGCCCAAGTAAAAACAGAAGTCTATTCGTCTGATCTTCAAAAAAATGCTGACAATAGCGGGCATATTTATATTTTTGTTCAATCGTTTTAAAAGCACGTTCAACGAATACCCCGGCCGTTTCAGCTCCAGGTACTTTTCAAAATATTCTTCCTTTTCCTTTATTCCGTACTCCGCTTCCCAATAGGCTGTTTCGAATAAGTGTTCAATAGAGTTGTTTCTGATGACGATATCCTTGTTAGCCTTGTTTATTTTAGTAGAATTTTCAACCGTATTATTAACTGTAATCTTATCAGCCGTCTTTTCCACTGTGATCTTATCATCTGCATTCGTATTCGATTTACTTATAGCAATATCATTGACTTTACCAGCGATCTTAGAAATATCAGTTTCTTCGGCCGTGTCGAACCTGTCTTCCTTAGAGAACTTGTACAGCTTCTTCTCATCAAAAATAGACAGCAGCCTTTCCAAAGAATCGTTCTCGTGTAAAACACTCCCCTTGATCTCAAGCACATCCGCCAGCATGCTGATTTGCCCATTAGTCAGCTTGTCCACTACTTCCACAGGGCATCCTCGGCCTCGATAAAATATATCGTAGTTTACGTGCTCGCTATCGCAATAATCCGCCGCCTCTCTGTACAATCCCTTTTCGATCAATCCACCAATCATCTTTGTGCTAAACACCTTGTTCGTCGTGCTTTCTAATGTTCCGAACTGTGTGTAACACACAATCCGGTTTTTCGATACAGTCAGCGGCATCAATCCATCCTCCGCATACGAACTATTCAGCCGCCTACCATCTTCACTTATCACCAGTTCCCTCTTTTGTGTATAAATCAAATACTTGTCAAACACTATGAAGGCGTTCACATCTGCAATCTCATCGGTCGTTCCTGTCCTGTCAAAATACCGTAACGTACGATCCGTTAAACAATAGAACTTGATATCGTCTCTCGGGTCCCGCGTCCAGCCACAATGATAATACTTATCCGAGTTAGAACAGTTTAAAGATTGCGATCGCGCTGCGGTCATCTGATATGAGTTGTTTGTGTCCCCACACACAAAATCACCATTCGTATACAATACACCCACATTTCCATAAACATTATAAATTTGTATAACTGCAGTGTCAGCGTACTGTTTGTTTAAATCTTTGATTCCAATAATATTGAAGAAATCATCCACCTCATACAACATGTCGTTAATACGCACAATGAAATAATTTCCCATTACTGCCACATCATTCACAGGTATATTTTCTAGTAGTAATAATATATTCTTGTTTTCAATGCTCGTTTTATTAATATCTTGTTCTTGTCTTTGATCGATGCTCGTTTTAGCGTTATCGTGTATCTGATCGATGCCCTTCTTGCTGATATCTTGTTCTTGTCTTTGATCGATGCTCGTTTTAGCGTTATCGTGTCTCTGATCAATGCTCTCTTCGTATGCAATGATGTTCTCGCTTGTTTTATTTAACAATTTAAAGCCATCCTCCCTGTCTATCTGATAAACCAATATTTCGTTGTTCGTTATCACGACAAGCTTATCCTGATGCACCCCAAAATTTTTGATCTGAGAATCAAATCGTAACTGCCTGTAATAATACGGCGGCGGGATGAGCGCTGTATCGAAATCATAATAATTCAATTTGCACCCGTCAATTACAAATCTACACTCGTTTCTAGCATACACATAGTTCTTAATTAACCTCGCGCCCTCTTTCACAATAACAGCGTTCCCTTCAATACCATAATAAGCTCCATTGATTTCCAGTTTCTTGTACCAATGGAAATTGTTCATATACATTATCGTAGACACTCCTTTTTTGTAACACACCAGCACGTGGTTATTGTCCACTTCCATTATATTCAGTCGCTCGCAATCCACATCTATCGGATCGCCATGCTCCAGTCCATTTGGCTCAATGAACCTGACTTTGTCGTCCATCGCCGACGCAAATATATTGTACTTCTTTATATAAGCCATGTCGCGTATCTTCCCGTCTATTTCACTGACTAGCTCGAGATTCATGTCGAAAATATATGTTTTGTTTGTGGAAATAACACAGAACATGTCATCAGCCCACACTATTTTCCCTCCGTCGTTGTCCGTATATGCTCTCGACGTCTTCATCTTGTTTCGAGCATCAAAAAACAGTATTTCTGTGGTCGTAAGCACTATTTTTCTCTCGTTGTCTACTGCCACATCCAATATCGTGTCTTTTATCCTTCCTATCATCTCAACATTCTGTTTGCGTTTGTTGATGCTGTACAAGTAATTATCGTCAGAAACAAAAAAAAAACCAAAACGCATATGTTTCCAAAAAATTGGTTTGTAAGGCATCGGCATTTGCAAACCGGAGCAAAAAAGGGTGTTTTTATCGATATACGCTTCGTTGTCGTATAAAAAGTCGGTATTTGAAAACTCAGAAGCTTTAGAATGCTGTACAAAAAAATTTTTCATAACTTGGGTAAAAATTTCTGTTGCTGAAATAGTTCCACATGAAACTATGAGAATTATTTTAGTGTTATTTGTAAAACTATTTCATTTAGCTTGTTTATTATTGATTTCTTGCTCTTTTTCTCTTTGACGGCACTCAAATTCATTTTATTTGTGATGTGAATTTTCTAAAAAAATTTACATCACAAATAAAAATTTAATAAGTGAATTCTGAAATAACAGCTCGTTATAAGAATTTAATTATAGTAAAAACATAAACCTGTTGAAATATTTTGTTTTTTTAGATTAATATCCCTTGTTATTTATAATAATAATTGTACCCCTGATGTTAATAAATATTCACCAGGGGTACAATTATTATTATAAATACTTTTAACACAATTATATATTAGTTTTTAGTTTGTATAATTTATTTATTTATTTATTTATTTATTTATTTATTTATTTATTTATTTAGTTAGTTAAAAGTCACTTTCAAGTTATTTGATTGTTTTTTTCGCATTTCCGTTATTTAATATCAGTTATGGCCGATAAAAAAATTGCTGTTGGTCTTTCAATGTATTCATCTAACTTATTAGCACCTATATAGGATTAATTAGAAACATTATCTATTAGTAATCTACGTAGCAATAATATCAATAAAAATATATCCCGAGTTCAGAAACATCATTTTTCGTTGTAGAAAACTGATAGTTGGTTTAAATAATGTTTTTTAGTATAAATCAATAGTTTATTTTGATTGTAGTCTCGTTATAAAGGAATCTTTTCTGAAATAAGGGTTTTTTATTTTTTTAATTAATAAACTTTTTTTCATCTGGTTTTCAGCTATCTTATTGATGTTTTAATTTTTTTAAAAAATCTCCCTTTATGTCATATTTATACGATGTTTCATATTTTCTTTTTGTTTTCAGTCCTACAATTCTATATACACTTTGTCTTGTATTCGAACTGATTTTCTTACAGAATTCTAAATTTTTTGAGCTATGTTTGTCTGTTTCCTTCTGTCAATGTGCCAATTGGTATTTTTTCATTTTATTCCTCTTTGCAACACACATTATGCCTTATTTTTTGTTCCAAGAGTCTCTTGGCCTAAAGAAACTATGGTCGAAAGAAACGTGTATTCTATTTAATTTTTGTTCTTGTTGCCATATTGTTATTTGGGCAATACACATCTTAGGCGAGTTAATTAACGCTCGAATGAATATGAAATATTTCAACCACATTGACGTTAGTAATATAAAATACGGGTTATTCATGATTATGACGTCCACATTTTTTCTGGTTGCGATCTGTGACATGAAAAGAAAAATTTGGCAGGAAAGAGAAAAAAAGCAAAGTCAAACTAAAGAAGCTTGTATATGAGTATTTAATAGGCGGATTGTATTCATGTTATGGATTGTCTATTTTCATTTACAGATTTTATACTAAAACTCACACAATACTAGCGCAATTCAAATTACATAAATTTTATGTATATCTACAGTTTTTTATGATTAGTGCGATTGCTGTAATTTTTAGTAATTTATATTTGTATTTTACGAAACAAAATAACGCCCAGATTTTGTTTTTTAACACGATAAAGTCTGTTAGTTAGTGATTGTTGCTTTATAATTCTTTAATGATATATTTTTTAATTTATTTTACTGATTGATTTTATTTATAAGATAAATTTTTATTGCGCTTGAAAATTTTTTCATTTAATTATTTTGATTGTTTATTATAAACTTTTTAGTAGATATTCAATTTCTTGTTTTTTTAAATTTTTTAAATTTTTTAAATTTTTTTGTTTTTTTAAAATTTTGTTATTATTTTTTTAATCACTTAATAATTTTTCAAATTTATGATATATTTTAGAAAACGAAAAAGTTAAAATCAATTTTTTTTGCGTCGATGGAAGATAAATACTGCCTTTGCAGACGACTTTCCGGATTTTCAAATTAAAAACATGAAAAAACAAACAATTTCAAAAACAACGCAAATTTATTGTGCAGTACTCTATTGTTTAAATATAACAAAAGTATTAAAAATAAATTACAAAAAGAATTTCGAAATAAAAAAATAATCAAGTTTGATAAAATTAATACAAGAACAGCAGAAGAAAAGGGGATATGATTTATCGACCAAATATGCATATTTACAGGATTCCTAAAAACTTGCTTGTTATATATAATAATAAATTATAATACAATGTTAGTAAACATTCATATTTTATAAATAGAAATACGAAAATAAAAAAAATGTGCCGAAAAATAAAGGGAATAGTTTGTAAAGAGTACGATATTATAAGCATAATGAAGATGTTTGAAATGTAAGTAGAGTGAAATACCATAATGCACACGTCCGGATGATAAAATTAACAATGTTGTGGAAAGTACGCATCATGCACATAATGCATATATTTATTATTAAAAAATTACAGCAGTTGTTGTTCCCGAGTGATCTCTCGTCTCAGTACTTTGACAACCACACACTGGCTTAACTTCTAAGTTCTGATGGGTTTAGGTGCTTTACAGTGGCTATGGCCGCAATTAGATTGTAAGCAAGAAAAACATATATTAACTAATATTATATTTTTAGAAGTAACATATTTTTTGAAAAATAAATTAAACGAATTATCTATAGAATTTATTTAATTTTGATATTTGTTTCCAGTTCTAGATGAGAGTATCAGACTAAATTAAATGTTAATAGACATTTACATTAAATTATATGCTGATTCATTAGTCTTTTTTAAATTGTATAGATTTTAAATGTTAATAATATTCTAAGTATAAATCGGTGTCACATATTGAAGTATCTGAATAGACTGCAGTTCTTTGTCGATTTTCCTTGGGCGGCTTATTTATAAAATTTAGTTATGATATGAATACTTGCTCTTTCAATCATTAGATTGTTCTCGACAATAAAAAAGATCTGAAATATTTTCAATAAAGTTCTGATAAATAAATTTTTCGAGATAAAAATAAGCGCGATTAGAAGAATAAAAAAAACATATTTTGCATAAATAAAAAAAACAAGAAATCGTGTAAGAACTTTAGTTGGGGAAATCAATATAAGCGTGAAAAACATGATATATAGTATAAAAGAGTGAGAGATAACCAATAAAAAGTGTGGTATGCTGGTTTTTGCAAGAACCTTCGTTGAGTATTAACACGAACTAAAAAGGTATGATCGGAAAATGAAAAATAGATTTGTTTTCGATAAGGTCATGAATAGAATATGACTGCACAGAAAGATTACTATGAAATGTTATTAGCATCAGGGGTATGATTATTATTATATACGAAAAATAGGAATCGAACTATGAATTCATGAAGCGCGCCCTGGGAAGTATTACTATAAGCAACTTATGGATAATGTGATTATAAATTTGATAAGAAACAATAGTAAGTATAGAAGAGGCATGATAAGACGATATGAAAATATATAATTTATTGACTCCGATGGTATCGAGAAGGCGAGCAATTAATATGTGCTATGGTCATAAATATATGCGATGATCGCTCGTCGATAGTGCGGAGGACTTTGAGTGAAATATCCACGACGGATTCTTCAGGCGTCAGACGAATAGCATAATTTGAAGGTGAATCTGACTACGGTTTATGTTGCGGTGTCGGGTCAGTAAATATTATTGAAGACATATTAGTCAGAGATGCATCGCTGAATAATGCGAAGAGCTTCGAATGGATAGCCGCTTTGGAACTAAATATTAAACAGTTGAAGTAATTCTCGGAATACGGGTATGACTCTCATTTCGTCGGGATTTCCGATGAGAATGAGGTTTTTCTTGGCTCGTGTCAAAGCGACATTAAGACGCTCGCGCGACTGCATGATTTCAGAATCGAGAACAGGATTGAAAATGACCGCGACGGAGTCGCTCTCTGAGCCCTGGAACTTGTCGATGGTGGTGACGAAAGAAGCGGTTGTTGGCTGCAAAGCACGAACGACTGTGTTGAAATAACAAAGAACAACAGAGCCGGCAAGACGATCGAGATAGCCAGCAGAACGTGTGTCGATAAAAGTAACGGTGGCGTGACTGCCTGTGCCCACAAGCCGTCCGGCATAAAACAAAGAATTGCTGAGACGCATGATCTGGTCGCCCATACGATACTGGCCGGTCAGAACGGCACAGTCGCCCATGAGATGTTCGAAGGCGCTGAAGGCGATGTCTTTGTTTTTTTTGGCGAGTGGCCTGAGCTGAAGATGGTCGCCGAGGATGCAGAATCTACGAGAAAGCGAAATGGGAATCATCGAAAGCAGAAGATGCATTTGTGATCCCTCGTCGATGATGCAGTAATCGAACGTGTTTTTGATGAAGACGATGTCGGAAAAACAAAAACAGGTCCCGAACACGAGCGAAATCGCAGATATTGTTTTCCTGATCGTGCTTGAGTCGCAGATGGCAGGAATGGCGATTTGATTGGCGGTGCCGGACTGTGCGCGCTCGGATCCGTTGACGGCATTGCCGGGCCGTTTAGCGCCTGCCCGGTAATAGGGCAATGATCCGATTTTAGAAATGATGTTGTTGATGGCCAGGTGGGTGTAGCACACCACGAGGACCTTTTTGTTGTAGTGTGCGAGTATTTTAATGAGCAAGGCGATAAGCGTGCTCTTGCCCGTGCCCGGCATTCCGTGGATGATCTTGAAGTCGGCACAATTGAGGGCCTCGTATAGTGCCGCCTTCTGGCCGTCATTGAGCCGGGCGAACTCCGCGTAAAACACCTCCGGAATGGGTGCGTAGAACTCGCTGGTCGCGGGATTCTTCTTCTGCGTGAAATACATCGCGGAACTGCTATCGCCATGACTGTACGTATCCTGGCTGTCATAATTGAACGCGATCCGCGGTCTATTGCGTCCGTAGCCGTGAGACGCTACATCGGGCGTGTCCGGCTTATTGCGGCCCGGCCCTTCCAATTTTGCCTCCGTCGAAGTGGCCAAATCGTCGCCAGGCCCGGCTTTGGCCACTTCGACGGAGGCCATGCTGTCGTGCAAAGACTCGGGCGCCAACTCAGCCATTTCGACGGAGGCCATGCCGTCGGACGACTCGAAGGAAAAGTCGGAACCAAAGGATCCACGGCTGTCGCCCACTCCATCGTCGCTGGAAATGCATTCGGAACAATCGCTGCATTCCCCGACGCCGTCCTCTTCGAGCCTACCGTCTCTTTCATGGGAACAGATCTCCGTTTCGGAACCATTTCCCGGAGTTTCTTTCTCGTCGGGAAGATAAAGCCCCTTCGCTCCTTGCGACTGAGCTTGTTGATATACCGAGGATACACCGCATGCACCAGTGCCCAGCGCATATAGTTATACGCAACGCCCCTGATCTCGTCGGCCACAAATAACTCCCGGCAGCCGCCACTGCCCCCGGCCAGCCGCACAGTCAGCACGCTTCCATCCCGTCCCACCACATGGCCACCCGTGCAAAGCTTTCTTCCGCGCGTGTAGATACTCACATGCCCGCCCTCCGGCACATCCCCCGTGAACTTCAGCCGCGCCAACCGACTGTCGCTGTCGTCGTCCTCCGCCCGGACACAGCGCATGTATTTCGGGGGCACGCTGCACTCGTCCTCGATTGCCGACAGCTGTCGCCGCAAAAAATGTCCTCCGTCGAGTGCGGCAATGTCCTGGTATATCCGACAGACAGTGTTCTCCGGGCATTCGCACCCGGTGACCGCGTTTCCGTCGCCCGCACAGTTGCGCAACTGCAGCAGCTTCGATATCTCCCCGTGCCGCATTTCGAACTCAGAGACCATTCCGGACTTCGTGAAGAAAAGCATTGGGGTGTATTTCGGACTGCCCCCAGGCGCAGCACTGGCCCGCCTCTTCTTCCGGTTTGGACTCGTTTCGACCCCACTGCCGCCACAGATGCTATGGCCGCGCTTCATGTTCATCATTGCCGTGTATAGCATCACCTGCGCCCGATGCGCCACGTCTTCGTGGATTCCCGTCTTGAGTTCAATTACCCTGTTGTTCGCCACACAGTCGATCACCCCCTTCAGCCCAAACTCCCTGCTCACGACCTCCTTCTCCACAGACTCCACATCCATTCCTCGCCCGCAGAAGTCCATGATGTGTCGGACGTGTTTCAACGTCTCATTCAGCATCTCCCGTTCGCTGCTACCGCACGCATAGATCGCCCGTCCCATTTCTTCAATTATCCGTCTCGCCGTATCAATCACAAACCCAAACTCGCACCGTTTCGACACAAGACACTTTTCCACCACCTGATGCACAATTTGTCCCACCACCATCGTCTTCGGCCCCTCCTCGAAACTGATGTTCGCCACGTTCTTCCTGAGAAACACATCGTTTCTGCACCGCAGTATCCCGCAAAATGCAGTCACAGTCACAAAATCACTCTCCACGACAATAAAATTCATCTCGTCACTCACTTTCCATTTTTCCACAGATCCAGCGGTCGACCAGGAAAAACCGGGGGTTGCTGGATCCGAACCAGTCTTTTCCTCGCTACAACCACATTTATCGAAATATGAATACATGCCCGTTTTAAACTCATAATTCGCCCACGCGCCTTCCACACACACTTCAATTCCCTTTCCATACAAGAATTTGCGGCCGCCATTTTCAGAAATCTTTTCTATTTCAAATCGTCTTGTCCATTTCTCGCACTCATACTCGCATATTTCAAACGGCTCGGCACTTTCCCAGAGACCGAACGTCGATTTATTTTCATTTTTCGCGTCCGATTTGTTGTTCTTTTCAGCCTCCAATTTGTTGTCTTTTTTAGGTCCATTTCTTCTCCTGTCTCCCCGGTTTTCTGACTGCATTCCCACAATATCTCTTGTTCAATTTTATCCATCATCTCTGGGTTAACTCACCACAATTTTATATTTTTTATTTGTGCCGATATCCGAGCAAATCTATTATATGATCTTTTCTAATACTATTCATACTAATTCGTTATCTTATGCCAATAACCTCCGTGTGTCTACTGTTCAATGTAATTGTGAATATCACGATATTCACAAGTTAACGGTAAAAAAATAAAATTAAAACTCTTCTTGTTTTACCAATTTTTATCATCGACAATCATTTTAATTTGTTTTAATAAAAAACCACGTCTTCATTAATTGTTCTACAATTTTACGTTATTTTATTTTAAATCCTCTTATAACATTTACGACTCCTTCGAACTATTTTCTCTTTGATTACTTATGTGAATATTTTATTGACATCGCTATAAATTATTATAATAATAACAACTTATGTTTTCTGCTGTAAATTTCAGCATCTCTTCCTCCCAATTCCTACAATCTAATCTTTCTTCCAATTATAGTTTAACACTCAATTTATCTTCTCATAATACTCTTATGTCTACCATATTTATCCCGTTTTAGACCCTTTTAGTTCAGATTATTATTATCACCCTAATATGTTTTTTTACGAATATTTTAGAACGTGGACAGGCGCAAAAATCATTGTCGAACTCAAAAATAATTACGTTTTTTGTGGCACATTCGTCGCCGTAGACCCCTTCTTTAACATCAAACTTGAAGCCACAACTATCATTGGCAACAACTCACCCTTTAACGACCTCGCATTGTGCACAATTCGTGGATCATCAATAAAACTTATCAAACTTCAGAATACCTTGAAATCGCCGTTCCCCTTGCCGATGCAGCCAGATTGCGAGCCTTTTTAGAAAAATAAATTCATTTTATATAAATGCTTGGTTTATTGTCTAAATCATTTCTTCCTTTTATCGATCCTGTTATATCCTTCTTCTATTATTATATCTTATATCTCATAATAATCTATACCGCTAATCTTTATAAAGCATTCACTTTATATTCGATGCTAATCTTCACAATAAAAATAATCAGAGTAATTAAAATAATTTTATCTATTTTCAAGGATCATTTTATTTATTCATTTATAATTTTCGAGAAATTATAATTCCCTGCTTTTAATACTGATTCGTTTCGTTTTCTGAATTTGAATACGCTGAGATTAATTCAGATTTATTTTATTTTTTACATTCTATTTTTTATTTTCACAATTAGACCCAAATGTGTTTTTAAAAAAATATCTCTGCTGACTACAGCCTATCAAAATATCATCGGAGTAGACTTTGAATTTATTAAATATACGTCCTACCGTGAGTTTTAATTTTCTTACTTTCAATCATTTCATTTATTTGAATCCTTCTACTTCTTTCTTCAATCATATATACAGAAATTAATTTCAAAAAATTGTTATTTCTTAAACTCATATTATATTGCTTTTTTAAAGTAATAATGCTTATTAATACACAAAATAAATCGCCCGTCAATATTTTCATACACTTTTTTCATTTAAAAAATTTTAATTTTACCCTTAAATTCCGAAGCCACGGAGACGAGTTCATATTTTTCTCTGCCATTTGGAAAACAATAAATTTATTGAGCCTAATGTTCAACCATTATTGGTTCGATAATACATTTTTTAATTAATCATATTCCCTATATATGAAAATATTTCATATTCCAATGTCAATAAACGACAGCAATTTATATCTCTAATCTAATAAACATTCACAATATTTGTTGATTTTGAGCTGTTTTGAATGTTCCACACCTTCAATTTTTTATAATTTTTGTCGATTCGGAATACATAAATAAATAAAGTAAGTTACAATAAGTTATCTTGTGTAGTGATGTATTTATTCTAAATATCTACTCTTATGTTCCTCCATCTTACCAATTTATTGATACTGTTAACCACGTTTACACTGTTTTCATAAATTTTTTTTCATTAATTTACTGTTTTAATTAATTTATATATTTTTAATTAATTTATATATTTTTCTAGGCGAGTATTTGAGTTATTAGTACGTGGGCTTTTTTGTTTTATTTAAATCTCTGGACAGAGATATATTGATAAAAAAATAATTTTCAAGTATCCACAAATAATACTACATTATCTTAAAAAATATTTTATAAATATCAATTATTCACAATTATTTCTAAAAAATAATTCGCAAAATTTTATCAATTTTATACAAAAAACTTTTCAAATAATAGATTTTGAATTGCAATGACGAGCTATTTAAAACTATATCCATTTTAAACTAATGTGAATTTTTATTAACATTAACAGTATAAATTATTATAATATATAACATCAATAAATTTTGCAATAATTTTGTTTCATAATTTATTATTTGAAAAGTTTTTTAACTTGGTTTTTATTTGTTATTACTGATATTTTTGATTATTTATAGCCAACTTACTTTAGAGAACATGTCTTTTAAAACTAGTTAAATTTATATTGCTATAACTTGCTGATTTTCAATTAGCTCGCTTTATAAATTTCTATGGTTTTATGTCTTTATTCACAGTTTATTTTTCATTTTTTTTGCATCCAACTATTAATTTTTGTCATTAAATATATTCAAACTTGTTATATCTAACTTATATATCGGGATTTAATAATGATACTCAATTCATTGTATTTAACTGCAATTATGATTTGTTCAATGAACCTATAATTTTTGTCTTCTACTATAGTCATATTTTATCCCGGTCAAGATTTGTTTTGTGAAATAAAATAATTTGTTGCTTTTTTTTAATGTAAACTTTCTGCAGTCCCATCATACTTCGAGGTGTTTGATCATTATTTGTTAGTGCAGTTAATTGTAAGTTTATCTACACGACGTCTACGCAGCGGAATATTATTACTAAAAAACATTATTGAGAAGGACGCGTGTATTTATCTCTTGCATGTAAAGCCTACTAATGCATGTCAGGTTCTTCCCGTGTTTATAAAATATAGTTTTTGCATTGTAAAAGACAGAGTAGCTGGTTTCAAGCAATGAATTTGACTGATCTCATTAATGAACTAGTTTTTTTAAAATTCTGGAGTATTCACAATTAAACATATTTAAATTAGTTACATTATGGTAAAAGTACATAATATACACATACTTTTAAATCATTATAAAAATAAAATTTTTATATCTGATGTATGCACGTATGTTATTAATTTAATTCATAAAATCTATCAAATACTTAATAGTTATTGTTTAATTTAAGACTTTATAATTTAAAAATAAAATTAATAAATAACTAATTTATAAATTTTTAATTATTCATAATAGTATTTGTATTAAAAAATATGTTGTATATGATAAGAGTTTATATCCTCATGTTTCAAAACATATTTATTGCAAGATTATCGTGGATCTTCAATAAGTATGTCGTATCATAAAATAAAAAATACAAGCAAATTTAATTTAATCAATTTTTTACAAGCATATTTATTTCAAAATAAAAAATTTATTAAATTAAATTTTCTTGTATTTTTTATTTTTGATATTTAATAATAATATTAAATGTTATGATTTATCATTTTTAAGGGTATAAGATACAACATTAAATCATATTTTAATCATTTTGCTTTGTATTTTTTATGTTTTAATAATATCAAATCATAATATATGTAATGTATGATAATCATTTATACTCTCTGTGTTAATAAACATTCATATTTTACTTATTTTCATTTTTTAATAATAATATTAAACAATATTTTTTAATCAATTTTTTAAATATTTTATAATAATCACATTGTAATTTAATCTCGTAAATTTTTATTAAATTTCTATTACATTTCAATTAAAAAAAAAATACCTGAAAAATGAAAATTGTATTAAAAATCATTAGTAAAATATGCGGAGATAAAAACAAACTCTTTAAATTCTGGAATAATCAAATTTTCCAGCTGGTTCTTATACAATTTCAGCTGATTTATTTGAGTTTGTACGAGATATTTAAAATTGAAAAAAACCAGAATTGAAAATTACAGAAAGAAAAACCATGGACTTATTGACACCGTTAAGAACATCAAATGCACCGAGGATCTTAATTGCATAAAATACACTGATGTCAAAATAAATTTTGCACTGAAAAATTCATATATATTGATCACTGATATTATAGGAAGCACAAAATTGTATAATGAAAATCCATGTAAAATGAAAGAGCAAATCGATTGTCACGACAAAGTAGTTAGGTATTTGAGCAAAGAATTTTGTGGCCACATTGTGGCGAATGAAGGAGATTCTTTTCATATCGCGTTTGAAAATATTTTTAATGCGATAAACTTCGCAATCAATTTACGGCCGCAGTTGGAAGATAATTTTATAGATTTCTGTGTTAAAATATCGATTAACCAGGGACCAATGTCAGTGCGTAATTTTTACGGATACAAATGTTATGGTGAACCGATCAATGAGGCCTTGTATATTATCAAGCATAATGATGGAAAGCATATATGCATAAAAGAAAGTGTTTTAAAAGATAATTTGATGTTTCCAAAATGGTTTTGTATACATAAATGATCGTTGTAATAAATATTTTTGTTAATATATAAATCTATACACAAAGTTAATTGTATGTTGTGTTGAAATGCATTTTATGAGTTAAATTGTAAATTCTAAATAAATTTTGTAAATATTTTATACTATAATGTTTGAAAATCATGATAATTCATAATGTATTTGTTAACATAAATGTATTTTCTTAATCCAGACATAAATTGGTTGTTAATAACATTTTCGATGATATATTATACTATTTTGTTTAAATATTTATTTGTACATTATATAACAAATTTACATTTAAACAAAATAGTATAATTTGATCAATATATGTAAAAAAACACTAAATTAAATTAATATAAATCAATGCTTTTCGTAAATACGATATTACAATGTATGGCAAAAATTAATTGATATACAACAAATAAACTAAAATAAATAATGAATCGTCAGTCCCAAAAGTAATAGACCGTGTTCTTGGCTTAGTATACTAAACATTTTTTTAAAAATCATAATTTTGTAATTTATCAAATTTATATTCTTCAATTAGATTTTAATTTTTTTGATAAACAACTATGCCAAAAAAAATCACTTGGAAACAAGCTTACAACCAACAGACCGGAATCGAGCAAAGACCTGAGGTAAATCGACCGAACCGTTGCCTGCGTCCGTCTATTGTCGTCAGTCTGTCGTAAACATGGTCTGTGTTTGTAAGATATTTAATAATATTGTTGTTCTGAGTATTTTTTTTTAAAAATAATTTATAATCTTTCACATTTTAAAAATGCAAGATTGATTTAATCAATGTTTTTTACTAACTATATCTGGATATGTGGTCCTATTTTCCCGGTTACGTTTGTCGGTAAGTTCTGGGACTGACATAAATAATTCAAAAATATAAAATTGTAATTTATTTTATTGCTAAAACATATAAACAAATAATTTTTTTTTAAATTTAAATTTTCAACAAACATAAAAATAATTAAAAACATCTAACAACGCAAATATCATTGCCTTAATAATGTTTTAAACTGTTAAAAATTTATATGCTTATTTTGCGAATAACTCTTATGATAATATAGTTAAAGTTGAGTTAATTCACTAATTCATTTGACATTTTTGTAAATTAAATAAAAATTAGTAATTTGAAATCAATAATATTTTAAATGTTTTTGTATTCAAGGCCCAAATAGTATGATGGGCCTTGAAGGCTTGTACCTATGTGGTAGATTTTTAGTAGGCGCTATCCCCCACAGTACCAACACCGGATATTTGTCTGAAAAGTGGTTTGCGTAAGATCTATTTTATCTGCAAACCAAAAAATAACATAAAATCTAAGTTAAATTTATTAATATGCATTGTAGAAATATATCTTAACATAGATATAACATAATATTATTTTTTGGTATAAATAATATTGTTAAATAAATTTCATGTTGTACTTTGGTTTTGACAAATTAATTAAAAACATTTTATTTTAAAATAATTTTGCAAAAATAATGTTCTGACTTAATTTATTTTTTATATTTACATAGGTGTTCAAAACATGTTTAAACTAAATATTTTTATGAATAATTTGAAAACTGCCACAGTTCATAAATATTATCATGATGTCAAGATTTTTGATTTAAATTTTTTTAAATAAATTGTATAAAATTTTTGATAATATTCAAAAAAATTAATAATTTAAAAAAATAAAATATCAGAAAAAATTGATGCTTTTAAAAAGAAAAATTATTAACAAAAACATTATTTTGTACAAATTAACACTTCACAATACAAAAGTAGTCTTGAAAAGGTTCAATAATCATTTCTATTATATTTTAATAATCTTTGATTACTAAAAATTAATCTACAGGTCCCATTCTCTAAAGGGCTTATTTAGTTGATAATTTTGCTTTATTATTAATTTTTTGAAAAATTGCATTTTTATTTTAAAACTCTATAAATTTATTACGGACAGCTTATCAAGTCTTGACCGAAAACCTCGCGGTATGGTGGCATTAAAAGTATATTAAATGAGTAATAAAACAGTTAATTATTCTTGTATTTCTAAATTTCTATGTTATATAATTCTTGTATTTCTAGAATTTATGTTATCTTATATATGGTAATAATTTATACCATTAAGTTAATAAACATTCACATGATATAATTGTTGTATACGATAATAGGTCAAATGCTAAGGTGAACATATGAAGGACTTACCTTCACAAAGAGAAAATACAGGACTACAGAGATGGAAACATCACAAGAATCTAAAGAAACACTTACTGACCATGAGCGTAAACGAAGCGCATTCAGCTGAATGGTTATTTTAAAAAAAGAAATAAAAAGTAGTTTAATAAATAAATTAATTAAATAAATGATAATAATTTATACCCAATGTCAATAAAACATTCACAATGTATTATTTTATAAATTTTCTAAAGATTTATGTGTTTATATCATTTTATCGTTGTATTCTCAAAATTTTTTTCAATAATTTTTAAAACAATTTAGTATTTTTAACATTTTTTGTTATTAAAAATATAAGCTTCATGGAAAATACTTAAATATTACAATAATAGTTGTTTCATACAACATACAGATGTACACAAACACAGTGTTGATATTAATTTTATTTAACATGTATTTATATTTTTTGAATATGATGCTATCTGTAAACATAAATGAATTATTAATATGGCATATATCAATTTTTTTACAAATTATTTGATTTATTTAATAATTTAAATTTTATTGTTAAAATCCGTGGATGGATGACATTAAATATTTATAAGTTACATTTTTATATTTGATACTTTGATATTCCATATATGATATGCATTGAATGTTTTCAGAAATATCAAATGTTTATAAGTTACATTTTTATATTCAATGTTTCGATATCCCTTATATGATATGTATTGAATGTTTTCACGAATTTCCAGAAAATCAAAAAATTAAACTATATTGTGTTTTTTGCAGAAAAAAAGTCGATAAGTATTTTGAAGTCAATAATGTATATAAACTAATAGATCTTCTACTTTTAAAAAGAAGTATTTTTGCATTTTTTGATTAATACGAAACCAAATTTTAGAAATTTGTTTTTACAAATGATTTTTTTTATTTTTTTCGATTTTATTCTTGTGTTTCATAAACCCAGATTTTTTCTTACTCAATTTATTTTCTCATAAATTGGTTTTTTCTGATTTATATTTCATAAATTTTAGCGTGCAACTATTAGATTTAATTTTTTATTGTATTTTAGTAAAAATATTTTTTCACGAAATTTCATTTAGAATATTGTTGAGATGCATCGTAACTAGTTCATTTTATAGTGGGTTCAAAGTATTATTCGCTTTTTGGGTGGCAGATTTGTTTGTAAATATTATAGTCAGTAGACATTTTAAATGTTGTAGGTAATTCATTGGCTTTGAATTGTATTAAAAAAAATAATAATCAATATATATTTGTATTATTAATATTTAAAGCTATGAGTAAATTATTTGCAATATATTGTTATAAAAATATTTGGACTATGAATTTCAATACTAAATAAATTAATTATTGAAAATAATCAAAATTTTGATCTTGTGGTATCCTACCACTTTGTCATCGAATCCCACCAATATTGCCACAGGAAAAGTAATATTGCAACTGAGAAATTAATTTTTGTGTTTTTTTTAAATTTGCATTTTGATCAAAATAACATAAATATATTTTTTTAATTAAACACAACAAGTATTAACCTTCTAAAACGTTCATTTATTTATACACCAAAAGCTAGCTGGTAGATCTCGCGGGACTACTACAATTATTATAAAAAATTTTAAATTAAAAGTCGGATTTGAACTAGACTAATACGGCCTGATTACAGAAAATCAAAACTTAATATATTTTTGATAATGTTTTTTATTTTATAATTATATATATTACAACAAGCTGTACGTTTTTTATTTGGTTGTGACGTAAATAAACTAACAAACAATAGTTTTTTGTTTAACTAACTTATATTTATCAGAAAAATTGAAAAAAATATTTAAACCTGATTCTACATCAAAAAAATTACTGTTTTTTTCTAACTAACTTAAAAAACATTTAATTCTAATTCTACATTAAAATGAAAACAGTAATTTATTTTTAACTAACTTATATTTATTAGATAAATTAAAAAAATAATTACGACCTGATTACACATCAAAATAAAAATTGACAAAAAAAGCATAATATTAGTTGTTTAATGAGTATAACAAATAAACAAAAATACTATCTTTTAATTTCTGTCAAAAATATTATGTAAATTCAAAATTATTTTAATGATAAACGTTAATTTTTTTAACAAAAGTAAATTACAAAATACAAAATATAACTATGTAACTGACACCCATTGTAATGTAAAAGTTGTATCCACCAAAGTTTGCCAGATTTTCAAGCTATAAAAGCCTAATTTTCAATTTAAATCTATTGTATAAATTAGTAACCCTAGATGGAAAAAATGATAGAAATTGAAGGAATTAAGCTAGATAAGATTATTAAACATCCAAAACTAAGCATTTTAGGTGCAGTAGGTTATAGATCGCGTTTGATATTTGATACGTCTTTAAATATACTACAAAGACATATCGATTCAAACAAGCAAGAAAGATTTTGTACTAGTATTTTTGTAGATATCCCATATGAGCAACAGTTAGCAAATGAACATACTGAGAATACATGTGAAGATGAAATAAAACATACTGAGCATTTATTATATGAAAATAGCGTATGGAAAAATAAGAAAAAGATGTTTTTTTGTCTGGGGGTGAATCAGGAGTTATAAAGATATTAAATATGAATCTTGCGAGTTTGAAAGTTATTTAAAGCGGCACACAGATAAAATATACGACATGAAAATCTACAAACACTTTAATAACTGCAGTGGAGACAGTTCAATACGATTTTGGAATCTTGCGAATTACACGTGCATTGGTGTGATTGGTGGGTTTGGAGGAAACAAAGACCATGTGTTGAGTATAGACATTAATGAAGATGACAATTTACTCGTGAGTACAGGGACGGATTTAGCAATAAGGCAATGGAAAATCGATTTTAAAAAACTTGGATCAGGAAAAAGTTTTTTGTAAATGAAAGTTTCACCACGTTTGATAACATAAACAATGCTTCTGTTTTAAAGGTGGGGCATTATGGGGATTTAATATTGTCATTATCAAATAAAACAATAACTGGTGTTTATAACAATCTTAATTTCAAATCAATTGCTAACGAGATAATAATTGATGATAACGAGTTAATAGATGATAACGTGTTGATAAATAGTAATGAATCAATGATTAATAATGAGTTAATGATTAATAATCGAACAAAAAATAATAATACTAGTAAACTAGATATTAAGTTAATAAAGGATAATGAGTTTGATATAGAATCTAATTTAATAAAACTAGTTGTAAATAATGATCAGATTAGAAATTCGGGATTTAATTTAAAAATGAACGACCCAATTTTAATTGGATTGATTAAATTCAAATATTTTTGCATTGATTTCAAAATTATAAAAAAACACGTGCTGATTGCAATGAGTAGAAATGGTAATATATATTTGTACAATTTGAAACTTCTGGCAAAGAAGGCAATCCGTATATTATAGAATCAAATGTTCAAAACGTAAGGGATTTTGAAATTGTCGATGAATATATTTTTATAACAACAGAAAATAAAATTTACAAATTATTAATTGATTTAACTGGATACAACAATAATTCAGTAACATAAAATAAATCAATTCATTTATTTGATTAATTATTTTATTTAATGATGCTTTAGTGCTTTTAATTACTAATTGATCCATACTGTCAAAATTAATTTAATACAAAAATATTTTAAAACAATTTATTACGCCATTGAAGATAAAATGCCTACGTTGAACACTTTCCAAACGGGTATTTGGTGTTGGCACTGTGGAGTTCGCACCACCAAAACTCCCCACCCAGCTACAAGCCCTGAAGACTCATTATACGACTTGAGCTTTGATTCAAGGTTTCAAACAAATACTTTAATAACCTTAGTTCATAATTCTTATTTTGAATACAATCGGTCCAAGACTTCCCCTTGATCGGAAATGGGGCCACTGCCAAGTTAGTCAGGCTAGAATGTTAAAAAAAATGAGTTAAACTAAATTTTGAATTATTCAAAGTAAAATCAGTGAGTTAAATTATTTTTGAATTATTTAAAGTTAAAAATTGATCTAAAATAGAATCAGTAAGTTAAACTATTTAAGAATTTTTAAAATAAAAAATGTGAATGTTTTTAAAATTAAGAATATAAATTATTATGATATATGACATCTATCAGATATTATTTTCAATAAATGATTTATTATTTTGTTTAAAATATAAATAAACTCTGAAATAACACAAAACCGTTGAAAAGATAATAGCAGCATAATCTTCGCTTTTTAATATAAGTAACTTACAAACAACTTTTTTTGATTTGTCGAAATGTATTAAAAATAATATTTATTTGACATATTTCCAGGTTCTGACTTACTTTATGAACGTAAAAAATGATTTAACAAACAATTATATTAGCTAACAATCGTGGAAAGTGATATGAAAAATAATTTAAATGCTAAAAACGTAAAATAAATCAAATCTAAAAACCCTTATGAAAACTATTTATAAGAAAAAATTTTCGAATAAAGACATTAAGCGGATTATAAAACAAACCTTTTGGGATATGTACTGGTGATAACACCTTTTACATGATTGAAAAAAAGAGAACGAGATAGAAATCATTAATGGACAGTTGCTAAACAGTCTTCCAAACGCGGTAGCAAGCAGTGGTGATGAAATCGCCATAGGATGTCTTAATGGAGATGTCCTTGCTACGTAAAGGGTGATTCCGAGTTCGAGGTGATTTACAAACACACAAACAATGTGTGTAGCATCGATATCCGGAACGGAACTATTTTTAGTGGATCGTGACCAAGACGCGATTTTATACAATGTAGAAAAATACGATTATCAAAACATAAAAAAGTGTGAGCATGTTGAAGCTAAAGCTGATGTGATTCCAGAGAAACACAAACCCAATGATGCGGAGGGTAAAAAAATCAAAGAGGCCTGTGTTACTGTGATTTCTGGCGCACGTGAATCCAACAATGCAAAAAAGACATTTAAGCCATCCTGGATCTGTGTGGTGTGCTAAGATTGTTTCTGAGGAGGAACTGATAACTGGGTGTGCCGATGGAGTTATCAGAACATATCTGGGTGGACAAAAATCAGCAGAAACAGCTTATCACAATGGCCCGGTACGGGGGATTGTTCTAGAAAATGATATGATGTTTACGATCGACAATAATGGGGGAGTATTTAAGATCAATAAATCGGGGGAATTAATAAGATCACGTTTTGTGGATGAACAACTGTACTGCATATGTCTTTACAAAGACTATGTAGTTGTAGGGGGAGAGCAAGGTGTGTTATTTTTGCTGAATAGAGATTTGGAAATAATCAGCAAGAAAAATTACAGACACATGCTGTGTGGGACATGTGTGAATATATGGGAAGTCTGTTTGCTGGATGTGGTGAAGGAATACTTTATGAACTGAATGAAGAGGGCGAAGAAATAGTGGAGGAAGAAAAAGAGAAAGGAGTTCAAGACACGGAGTTTAAAAGTGGAGGGGTCCGGTACAAGATCGTAAAGGGCGAGATATTTTATGAGACACCGAAGGGGTGGGAGTTGATTGGAAATGCCACTGCTAAATACGACCATACTTACAATCAATTTGGGAGATACAAATTACACTTTGTCATTCAACGACAAGGACAATGTGCACGAAGTTGCTAGGAACTTTCTTCATAAAAACAAGCTCGGAAACGAGTTTCAAAGCGAAATTGTGGATTATATTCAGAAAAATTTCAAGAAAAACACATTGTTCAAAAAATACGAAAATATCGATCTCGAAGGAATCGAACGCAAGGTCGGAAAACACAAAATAACAGAGTATTTAGATCAAATTATCAAAACGGAGTATTTTTCTGATTTGCTGGTTGTTCAACCAAACATCTACGAGGTCGAGCATGTTTTATTTGCAGGAATTTACGATAATGCCGATATGTCAGTAGATCCATTGCCGCTTTTCATAGTTCTCGATATTTCAAGATTTTTGATAAGCAGGGGATTTGTCCTGGATATGTCTTTTCTTTTCAGAATTTCTATTTCAGATGCGAAAGAGCCAGAGACATTTGCTAATTTAATGACTAATCTGCTTACCAAACTTCCGTTTAACTTTACTGCTTTAGATAAAAAAATCAAAAAGATCAAAGACTTGGGGCTTATCACATTATACAATTTAGAAAATTACATGGAAAATAAACGGCTAATTACAAAAAAATGAAAAATGAAATAATATTTATTAATTAAAAGTTAATAGTTGTTAAATTTGTTATAGTTAACTTGTCAGGATTATATTGCATATTTATCACTACTTATTTATAACAATTTGTTTAAAGTTATCATTATATTTATGTATGCCTTTTTTTTTTATCAGAACAGTTTATATTTTTATTAGTTTAAAACGCAAAAGATTGTACTTATTGAGTTTTGGGCTGTGTTGTTTGTGTCCTGTTCTCCGAAACTTTTTTCAGACATAAGGTTTTCATTTAAAAATTTAAAAATCTAATTTAAAGGATCGTTTAGCATACTGAATTTACAACAGGCGGTATAACAGTTTATCAGCACATTTTTTAAAAAATACTCAAAAGTAAAATAATCAATTATTCATTATTTTTATTACGCAATCTCACAATAAAATGTTAGACTTTGGTTGTTTACAACTAATTAATCGTTTTAGTAATTTATCATTGAATTTTTATATAAAAATTTGTTATAGTCGACAATAAATATATGTTGTTTTATTGATAATAACTTATATCTTGGATGTTAATAAACATTTAAAATCTATACAATTTAAAAAAAAATCTAATAATCAGCAGTATGATTTAATGTAAATGTCTATTAACATTTAATTTAGTCTGATACTCTGATCTAGAATTGGAAACAAATATTAAAATTAAATGAATTCTATCGATAACTTCGTTTAATCTTATTTTTCAAAAAATATGTTACTTCTAAAAATATAATATGACTTAAAATATGTTTCTATTGCTTATAATCTAATTGCGGCCATAGCCACTGTAAAGCACCTAAACCTATCAGAACTTAGAAGTTAAGCCAGTGTGTGGTTGTCAAAGTACTGAGACGAGAGATCACTCGGGAACAACAACTGCTGTAATTTTTTAATAATAAATATATGCATTATGTGCATGATGCGTACTTTCCACAACATTGTTAATTTAATAAAATTTTTAATATTTATTCACTACTCGTGAACGCTTAAATGTATTTTTTTGCTAATGTCGTATGAAATGCTGTTTGCACACACTATTTTATTGTTATATATAACATAAAGCTATTAAAAAAACTAGTTTATTAATGAAGATAGTTAAAAATCATCGTTTTAAACCAACTACTCATTTATATTTGCTAAACTCCAGTGACCATATTCCTATCATATCTTAATAGGCTTAAATTACTAGAGATAAATGCATGCGCCCTTTTCCAAACTAGCTAATTTACTTTATATATTTTCTTCAAAGATTAATATTTTTAGAGTAATCTCATTCCGTCATCTAAAGGCTTTTGAAACTTACATTGATTGAACAATTAAACACCTCGCAGTATAATGCTAAGAAAAGCGCCTAAAGTATTATATGTCATAAATCTATAATGAATATAAACTGACTATTAATCGTCTAAGAAATCTTGAAGAATACCTCGCACTTGTGAGAATAAAGTTATAAGTAAATTATAATAGCTATTTTTATAAAGCTTGTAAAAAAAATAGCTGTTAGAAGATTAATTGTAAATAAACAGGAGTAGATATGCTCAAAAATTTGCATTATAACAGCGGCATGAAATGCTTTTAAAATTTCGTTTGCACTACTGATTGTAGTTTGTTTTTCTCTATCGATTAATCCGTTATTATTTTTTGAAATAATATCTCATACTCTAGCGTACAAAATTATTTTTATTTTCAACTGAGCTTATTAGCAAGTTCATCGTACTTTTATTGACATATATTAATTGATTATCGTTAAGTTTTTAATATAAAGATTAGCTTGTTTAAAAGCTTTATTAAACAAATCAGGTTTTTAATATAAATATTAGCATGTTTAAAAGTTATTATCTAACTTAAATATAATATCATTTTTCATTATCAACAAAAAAAATTTTAAACTCTATTTTCTAACTTAAATCTCACATCATTTTATTTATACACAAAAAATTTTAACCTCACAATGAAACTATTAGAATTTAAATATAACTATTCCAATTTGCTAAAATTAGCTTTGTTTTCATAAGGTTTTTTATCTTACATTAGGTTGGATTTCAAGTTTATTATTACAAAGATTCGATAAAAGCACTAATTTATATCCATCAACTTCTCCTTTTAAATATCTTATGTCTTGGGACGCTATTCACTTTTATAATATAGCAAAAGAAGGTTATTTTTATGAACATTCTATTGCATTTTTTCCTCTTCTTCCTTTATTGACAAGACTTCTTCCCTTTTTAGATATTCTGACATCAGGCATAATTTTGAATAATGTTTTTTTCATATTATCTTCTATGTTGCTTTACAAAATATCCCTTCAAAAACACTCCGCAAGAATTGCATTCAATTCCACTATTTTCTTTATTTTTAATCCTGCATCCGTGGTTTTTTCTTCATTTTACACTGAATCCCTATTTTGCTTCCTGTTCTAATAGCATTTTATTATATCCAAACCAAAAAATTCTTCAAAGCTTCCATCATATTAGCCTTTTCTTCGTTAACAAGATCGAACACGCTTGTTTTCCTTATTCTTCGAGACAATCCATTTCATGATTGTCATTCCATTAGTGATTTTACAACTAAAACATCTTTTAAAACACTTCGACCACAATTCTACTTTTAAAATTATTATTCCGTACACAATGGTCCAGAAAAATACTGGAATCAGGATTTCTGAAATTCATACGCCTCCAGAATGCATGTAACATGTTTTTGGCCTGATTCCAATTATTCAATCGATATACATTATCAAATTGTACATAGATATTCTGTATACCAGATATTCGAAAAATAAAATTGATGGCGTAGAAAAAAAAATTCATTAGGAAAAATATTTTCGAAAAATTTTATTGTAAATCTCATACGAGACCCATTCCACACAAATTTAACATCTGAAACCACCAAGTTGTTTATAATATTGGGATTGCAAATCTTTGGACTCATATTTTTATGCATTGGAACAGCAATAGATTTATATCATATAATCCTATTTTATATTGGTCGTTTGCGTATCTACAGCAGTGTTTTTATAAAAAAGTTGTTTAAATTTGCATTACTGTATCATTTTATTTACGGTATAATATATACAATTTTATTTTCTACTTATTATCCACCAGTTAATTAAATAAATGTTATATGTATTATGCAAATATTTCATACTAATATATAAATTTTATTTTCCACAAACTTAAATAAATAAATACTTAATGTAAATATTATATGTTATATATGGAAATATAAGTTAAATAAAATAATGGCTCACATTAAAACAAAAATACTCACAATTGGTTGTAAACTGTTCCGAAAAACATTTTCTAGCATAGGATATTTATTTAAAATTAAATTCAAAGAATAAAATTTGATAAATTACAAATCTATGATTCTTTGAAGTTTCATTAAGTCATGGAGCGACTTTAAGAAAGTTTTTGATACTGAACTTACAAACACTCACAATAACTTAATTATCATGTCGAAAATTTAATTAGTATATGTCTTATTTACAATTTTCTGTTATATATTGTAATAATAAATGACCATAAGTTAAGATGTAACATTTTTTTTCGCGCAGATACGATTGTCCTACAGGACTGGAGTCAATTGAGGGTTTTGGTAAGTAAAAGTCTCACTGTATCTGATGTCTAGAGTTACCGGACATCAGTTCTGCATGAAGATTTCCTTCGTTATGGCAAAAAAAAATTGTTTTTTGATAAAATTTTGAAATATCAAATGGAATATTTATTTTAATTGGATAAAAAATGCTAATTTTTACTTAGATTAAAGATTCTCGTCTAATGTTTAATTTTCATATCAAAAAATATACTGAGTTTACAAATCAGATACCCTTGCACTTTTACTTTTTTGAAAAAAAATGTTTTATTTATGAAAAATTGAAAGAATTTGAATACAGCGCGAAAAAATATTGTTGTGAGATTACAAAAGATAATAAACTAAAAAACGAATCCGGTTTGGATATCGAGACATTTATATCTGAGGTTGATATCAAAAAGCAAAATACAGAGTTTAATAAAAATATAGCAGACAAAATTGACATCAAAAATATAGATTCAGAAATACAAATTATTGAATATGAAAACGGATTCATAATTAACAATACTTTTTATGATTTTTCAAACTCAAAAAATGTAGAATTATTTGAAATGATGGTAAAAGGCGAGTTTGATGATGAAATGTTAAATATTAATAAGAATGAAATATTTGTTATATTCGACAAAAAAAAAAACATAAAATACGATAAAAATATTATAAATAAATTAAAACCAATAAAAAAAACTGAGGGCATTGAAGAAAAATAAAGAATAATTTAAATACACTGTTGCAATTCTTTTATTTATATTTCTGAGTTATTTGTTAAGTCTAATTATTAATTTATTGAAGGTTTACTATTTTAAATTTTATTAAAAATTAACAATAATTAAAATGTTTATATTTAAGTTGTTAGAATAGATTGATATAAAAACTGAAAAAATAATTATTTTATGAAATAAATAAATAATATTACAAATAGTCAAAATAAAAAAAACTATAAACTAGAATAAATTTTTAATCAATTAAATTTAAATATAAATGCAAAATAATAATTTAAAACATATGTAATGTTATAAAACAGTATATAATGATAATTTACAAATTTATTTATTTATGGAGCTAATTTTGCTTTTTCTTTAAAATAATCATTCACAGTTTGATAGTTTTAGTTTTACGTTCGTGATCAGTAAGGCTTTATACAGTTTCTTATGTTGTTTCTATATCAAAATATGATAATCTAAATAAAAATATATTTGATTAGTTGTGCAATAATATGTTTTAGAATTTTATTTTTATATCAAAAAACAAAAACAAGTAGTTATTTATAAAACATATGATGAATATTTATTATACATTAAGAGTATAAATTATTATCATATAAAATATATGTTAAAATCAGCAGCAATAATAATTTGTTCAATTAATTAATTATTTATAAAATATTTTTTTGAAATTTTATTTTAAATAAATGACTTTAATGTTTACAAATTTTATTTGTTTTTAAACATATATCATATAAATTCAAAAATACTTAAAATTTTTAATTGTGAACAGTATATTTTTATAAATAAAATTCAAAATTAATATAATCTGTAGACCGCGTGGCGCAGTGGTAGCGCTTCTGATTCCAGTCCAGAGGTCATCGGTTCGAATCCGGTCGTGGTCATTTTATTTTTAATTCTAATTTATTTTAGTTAATTAAAGCAGTTATTATAAAATAGTATTATTAAATTATGTTATATATGAAAACAATTTCTATCCTTCATGTTCAGAAATGACAGCAAACTAACTATATTGATTTAAGTCATTTAACACTATTATACGTGTTAATAAACATTGATGTAAAATATTTTCATAAGTTTTTAAACTAATAAATTATTAACAAAAGCATTTTTTAATCGTTGATTTAATTCTATACTTTATTTATGTCCAAAACACGAATAAAATAAATTCCCGTTTATATAAAACTGTTAATTACAATTAATACAAGCCCAAAATCCAGAACAGCAATAAATTCATTGTGTAAATACAAGAATCTATGTTAAAATTGAAAATTTAATAAAATAAACATTAGTAATCTAAGTCTAGTAATGTATGATCGGAATGCAGGAAATATATGTTTACATAGAACGGTAATTTTAGAAGTTTCCAGTAATTCAAAGAGATGAGTTTTTTATTTTTAATAAAATGAAATTGTTTTTCTTATAATATCTTATAGTTTCATTGTTTAAAAGATTATTAAATTAATATCATTGTGTTTAAAATTAATCTTACTAGTTTCATTCTTCGGGAAATTCTAATAAATCGATTACTTTTAGAATTTCATGATTCTTTCTTAATTTATGATGTTTTTATCAATCATACTCAAGTGATTAATAAATATAATTGATTTCTTGGAGTGTTGGATTTTCTAAAATATCTTGTAAGAATCTTTATGTATTGCTTTGCTCTTTCTGTAATAATACATTGCTTTTTTTATTTTACGTTATTCATATGGATCATTATCTCTATATATGTTTATCGCTACAAGAGATTTTTTAAAGTAAGATCGTCACTGTCTAAACGCTCTAGCAACAGTTAATTTATTGATATAATCTACTCTAAATACTTAAAAACTTAGATATGCTTTATGAGTTACCATTTTTCCGGCGCGCGATTGTAGAGATGCGAATTGGGGGGGGGGGGGGGGTGAGTTTAATTATGTTGTTTATAAGCTTTTCAAATAAATCCAGTTTGTTATTATATTCATCAATTTTTTTCCCATGGAAATATTGTATCACATTATAAAAACTCTGAAACTGCCTATTTGCCTGCACTCTACCGCTCTATTATTTACGGTGTGTTGAAAACCAAATTCAACTTACACACCAAAAGATCTTGCATACTTTCTTTATTTCTGGCTCATAAGATTGAAGATATTCATGGTTTTTAAACAAAATAAATATAGAAAATGTCTTGAAAGTAATATTCAAAGAGGATGAGGATAAAATAGATTGTTTGAAATATGAAAACGAGGCATTGAATTATTTGAATTTTGATTTTGATTTGTAAATATTTACAGAAAGCATTTGCCATGACTTTGTTAGCAAACGAGCATGATATCAAAAACGTTTCTTGGGATGATTGCATGATAAAAATTAAAAAGTGTTTATGTAATGATAAAGTGTTGGAAAGAATGGGGGAGATTTATAAAACGGACTTAGCTGAATTAAAAAAATTTTGTAATGAAATATCATTGTATTCGTTAAATAACAATGAGAATTTATTCAAAATAGAAGAAATAAAAAAATTAGAACTTGATTTAACAATCATTAAAAATATAATGGAAAATGCTTAGAATGAAATTTTGATGATATTAATTTTAATAGGTTGATTTTATACTTGGTTAGGCCTATTTTAAGTAACTTTCCAGATTAAGAATATTTATTCAATTTTTAAATTCTAATTTAAAGAAGGTTTGGATACTAAGCCTACGTATTGATGATTGTTTATTTGATGTATTAACTTTACTAAGTTCTATTCGTTTTAATAGTTTATTTATTTTAAAAATTATATTCGTTTTAATACTTTTATTTATTTTAATAAGTTAATTGATGGTTGTTTAGATGAATTTAATTAGTATAAATGACGGTTCCATGGTACGAGATTGGTTTTTGTGCAAAATATTTATTTGATTCTCACAGTAATACCACTTTTATCGACAAAACTAAAAAAATTTTTAGCGGGATCAAAAATATATTTTGTTAAATTTTTTGATTTTTTAGCCGATTTTTTTAAAAGTAAATGTATATTAAAAGATCTGTAAATTATTTAATAATTATAGCATTAACAGATAATATATTAATTGAGTATGTTATTTTTTTGTAGAATGAGGTATAAAATAATACTATATATAACATTATATATTCAATTATATTAGTAATAAATCTGAGTTATATAGTAATTTACATAATCTAATTCAGTAAAATATCAGTATAATAGTTGAATTAAATAATTAATTATCAGATAAAAAAAAGCAAATTTTTTATTTATGTGATAATTAATTATTTTTTCTAAAAAAATGATCAATGGTTAAAAAAATTTATTTAAATTTAATATTGAATTTAACCCAATGATTTTTTATTTTTTCTAAAATATTTTTCACTTACATTTCAAATAACTATGTTATTTCTTACGACAATAATATTTTTTCAAGGAAACCATGTATTTGAAATAGCATATCCAAAATTCATATCTTTTGCAAAATATCATAGAAGATAAATCAATTTTAAGAAAGTCTATAAAAGCATTTTTTGAAAAATAGAACATGTTATATGCTTCTGATTTATACAAAAGACTCATAATATATTTTATCTTTACAAAAGACTCAGAATATATTTTTATCATTATCAAACAGAATATTGTTTTTCATTGTGAAATAGAACTACAATAGACTACAGAATATTGATTATTAAATGATTTATATTATAATGATTTATATCCCTAAGTTAATAAACATTCACATAATACATTTTTAAATAAATATTAGATATTAGATATTTTTTACTTCTAATTAATAATTTAATCAATTTGAATTTTCTGTTATATATGATAATGAATTTTTATCCTTAATCTTAATAAGCATTCATATCTTATATCATTTTTTCAATCAATAATTCTATGCATTTTCTTATGTCTTTCGGTAAATTTATAATCAAATAATAATTCCTCACCAGGATAAATATTTCTTATTGCCTCAAAAACAATATGAGGCAAGCCGTTACTAAATAAATTTTAGATTTCAGATTTGCATTTGCTGTCGAATGATTAATATATCTGCTTTTATTACCACCAAAATAAGCGTCTAATGAATACAAACATTCATTGTTTCGATTCACTAAATTGAATAAATACGAACATAAATTAACCTCATAAAAGTTACCTCTTCTTTCCGCTTCTTTATCACTTATTATCTCGCCAGTGTAAATACTTACAAATTGCCCTTCATTTATTTTTTCATTAGCAAATGTTCCATACCCGTGTCTGCATGACTTTAATACTACTAAGTCTGCCTCCATTTTATTAGCAATATTTCGATTGTAACAAATATTTTTCTGTTCACTTTCACTTTCATTGTGGTTGTTTTCATTTTTATGTTCTATTTCATTGCGGTTCTTTTCAGACATATAATAGCTTTTATAGTTATCTTTGTAATTTTCTGAACAGTATTTATTACATTGACACATTTCAGAACAATCTCTAGAATTCATTACACAGAAACAGTTTTCGTTGCATACCAGACAATCACAGTAACGTAAATTGTTGCAATCAATACACCCACATGCTAGTTCACATGATATCTTATTCCTAAAACAACTACAATCTATCGTCTTACAATTCTCATCAGTATCACATCCTTCATATAAATTGTTATCTTCAATTATACTTTCACAAAGACTAATTTTTTTATCACTGAAGTATTTTTTTCTAATACTTTTACAATTGATTTCAATTTTGTATTTCAATCTCAACATCAACGAAATCAAGCATTTACTCAGCTTGCTAGACTTTATCCAATTTTGAATTCTTCTAGCATCATTACCCGTGTATTTCAAAACACTATTTTTAATTGCTTTTTTTAACGTTATTTTTTCAGTATATTTATTATCGCAAATACATGATTTTTTTTCATTGTATTTTAACAATATCTTTTTCGGTTCTAATAGTTTATTTTTCATCACAGTTTCATTGCCTTTACTTTTATTTCCTTTACTTTTATTAGTTTCATTGCCTTTACTTTTATTTCCTTTATTTTTATTAGTTTTATTAGATTTATTTCCTTTACTATTTTCATTGCTTTTGGATTTATTATTTTTTTCTATGTATTCCACAATTGAACAAAACACAAATTTTACAAAATGATCTTTCCATTGTGACAATCTTTTCTTCTTTATCTTTCAAATATGAACTGTTCATTAATTTTAAATATCTTTTTTTCATTTGTGGTAGCACCAGTATATCCCATAAATATCTTTTCTATACAATCACTTGGACTTAAAGAACGTTTACCAAAAATCGTGTCTTCAAACCATCCTATGGAACCAGGCTGATATATCTTCAGAGATGGTAAGTATCGGAGTATTGGCTCGTCTTTTGTAAAAAAATTGTATTTTGTTATTGTCAAAAAGTTGGTTTTAGGGTCGCCTTGAATATATGGAATTATTGTTCTGCCACTTTTTATATTATTTTTCATTATTTTTTCATTTGAGACTTTTATTGTATTGTCGCATTTAGAATTTATTTTTTTAATATTATTTTCCATTATTTTTTCAACTAATCTTTTATACAATTCAGTGGAATCTTTAAACAAGTTTTCCATTGTTTATCGATATCAAAAATTAAATTTTAGTTAAAATTTTTTTCATATCAAGATTTATTTAAAAATGAAGATATTTAGGCAATATTAATAATTTATTATGTAGTTTAATCTATAATTTAATATACTTGTTTCCAATATAACATTTTGTATTTTCTTAAAGACAATTAATTTGTATTTTTTTATCATATTTTATTTAAACAATGAAATATTGAAAAATTTCAATCCCAATTATCAAAAAACAATTTTTTTCCGTAATAATACTTGGACAATGCTCTTTGATTTTTAAAAACATAGATTTCTGCATTTTCATATTACCACATAGAAATACAAAAAAAGTATTGTTTGCCTCTTTGTAAAAATCAGTCACATAATTCTGTTCTGATGACTTGCATCTGATTATTTCACATTTTAAATTAAAAATACTCGATAAATCATCTTCATCATTTCTATATCCGTAAATCAATCGGATATTCTGATCAGATCTACGGTTTTTATATAAAGAAATAAATGGTGCAATTCCTGTCCCAGTGCAATAACATATCAAATTATCAGCATCCAGTTTTTTCGTAAGTTTATTTTTTCTAAGCACAACTTCAATATTTTGATTTTTTTCCCATTAAAAACAATGTCTTCTATGAATTCTGAAACATGACCTTTAATATTTTCAACATATGATGTATTATTAGAACATAAAATACTTTTTTCTATTATTCCGACTATTATTTCCATATCGTTTTCTTTATTGTTTATTAAAGAATAATATCTAGGTTTTATCATCTCACAGTTTCTAAGCAAATCTTCTAAACTCGGTTTACATCCAAATTCTTCAATAATCTCAATAATGTTGTTTGAATTAACTAATAAATTCATATAATCACGATTCCCTTCCTTGCTGCATATATATTCAAGTTCCTTTCTCTTTTTTGCGCTTTTCGCAAGATTCATTAATTGAAGCTTTTTCGGTAGAGTTTTCAGATCCATTTTGTACTTGAAAAATTTCTTAAATACCCAACAAATAGAAAATTGTCAACGCCCGTACGTTTAATTCTGTATATTTTGTTGTCGAATTGACATAATTTGATCAATTTTTCAACCAAAATCAGAATTGGTGCAAACAACCTATCGCGTCTCCAGGTTCACTAATTCATTTTTCAGAAAAGATACATGATATACGCGTTTCCAAGTGCAGTCCGTTGGCTATATTATTTATTTTTACCTGTTTGCTTGTAATAACATTATCAGATTCGAATAAAAAATTTTCAAAATTGTTATCAATATCGAATCACATGTTTGTTTAACTATCCTCATTATTATCAATTACTCGTTTAATCTCCTCGTCATTATTACTTGACAACGTAATTTATCTCGTTTTGTTCCTTTGGCGTTATTATTGTATAACTATCGTTATAAGAGTATTTTATTCTAGTTATCATTTTTAATGATATTTTTAAAACTTTTTTGTACAAAAATATCTTGTAATTAAAAATTGAAATATTTCTAAATTGATATTAGCAACATATATAAATCAAAAATAAAACAATAGTATGTGTGTAAACTTATTATATATATTATTCACAATAATGAATATATCAATAGCTGTTATTAGTTTAAAAATGTCATATAAAAATTTATATTCATAAAAGCAATTAATTAATAATATGATTAGAATTATAAATGGAGATAAATTAATTGATAATAAATGTGAGATATGATTGGAATTATGAATAAAAATTGATTAACTGATAAGAAATGTGATAATATATTTAAACGTACTATTAAAATGAAACAATTAGGTTAAAATTATATTTATTTCATTATTACATCTTTTAAATACTTAAAACTAATCATTTTAAAATGAATTATTAAAATACTAAAAAATTACAGTTAAGTATCTATTACTATAAATAAATAGTCTTAAGTTTCTAATTGGAAACAACTATTTTAAAAGATTAATTGCAATATTAATTATATAGCTTTAAACAGATTTTGAAAAACATGAAACCATCAAAATAATCAGTAAATTTCTTTATTAAAAGTCAATAATATTTAAAATATTGAAATTATACCACTGCTTTAGCTGTTGACTCTTCATCAATTATTTATAAGATTTTTTATCAGCTGGAATGCTGTGCATAAATTTAGAATATTATAACTACTATATTTCCCAATGACTTATTAACAAGGGCCTCATGTTTCAACTCTAGAATCTTCCATTTCAGATCAAAAAATAAAAGCTTATTAACAAAGTGCATATTGTTTTCGAGTCTCCTATATTTCAACTGTTTACGAACTATCCTCTTTAAATTTTATTTTATATTTTATGAATGATTACCTTTTCAACCGTTTAAATAAAATATTTAACTGCCTTAAGTATCTATCTATCTATCAACCAACAAACGTTTAAATGTAATATTTAACTGCATTAAGTACCGATGTATCAATCAGACAACAGCAAGATCCCATAAAACTAACTAACGATTTATTTTTTATGAAAACTGAAAATGAAACCTACTATGATTGCTATAATGGCCATTAAAAATCCAAAATAATATTTTGATTTCACAATTTTTTTTGATAAAATACAGCCATAATTAAACTGAAATACGCAATATTCCCTTCAATTGATATTCCACTGATCGGTAAATCAGAAATATATGTCTTGGTGTAAAATATACCAGAAACATAAACAATCGATGTGCCTTCAAACGTAGAAACTATAACTGTGTTCTTGTTTTTACTCATACATGTAATTCGTGGCAATTTATATATTTTTTCCACAGAATTTAAAAAATACAAATATGAAAATTCGTATTCTGTGATGTAAAAGCAAGAAGACCGTCTTCAAGCGTAAATATCTGTTGTATTTTGCCAGAATAAACATATTTTTTGTTGTTAAAAACAAACATGCTTTTATTTTCTTCATACAGGACTTTGTGTATTTTTTTATTCGAAATAAAAAAATTGTCCCAATCATCTGAGATATCATCGTTTCCGAACTCGCGTTTATAAATTAGTTTATTGCCCTTTCTGTAAATGTCGTATAAATACTCTTCTTCTGATTTATCCAATAACATTTTATTCAGTGAGATTTTTAATTTATTAGGATGGGCAATGATATTATTGAAACCATGAATACTGTGATTTATTAGTAAAAATAAATTCTTAGTTAAATATGCTGATTTTACTTTGTTATTTTCATAAATTAATAATTTGAAATTATTATCGTGAAATTTTAAAAAATAAAAACTGTTTTCTCCAATCCCAAGAATATAAATGGTCTCATATATTTTTTTCGCTTGATTTATTTATATTTTTTATTTTATCCCCATTTTGATCGCTTGTTATTTTTTCTGTACTTTTAATTTCTTTATTTAGTTTGTTTGTTTTGTCGCTGATATCCTCTTCCGTGCTAAGATGATCTTTTAGTTTGTTTGTTTTGTCGCTGATATCCTCTTCTGTAGTAACATGATCTTCCATATCATGTTCTTCTGTATTAATATCATCTTCAATAATGATATCCTCTTCTGAAATACTGCTGTGCTCTTCTGTACAAACTTCATCAAAATTATATTCTTCACAAGGCGTGTTTTCCACATAAACATGCAATTTCAATATAAAATCCTTTGTTTGATAAAAATACTTTTCTTCAGATGTGTCCACCGCGTCTTTTTTAATCACAAATATTCCATTCTGTTTTCCGTATTTCGGATCTCCACCTCCTCCCCCTGCAATTATATAAGAAGGCGTTGTTTTCAAATCGAATAAAGTAATCCCCGTATTGATAATCATTTATGGGCTTTTTTTGGTCAGGTTTAATTGTGTTTCATAGATTTAACATATAAAACATTGTTTGAAAAGAAAATCTAAGATAAATTATAGAAAATATATAAACAATTTCACACTTATAATTTGTAGTAAAATAGCTTTTTGACATGACAAGAAATATTTATAGATAATTTTTTTAAAAAACGATTTTTTGTTTGCTATTTTCAAATATGATAATTGAAGAGATAAATATTTTTGTAAAAATGGTAATATTATCATATTTATCTCTGACTGTTAAATACATGTTATTGAGTTTGTATTTTTGTAAATTTTATCGTATAACACTTACGTGACCATTTTGGTTTTTATTTATTGATAATTAAATTAAAAAAATAATTTATTAAAGGTTAATATTTATTTTAATTAAAAAATTGTTTAGAATATCAGGCTGATGCAATTGATAATTAGATTAATTATAATTTATTTTAAAACCAAGTTACTGTATGATTAAAACGGTAACTTGGTTTAATCCAAACAGTAACTCGGTTTTTAAAAAAACAGTTCTAAACAATTTTTTAATTAAAATCAAAAAAGCAGACAATTTAATTTAATTTATTTTAATTTGCACACTAAAATTTATATAAAAGCACAAAAACATAATTTTTTTTACAAATATATCAAGTTTAAATAGTGATAATACTAAATTTGAATTACTGGGTCAAAACTTAAAGCAAAAAACCCATAAATCCAGTATTGGGTTACAAAGCTATATTTATTCTTTATAACATAGAAGTGTTTTTATAGAACATAAATTTACAAATTGTAATTTTCATTTTTTTGAACTTTTTAGTTTACGTATTTTAAATTTGAACTTTTGTAATTGAAATTTTTTTCCAACGTAAGCTCTAAGATGACTTTTGATGCTTTATAAATAAATTGATGCTTTTGTTCGCAAATGACATCATAACAGTCACTAGGAAATGTATGTTTATTATCATTTTCTCTACTTAAGGTTTTATAAAATTTTATTAGAATTTAATGCCTTCAATGCTGTATTCAGAAAAAAATCTCATTAAACTTCTTGAGTATGACCAATTGGATGCATACAGTGCGTATAACTCTATGGCGTCGATCCTAGGTTTGGAATTTTACAACGAGCCGGATAAGTTTGTTTATAGCATTTGTTCACATGCATTTCTTCTGGATATTAATGGCGAGTCATGCAGTTTAATAATTGTTGACGAAAAAATCAATGGTGAAAAATACAAAAAATGTGTGGAAAGATATTTCAATGAATTTATGGGCAATAAGCTTGTTTTTTATTACTTGCTCAGGTTTTTCACAAAAATAATTGACTTGGATTTATCGACGAACACAGACGATAAAATGGATATGGACGGTGTGTGCGGGGATATGCGGACTCATAAAACGATGTGTAAGTGTATTTACTCAGGAAATTATTGTTTCAAAAGCAAAATTCCGATGATTCCGGAGTATAATATATTTACACATCGATATGATATTTTGTTTAAAAGTCCGTTTATGGCGGTAGAAATTAAAAGGAAAGGTAATTTTGAAAATTTAACTTGTCTTTTGGAAAACAATATAAGTTTATATTTCAGTGAAAAAGAATTAACAGTTGAACTGATGAAAAAGCTGCCGGGTATGCAGGGGTATTTTTATGAGTCTGGTGATACGAGTATCAAGGGAAAGAATGTATATATTAGTGGGGAGAAAAATAAAATAGCGAGTTTTTTATTCAAAAAAGGATTATCTTTAGAGAAGTCTATAAAATACGCTAAAAAAATGACAGAAAAATAATATTGAATTGAAGTTTATTTATAAAGCTAGTTTTTATTACTTTCTGTAAAATATTGGGTATAAAGATACTATTATGATAACGATGTCAATAAATGATGTGCTTCATTTTACGCTTGTGATCAGTAAGGCTTTTTACGGTTTCTTGCAGTCTCTCCTCGTTTCAAAGGTGAGTCCTAATAGATATATAATTAATAATCTTTTATTAAACAAGCAGGATTCACTTTGTGTATTCGTCCCTTTAAAAGTTTCTTATGCATTTTTTCGTCATATCCGATTATTAAATCATCGCCATAATATTTGATCATTTTATTTGCTATAAGAGTTCCAATGATATCCTCCTCCAGTATATGCGATGATTTTGATATCATTTTAATGCTTACCTCTTTGTTGCGACTCAGCTCCTCAAGAATTACTTCGAGCCAATACGCGCGATACGAAAGCAATCCAAGATCGCTAAGAGGCTTTTCCGGGCCGGCCATCTTATTCTCTCTCTTGCTCAGCATGTAACTGAAATCGATGAGAATCTTTCCGTAGCCCTTTCTCTGTTCATACGGCATTGTCAGAATGCACGCCAGATTGTATCCCTGTTCGGAAATTTTTTCCTTTGAAAAATATCCCACTATTTGGTGGCCGATCTCATCCCGTCGACACAACACATAAAACATAAAGACGTCTATGTCGTAGTACAGGGACTTGTGATCCAAAAAGAGCTTCGAGATCAGCGACAAATTCCTGCAGTAATTTTTCTGGACATACCCGTCGAGCTCAAAGAAACTGAGATCGTTTTCCACGTAGACCTGCAGACCAGGGGGTGTCTCAGCTCGCATTCTGTTGCGTGTATTTTCAGCTTCTCCATGTCGGAAAAATAGTACAAACAGAACTCGCAAATGTACACAACACCGCTCTTCACGATTTCTTTCGGATATGGCGAGAAGTACCATGCGTCTACTTCGTAGTCTCTTATCACAATCTTGTTGATGTTTTTTATGGATAATTCATCTTCCACTATTATTTTGTCTGTCGTTTCCGTCATTTTTTTATCGTCTTTCTTTTTTTCTTGGGCTGTTCTATTTCTGAAATATCGTTGATAATCAGGTCCGTGTATTTTATCCATTTATCATATCTTCTGTTTAAATCGTTGTAGTGCACGTACAAAAACCTCCCGCCCTCCTTGATCGCGAGTATTTCGCATTTTACGATTGTTTTGTTGTCTACGGGACTTGTTGTGGGAGCCTTGCATCCTATACTCATTACGTTCTGATGTACAATCATATATGGATTTATCAACAAAATATATTTTAAAATTTTTTATTAAAATATATTTTGTTGCACCATAGATTTATTACACCATAGACTTATTACGCTGCAATAAGTCTATGGTGTAATAATCATATAAAGTTAGTTACACCGTGTAATCAAACACCGTAGTCATATAAATAAATATACCTTATCACTTGTTGTTAATTTTTTTGTTATATATTCCAATGTTTCTAAACTTGCAATTTCAAATAACCTATTTTTTCTTCTTTGTAATAAATATTCTTGATATTTTTAAATTCTAATAAATTTTCAAACTCGGCATCTTTCCCATACGTCAATATTTTGAAATTTTCATAAATCTCAATCGTCTCATTCAAAAATTTGCTGATTTCCTTTGCCGCATCCGTCATATTATTGTATTTCTCTTTGTTTTTCAATAAATCCCTGTATCCATTGTTTCTATCAATCGCCGCTCGCAACTTCCCTGCCAGTTCCTGCTTTTTTAACCCCAGCTCGATCGCTTCTTTCTGTTTGTTGTACAATTTTTCAATGAGATTTCTCGCGTCTTCTTGAATTACTTTATCAGAATTTTTCCGCTCGTACTTGTAATTAACTGGAAATTTCAGTATGTTTCTCAAAATAAAATTATTGAAAATAAATATGTTTTTTTTAAATGCCTCCAATATGCGTGTTTGTATTAAACTATGGACCGGCTGATTGTGTTGTATAATTTCATTAAAAGCTTCCTCGAGACTTTCCTGTAGATCTGTGGTAAACGTTATGGGCAAAAATCCAAAAAATTCAATTTCGTCTTCAATATTTTCCATTATAAGGATTTTTAAAATGCTCTGTTTATCAGTTTTTTAAATCATTGACAGCAAAACATGTTGAAAGGTGTTTGACGGACTTATTGAGAAATAAGTAGAATGTTAGTCGAGTATCTTAGTACGTGTGTTAATACTAGTATCTCCATACGAGTATTTTATAATTTTTTAACATTGATCCATAAAATATCTCCATATATAACAAATATAATTGGCCCAAAAAACTTACAACATTTTATAAATATATGCCATATATTTCATTTTATATTACACAGTAATGATTTTTGAATCAGCGTCTATAAGCAGCTTACCATATTCACAATTCCTGCGTGTGCCTCCCGAATGCACTTAGAAAATATTTTTTCTTCTCACTTAATCATATTGTTTATGCGTTCAATTTTTTATTTATAGTTTTTTTCGGAAAAAATAAGCTTAAATTTTTGTGTTTTTTATGTGTCGTTAAATTTCTATACACTATTTATATTATTTTTACTACACTTTCTCAAAACATGTAGAATTATTAAAAATTGGCATTTATAAAAATTTAAGGGATAAATGCTCACAAACAACAATAATATATTCTGTGAAGACATTTGATTGTATTCAGTTGTAATTCTGTATAAAAAAACTATTCCAACAACCTATTATGTAGCCAGATTATTCCAACAATCCTTACGTAGTAATTACAAGGTTAATACAGAACTTACGTAGTAATTACAATAAGACATGCATAATTAAACAATGTTTTTATAAATTTTTAATTGTTTATGCTAGTAAAAATTTAATCCTAATGAATTACGATGATGAACACTTGGCATTTCTAAACAATGCAATTTCATATTATAAACATCGAAAATACAACAAGGCCATCGATATATTTAATAAGCTATTGCCTATGCTCAATCCTGATACTTTGGAATACACAAATGCTTTGATGGAATATGCCCTTTGTTTGCTGGACAGTGTAAACTACGAAATAGAAAGGAATTACAAAATACTGTTCAATTTCAAAACAAAGAATCAAAACACAGAGCAAATCGAAGAGGATTTAGAAATATGCTGGGAGAGCTTGGAGCTGTGCCGAACGGCTTTTGAAATAGTAAATGACACCAAAAAACTGTGTCGAATACACAAAGGGCTTGGCGATATCTTTAATTTAAACAACTTATTCAGCAATGCCGTGGACGAATACATGAAAGCACTGGAATACTGCACGAGTAAAAAAATGAGACTGGCACTGACCGATAGTATTTCAGAAAGTTATAAAAATGAAGGGAATATAGACAAGGCATTGATTTATTATAGGAAATTGATGGCGATGTATAAAAAAGGAGAAAATGCGGCAGAATGTAAAAAAATAGCGGGTATAATAAAGGTGTTAAAAGGTAAATTAAAAATGGAAGATGGTTGCGATAATAAGAGTAGAAATGGCCTTGAGAATAACTTAAAAATGGAAGATGATTGCGATAATAAGAGTGATAACAATTGCGATGAAACAAACAATAATAGTTTTGTTAATAACGGCTTTGAGAACAACTCAAAAAGTAAAGATGGTTGCGATGACAAGCAGTTATAAGCAGTTACAAGAAAGAAAAGCGAAATATGATTGATTATTTTAATACGGTTTTGCTAATAAGAGCGATGATGGCTGTAATGACATATATAAAGGTAGTTATGATAAAGATTGTGATGATAGGAGTTATGAGAGATATAAAAGTAAATGTGATAGCAATTATTCTGAAAATATTAAAGCCGAATAGCAATTTCATGATACATGTGATAAAAACAATTAAATTATATTTTGTTTAATATAACTGGGATATAACTTAAACTTAATAAAGTTTCATTGAGTTTAAGTTTTTGAATTTATACGCCATTTATATGAGATTTATAGCAGGCAACAAAAATAGCTCTGATTAGTATAGGTTTAGTATGCTAAACTTTTTTAACTCACTCCATGACTTCAGACTTTGTAAGAAGAGTAAAAAATAAAAATTAGCTCCGTGAATAAATTTAATTTAGATGTGAATGCTTATTAAGATAAGCATATAGGTTAGCATAATTTACAACATTAAATGTCATATTTATTAAAATCAGGAGTATAAGCCATCATAATATACAATATTAGATTTAAATTTTTTTAAATAAATAAACTTATGTCAGAAAGATCGCTTTAGAAAATATTATAACTAACTGTCAGAAAAATTCACACACTTTTGATAGTTTTTAAAAAAATTGATCTTATAATTAAATAATTTTATTAAAACAATAGGCTTTAAATCAATAATAATAATAAAAACAATATTTGAAAATTTTATAAACAAACACAGATTTAATATCTAAATGTTAAAAAAACTCAGAATCAAATTCATTTATCATAGAATTAAAAAAAATAAGGTTCAGATCGTGTTGAAAATATTAAATGAATTCAATAAGAAATTTATTACAATTTAATTTTAATAAAAAATGTGATGTTTATATACATCACATTTATATATAATAACTTATACTCGTAATGTTAATTAAACATTCTTTTCTTTTCTGTCATTAGAGAATAAAATACTGACTGCTTTCCTAATAAACTGGAATCATTTTTTAAAATATGACTCATACTTTAAAAAATGATATGTCTCGGTCGCAAGTAGTTTGACCGGAAATTAAACGTAGATATGACACAAATCGGCCGAATCAACTTTTGCGATCGTCGGTATCCAGCTCTCTGATGAAATATGTTGCTTGTTTTGTTTAAATTTATTGTCTTTCTTTTCTAAACTATGCTTTTTTTGTTTGAATAAAGCCCTTAAACTAAATTTTATTTCTAAAATGTTCTAGAAAAGATCGTTTCAAGTTGGTTTCACTTAATGTTACTAACTAATTATATCTAATTTCCTAGAGTTTATCTGGATTCAATTGCCACACATCTCGGACTGACAATCATAAATATATTTACAATTGTCACCTTACAAATAAAAAAATGAAAAATTTACCTTCAGATGGAAGCAGATGACATCGAAGTATTTAGACAAAAAAAGATTCTGAAATTTCTTCAAAATGCGAAAGGAAATGGAACAAGCATGATATCACTGATAATTCCACCGAAAGAACAGTTATCAAAAACCGTCAAGATGCTGACAGATGAGTACGGCACGGCGACAAATATCAAAAGCCGTGTGAACAAACTAAGTGTCCAAGGCGCAATAGTCTCAGCACAGAATAAACTGAAAACATATAATAAAAATCCACCCAATGGCTTGGCAATCTACACAGGCACCATAATGCTAGATTCCAACAAAGAAAAAAAGTAACTTATGGAATATCACCGTTAAAACCTATAAACACAAGCTTGTATATGTGCGACAGTAGATTTCATGTGGAAAATTTATTGTCGCAGTTCGAGGATGAATCTAAGTACGGCTTCGTTATTGTAGACGGTCATGGCTCTCTTTTTGCGACATTACAGGGAAATACACAAACAATACTGCAGTCAATATCAACAGACTTGCCGAAGAAACACGGAAGGGGAGGACAGAGTTCTGTGAGATTCGCACGTTTGAGAGTAGAGAAGCGACTGGCGTATGTTAAAAAAGTAGCTGAGATTATGGTCGGTATTTTTATTTCTGGATCAACACAGAATGTCGAAGGAGTTGTTATTGGAGGAAATGCAGATATAAAGAACGAGTTAATTCCCCACATTGACAGTAGAATAACAATGATCGATGTGGTCGATACAAATTACGGAGGCAAGAACGGGCTCAACCAAGCGATAGAACTCTCGAGTGCCAAACTTAAAGATCTAAAATTTTCTAGGGAAAAGAAAATTCTACAAGAATTTTTGTCGCATGTGGCGATGGGCACTAATAAATTTTGTTACGGGTTACAGGCCACGATGGGGTGTCTCGACTCTGGTGCGATAGAAACATTGATTGTGTGGGACAACATAGAATTTGAATATGAAAATGAGCCTTTCATTGACTGGATAGCAGTTAATTACAAAAAATTCGGATGTAGGCTGGTTTTCGTGAGTAATTCCACTTCTGAAGGGACACAGTTTGTAGAAGGCTTTGGAGGAGTTGGCGGTATTTTACGCTACGAAGTAGACTTAGAATATTATGATGAAAACGAAATAAGTTCAATATCTTTAAGCGACGACCTGTTTTAAATAAATTGGGATTATTTAAATACTTCAATTGATGATATGTTCTTATAAATTTACAAAACCTCTAGATTAAATAATAAGACTTAATAATATTTAAAATTAAATTAAAAATGTTTTTGATAACTGAAATTTTATAATTTTTTTAGAGGTTTAAATAAATAAAGCTACAAATTAATATTTACAGTTTAAAAGTCAATGATTGTATTATATTATTATTTTATGAGTTGATTTTAGTATTGTTATAAAGAAATTTTTTCTACATAAGGTTTTTATTTTAAAATGTAAAAATATAATTCATATTGTTGTAAGTTCAGCATATTAAACTTACAACAATATGAATTATATTTCAATTTCGAAATAAATAATTCTTGTTTACAAGATTGAGATGATTAAAAAGTCAGCAGCAAAATAAAAAAATATAATAATAATTCGTACTCCTAATGCTAATAAACATTCACACATTTACACATAATAATTAATTAAGCTGAAGAGCCTGAGTAATAGCTTCATATAATCTTAACAATTTAAAATATCATAAACCGCAAATAAATGATTGAATAATACAAAACAGCTTAACTTTTATAACTTTTATTTGTTTTTTTTGGTTTCTCCAGTATGTTCTTCTTTTAATTTTTCGTATTTGTCTTTTAAATTTAAAAAACTTTTTTTGATAATTTTCATTTCATTGATCAAATCTTTGTTTTTTTCTAATTTTTCATTTAAAATAGTTATTTCTTTCAGAAGTGACTCATTTTTTTTAATCTCAGTTTTATGTTGCTCAATGACATTGTTTACAAATGTCATCGAATTCCCATATTGTTTTTGGTTGTATTGGTTTATTTCTTCCGTTTTCATATTGTTTTTAATGATTTCAATGAATTTATCAGTGCTCCAAGCCAAAAATATCGTGAAACTAGAAAGATAAAAATTTCTTTCGCTTTGATATATAAGTAATTTTTCTGTCAATCTGTACGCCCTGAATAAAGAATCCAGAAGAACAAGCATGACCATGGAATAGATTCCATATATTATATGCTTGATTGCGTACATTCTAAATATTCTGAGATACAAATACACGAGCAATTTTTTGATTTTTAAAATCCATGGTTGAACGAGCGATACTATTAAAATCACATTTATGTAAAGAAGAGACTGAATAAGTCTTGTTTGTAATCCCATCGATAAGTAAACAATCTATTTTATTTAAAACAAAACAATTTATTGAGGATTGTTTCAAAATGTGAATGACGTACCTAATTTTTTTAAAAAAATAAATTAAATCAATGCTTGTTAACATTAGGTATAAAACATTTCCAAATCGCATTTTATTTATAAAGCTATTTTTTGTTTCTTTCTGTTAATATTAAAGTATAAAATATTTCTAAATTGCATTTTATTTATGCTGTTATTTTATATAATAATAATTTATTTTCTTAATGTTAATAAACATTCACACTTTCTTTCTTTCAAAATAAACATTTACAGCTTAATGTGCTTCGTTTTACGCTCGTGGTCAGTAAGACTTTCTGGGATTCTTATGATGTTTCCATCTTTGCATCCTGTCTCGCACTGAATTGCATTCGCAAGCATGTATGCTTCCTCCACTTTCAGATTTCACAGTCGTTAAAATTTCTAAAAATAACAAATTATATTTAAATTGTGGAATTCTTGAATTACTGAAAAAAATTAAATTTCGATAATAAAAGCCACTAAGATATAATAGAAATCAACTTTATAATTTAAAAACATCATTTTTGCATTATATCGGATGATAAGTTGGTTTAAAGCAATGATTTTAACTATTTTCATTAACGAACTGGTTTTTTTATAATTTATTTTTTGTGAATGTTTTATTAATATGAGGGTATAAACTATTATAATATATAAGATCATATACAAGAAAAATTTTGAAAATCGTTTAATATTTTTGAAAAATGCTGATTTGTTATGATCGATTGTAAGCTTGTTCTAAAACAATCTTTTTTAAAATAAGGGTAGTTATTTAGATTTTTTCTTTTTGTGCTATTAGAGGATAAAATGCCTACAAAGACCACTTTCCGGACAGGTATCCTGTGTTAGTATTGTAATTAGTTCTTAAAAGTCATGGAGCGACTTCAAAGGAAAGTTTATCATATTTAATTTACAAATTTTATAGATTTGTAAAATGATACAGATGTAGTATATTTTTATATATTATTGTTGTATTTATTTACAAACATATTAATTTTTATTTTTATAAGCAAACTTTTGTTATAAAATTTAATTAAAATTTAATTTTAGCAATCAAACTAATTTTATAAACAAACTTTTGTTATGAATTTCATTTGCTAAATATTCTTAAATTATATTTATGTTGCGTCAAATATTTATATGATAAATTTGGCATTTTTAGTTTTCAAGTGTCAAATTTATTGATTACTCTATTTTTTAATTAAAAAAATTCGGTTTTTAAAATTTTCAAAAAATCAAATCTATAGAAAAATAACTTGAATGTGACAATCATATCACATTATCAAATCACCAATTTATTTTATTTAGAAAAAGCATATTTATTAAATATTAATTTGATTGTGCAGAATCAGATGACATTATTAAATTACTAATCTACAAATCATGTTCATCGAATAATAACTTGAGTCTGTATGATCATATCATTATTGAATTATTAATCTATAGTATTTTATAAATACACTTTTGTTATTTAATCCAAATATTTTACAATATTTAAATTTTGTACAAATTAAATCCTTATTTTATGCCAAAACTAACATGTATAATGAAATTTTTGTGTGATACACAAGAAAAGGAAGAGTTTATTTTCAGGCAAATAGAATTGTCAAAGTATCTACAAGAGATAATTGATACGTTAAAAAAAGAACCAAAGGCGCAAATTTTTCTGCAGAAAGTAAATAAAAAAGATGCTCCAAATTATTATGAAATTGTAAAAAATCCGATGGATCTTGGGACTGTTGAGAAAAAACTCGCGAATTACAACAATTTGAAAGAATTTAAAGAGGATTTGGATCTGATATGGGATAATTGCATCAAGTACAACACTGTAAAATATTTTTTAGAATGTGCGAAGGAGATGCGGACAATAGCCGATAGTATAATTATGAAACGAAATAGAGTGTATCCACAATGTCCAGAGTCGATTGTGATAGAAAAACCGAGTAGAATAATAGTCAAAGATATGCTTAAAGAATGTGTAATAAAAAGTTTTTATGGATTAGGATTCAAAAAAATGTCAAAAAATATAATTCAAATAATAGTTGATGTAGTCGAATATAAAATTTGCGAAGAAATAGTTAAACAGAAGGATAAATAGAAAAAGGTATTTAAAACTATTAAAAGAGATAATTAGGGAGGGGTATTAGGAGGCTGGGAATGGTATTAAAAAGTTCGAAAAATATCGAAATATATTAAAAAGTTTGAAAATACGAATATATCAAAAGAATTAAGCATTTACGCAATAAAAGGTATTATATATTTAAGCAATAAACCAATTAATACTCATTAAACTAATTTAATCCTAGTAAATTAACTTTACTCGTAAAGTATTTTAATTTTTTATGTATACAATTTTCAATTTAATCTCATTTAAATATCATAATATGATAATATAAACCTACGTAATTAAAATAGATGAAATGTGAATGTTTATTAACATTAAGAGTATAAATTATTATCATATATAAGAATCAATACTGAAAATATTTTAAAAATGCTATCGTAAACACAAAACATACAGTTTCAACTATTTTTCATGTTCACGACGAATCTAAACAATAAATATAGAAATTTCAAATACTATCAACTTTTATCAATAATTTCATTATAAAAATTCTTAGTTCAAATGCGTACATTTAATTAAATTTTTTAAAAAATAATTTCACACAAAAAGAATAAATAAATAAATAAATTTTATATTTACAACAGTTTTTCATAAAATTATTATTCGGTGAAACTTATATTATTTTTGTTCTTCAAAACTAACTAATTATGCGGACAGTTTATCAGTAAATCATAAATTGATCAAAGTTTGTTCATTTACTGATCAGATTTTTATATATTTATTGATAAATAAAAAAGCATTTAAAATAATTATGTTATATATTATAATAATTTATACCCCAATATTAACAAAACATTCACAAATTATAATTTATTTTAAATATTTTTCCAAGCCTTTTTAAATTTATCATCAGAAAATCCAAAAATAAATACGATTTTGTTAAATATTTTCGCAAACCATCTTAATATTATCATCAGATAAATCTAAGAGCAAATACGATTTGTTTTCTACAGGCATAATGCTTGCAACTTTCACACCATCAATGTCCATTATAAAAGGATAAAAATTTTGTCCAATTACAATTATATTTGGTATTTCTTCATATGATAAATCCCCTTTACAAAATGGATTAAAAGAGCGTTGACTTACAAAAGCCCGCAAAAAAGATTCTAAAGGATTTTTGTTTAAAAAATTCCATTCTTACGATATTGTACAATATCATGACTTATAAATGATATTTTTTTGTTATATGTCTCAATGCTAAAAGGATTACTGGCCTCATCATCCGTCATTTTGCTTGGCATACGTTTTGAAATACATCCGCATCGATACACAATTGTTTCTACACTGTTGTGTTTATATGATTTACTAGTGTCATGTATAGATAAAACAACTAAATCAGGCTTAATTTCAGATATGGTGTCGTCGACAAATTGTTTAGATTTTGTGGTGTAACAACTGAATACCAATATTTTTAAAGGGCATTCTTCCAAAAATCCATTTTTCTTTTGAAAAAGCTTTATTTTTGGATAAATTATTTTTTCACAAGCAAATAATTTATTTGGGCCATCGTTGCATTTATTTTTATTATTAATGAGCTTAGTTTCTTTATTATCGTCTATATTTTCTTTATTAACCTTTAAAATTTCATTTTCGCAAATTAATGAATCAATTTTCTTACTTTCTTTATTGACCTTTAAACTTTCATTTCCAGAAACAAATAAATCAGTTTCATCACTGGTAGACTTGTTTTTTAATCTGCCTTCTAAAGCAACAAAAATATTTTCATATAAAAAACCATTAGTCAAACAATCTTTAAAATTAAGCAATATACTTCCGTGGCCATCTTCGAGAGTATCCATACCATATTTATCTTTATAATAAATCCCGTATATCACATTTTTATCATCATCTAATGTCGAAATCGGTGATATTTCCTCGTTTATACTGCTTTTTATAAAATCATATTTTTCAAAAGATTGTTTGGCTTGTAAACGCAGTTTTTTATTATAAATCGTTTTTTCTCTTCCTTTTGTAAAGAGCCTATATTTTTTATATGTGATATTTCAATAGTTTGTACGTTATACTTGCTGCGAAATAGTGAAAATAGCGTTTTGATTTCTTCTTCAGTTTTATATTGGCTAGTTATGTAATTAAGAGTTTCTATACTCATTCTTATTCCGTTCTCAGACGTAAATAAATTGTATACATATTTTTTCATCTAAGGAGAATTTTTTGAAGACAAAAATAAATTATTTCAAAAAAATTGTATATTTTTATAAACTGAATATTTTTGAAAACTAAATTAAATTTATTCTAAATATTACCTATGTACTGCCTCATATTGATAAATACTTAATTAAATATAAATTAATAGGCAAATTATAGCTTATAAATTGTTTTCTGAAATTGTTAAATTAAAAATGAATTGTCATAATTTACAATTTCAACGCTAAAAATGAAAATAAATCTTTATTGATTTTCTAATTGTTTTTCGAAATTGTATATTAAAAATAATGTACAGTTAAAAAAATAATAAAAAATAGAAAACAAATAATAATATCAGTTTTTCATAATCAATATAAATTCTTTATTTACTATGCAATTAATTGAAACTCGATGATATTCAAGATTTATAGATTATTGACATTTTTAATTTAAGACATAATTTATTGAATATAACATAGATTTTTAAGATAAAATCTTTATTTACCATTAAATTTCTAATTAAAGACAGAATTTATAAATTTTAACAAATGATTATTAAAATTTATAAATCAAAAAATCCAAATATTTGCTCTCTTTTTCGTTTATTTTTCCTACATTTGGACTCAAATATTTGTTTATCTTCAAACCGTGTTTTATGATGTTGTCCTAAGTCAGTCGCAGATTTTGATCTTTTAAGATTCAGTAATCTTTCTTTGAAAAAATCTAAGGTATTATATTCAGTAACACTCGGACTGTCCATCAATTTATAACTCGGCCTTATATGTACAACAGGTGATATTTGTGTATTAAACGATATCTTCAGCTTCTTATTTGCTACACTTATAGCCTTTCTTTTCTTAGGCTTACTTGTCATTTTATTTTTAACACGCGTTTTATCAATAAATCGACAAGACTGACACGTATTTTCTTCATTGCTAGTTTCATTGCAGGATTTTGTGCCCTGAGTTATCAACAATGAATTTCTATTGTTCAAGCAATCATTAAGCATCTCGATATTCAAATCTATATTTTCGAGAGATTCCTTTGTGTTCATAATATTATTCATACTTTTGTATCTTCTATTATTGTAATTTATTTCTGAATTGTTATTATAATCTTTGTAGAGCCATTCCTTCATTCTAATTTTGCATTTAGCTTCGTTTTCTACTGTTTTGTAATTAAAAAATAGCTCGAAATTGTTTTTTAACTTACCATAGCTTTCTACGCTGGTATAGTAATCATTTTTTTGCACTTTAACGTGATCAAATATGTTTGCAAAAGAATTGCTTTTGAGTTTCAAACTTCTTATTTTTTGACAACTTTCGTAAAAAAAGGATTTTTTCGAGTCGTTGTATGATTTAATGCAGTCCTCCTGGATTTTCGTCAGGAATCCGTGACTGACTTCCATCTTACTGAAATCATTATTTCCAGCAGCCCCATTTATTACATCGTTTAGTTTGATTCTGTTATATTTATCATCGTCCTCGCCCGTTTTGTTTCTATCGTCGTTGTTATAGAATTTATGTTCATTCCAACCCATAAATCCACGATTTTTATTGCTTTCCATTTCTAACGAGACATTTTCTTCCCCAGTCGTGCTACTATTTTCTGTTTTCAATTTGTTTCTTGAAATACTGCGATTTTCGCAGTAACAATAATTGTACTTATTCATATAATCATTCTTTTCCGCAGGTTTTTTTGTGTTGTCGAAGTTTTTGTTGAACCGTTCTATGTAATCAATGTTTTCTAAAGACTCGTTGATATGATCGAAGTTGTTTTCATAGCTTTCTCTGAACTGGTTCATAAATTCAGTGCATTCACCGATAAACAATTTCATTTCATTATCTCTCTTCTTCCTACTCATATTATCTACCAAACAATAATCTTTTGTTTCCCGGAAAATTTCATCGTTCTTTCTGTTCACAGTTGTTAAAAATCCATTTTCCCCTCTACTGCTCTCATCGTCTTTGTGTTTGATATTTATAATGTCTTCATTGTTTTCCGTAATTGCCATTTCGTAATTATATTTATAATTATCTATTTTTTTGTGGCTTTGGTCTTTTTGTCTGAATTCATTAGTCGATAACATCTCAGCGTCTAACAACTTGTTGTTTTTTTGTATTCATAGTTTCTGGCCAGTAGTTTTTACCATAATCTTGCATATTTTTGATTTTGGATCCGCACGGCGTATTAGTTGTCATCATTTCTTCTTTCTTCTTCCTGTTGTCATTTGATTTCGTGTATTTTGATTCGGCCTCGTTGCTTTTTGTATATCCACCATTATCGCTGAATTCCATCATTTTTTGTAGTTTGTTGAGGCTCTCGTCGATTTTGTTTTGCTTGTTTATCATTGTATCCGTTTTTTTCCGGTCATCCATGATGGCATCGCTTTCATGACCCTTGTTGTTATCTTCGCCACTCATTTTTTCTTTTTCATAATTCTTATCACCCCCGTCGCCAATCATCAAGCTGATGCTTCTATTGTATGGCCACGATACCAGAGAAAACCCGTGGTTTATGCACTTTTGATCTTTCTCATTGTTTATTATTCCTTTTCCAGTAAACATTATGTTATTCCACAAATTGTTTACGTTGAAAGACTCGGAACAGCATTTCGTTGTTTCCATTTCGTATAGCATCGATTTTATCAACGGATCAGTCTGTTTCTCTAATAGCTCAATATATTTTTGGTAGTTTATCTTACAAAGATCATTCACTCTGTAAAAAAGCTCGTTTTTGTTCAGATATTCTAAAAGAAACTCTTTGTTTTGGAAATCTTCCATATAATTCAATATATCTGATATTTTCAATTTTTCTTCATTTTGGATGAAAATTTTTTCAATGATTTTTTGCGACAACCCAATTCCATTGCACAAATTCGTGAAATCAAATTCCATGTTTCCTATCTCTATTCGCGAGTGGTTGTTCAGTATTTTATTACTTGTTACGTCCGTACCATTTATTCTCACAGACCCGTTTTTCACTGAAATAAGCCATAATTTTTCAATTTCAGAAAAAAAGAACGTAACAAAGGTGAATGAATCGTACAAGTTAAATTTTTTAAAAACTGTGGCAATGGTTTTGTTTTTCTTGACCAACTTGGCGGTGTAAATAGTTATTTCATTTCCATTGATTGGTATCATTAGCGAGGGATAATATTAAAAATAAAATTAATTTTTCAGACCATCGTTAATTATCATAAAAAAATAGAGACAAAAAAATATAAAATTCAATTTGATTTTTTATTTAAGAAATCAATTTGTTTTGCATGCCATATGAATGTTTATTAACATTTGGACACAAACTATAATTTCACAGCATGTTAAAAATTTTTTGATTTATTTTAATATGTTTTGCAATTATTAACTTATATTTTTTTGTCAATTTAAAAACAGTTAATTGAAAATATTGAAAATTTTTACCGATTTGAATATTTTTTCAATCAAATTGATTTTGTATATCATATTACAAAGTTATGTAAGATAACAAAAGAAAGTTGTAAATTTTTTATTTTTTGCAAAAAAACTTATTTTTATTTAATATGAATATGCGGATTATAATTTATTTTGTATATTAAAACTGCATGGTTTATTTATAGGCTATTCTATGTGTGGAATATTGTTGGGTGTTATTTTTATTAAAAAGTTTGTAATTGTTCATTATATTACAAAAAAATTTGTTGATTACAGTTTTATAATAAAAATAAATTAAATGCCATTAATATTTCAACAGGTTTATGTTTTTTTTCGTTTCATGTTTAAGTATTCAATGTGTTAAGCTGTCACAAATAAATACTCTTAAGCTTTCAATTGGAATATTTAATTAAGTTAGTAAATTAATTAAATTATTAATGAACAGAATTGTATGCTAAATACTTTTGACTCAATATCATAACAATAAAATACTGTGAAAGACATTTAAATACTTTATATTAAAAATAATATAAAGTATTTAAAAAATTTTAAAATTTAAAAAAATAAAAACGTATTTTAAACAGAAGTTTTAATATTTTGATTTAATTTTTTTATAGTTTTATTCAAAATATCTAATTTTAACAGTATTTTTAATATGAAAAAAAATTCAAATATATTTTCATGTTTTTTTAAAACAACAAAAAGACTAGTTCATTAAAAACAAAAAATGTATTTTGTGAATAGTTATTAGCGATAAAAGTATAAATAATTATCATATATAATATATTTGTTTCAAAATTAAGATATTTTTAAATTTAAATATTTTTGTTCAACTTTTATAAATAAAAAGTCTATAATGATGTATTGCAATCTGCAATTTTAAAATATTACTGATTCGAATTAATAAAAAATCTAACAAAATAAAATTTTTGTAACTAAAACACGAAAATTTTTATCACAAAAAATATTTTTTAATAAATCAAAATGAGTTATTATAATATAAATTATTTATTAAAAGTTAAAGATATCTAAATTATATAATTTTTAAGTTGGCAAAATCATACTATTGATATTGCTACTGGTTCTTCAGTCATCTCTTTTAAAAGTTTTTTTAATAGCTACTTGTTTTTTCAATAGCTACTTGTCTTGATCGTGTCAAATAAAAATTTGAGCGTTCCTTAAATACTATAGAATTCATTTATTTAATTAAATTCAAGCATGCAAATATTTTGAGATCAAGAATTAGCCGAGATAAATTAGCAAATGTTAAAAATATTTAAAATTAATTTATATGATAGAGTTGAAAAGCTGCGGAGAATTACTAAATGCAAAGAGTTAACAAGAATTTTAACAGCTTAATTAAAATTGTTTAAAATAAAACCTGCAAAAAAACTAAAAACACGTGTAGAAGTTTTTTATAAATACAGATGTTAAGAAATAATTGATTTTAAAAAAGTAGTGACACATTCAAAAATTATGTAAAAATATAATTTTTTGAGAATATGACGGTTTAGTTAGTTTAAAAACGCTGGATAAAAACACATATAAAATTTTTGTCGACAAAATGATTTTTTAAAACATGAATAAAGTTGTTTAAGCAATAAGGAATAACTGATGTTAAAAACATTATTAAAGTTAATAAAAAGACATAAAACTTAAAAAAATGGCTGGATTGTTATAATGGCTGAAGTTACGCAAATAACTTACTAAGGTATTAGTACTTTGAGTTCTGAATTCACTAAAAATCCCCATCATACACTTGGGTCTTGATTCGAGTATTTCTTAAATATTATTTTATAGTTGACAGTAATTGCTAAAATGAATAAACTATTTTATAATTTAAAATTAATAAAAATGTTTTTAAATTTATTTATTTATAAGTTATTTTTTCTTTTTTCAAAATAATCATTCACAAATTAATACGCTTTGTTTTCCGCTTGTAATCAGTAAAAACGGTTTTTTATAAATATATTCTAACTAATAAAAATTTGCAAAATTTATTAATTAATGGTATGTTGCAGGCTTAATATGTTAAACTTTTTTTAAAGTGACTTCAAAAGAATATTATGACCAACTTGGTATACGACGAATATAATTAAAGAATATAAATGCGTAAATGTTTATTAATTGTTATGTACGTTGATAATGTATATTCCCAACAAACATTTATATTAATATTTTAATTTAATTTAATTTAATTTTGTAACTAAATGTTTTTAATATTATTTATAATGTTCATAATTTTTTTAAGCTAAAAAAATTTTAAAATATACAATAAGCGCAGCCGTATGCTTTACATCGTTTTTGATAAACAATTTAAAAATAAAGATTTATGAATATTATAAAGTCAATTAAACAAAAAATATATAAATAGTTAATTTTTATCGTTATTGGATAATCATGCCAAACATATTAAAATCACCAATGCTATTCAAGCCTACATTCATAAATGCAAACTTACTTTATAAAAAAATTAAATTTTAATATAAAAACACAATAAAAAATCAAAAAAAATATAAAAAATCTTACTAACTAACTAACCAAACGCATAATGATAATTTATAAAAAATCTTACTAACTAACTAACTAACTAACTAACTAACTAACTAACTAACTAACTAACTAACTAACTAACTAACTAACTAACTAACTAACTAACTAACTAACTAACTAACTAACTAACTAACTAACTAACTAACTAACTAACTAACTAACTAACTAACTAACTAACTAACTGACAATATATATTATACTAATTAACAATATATATTATACTAATTAACATTATATATTATACTAATTAACATTATGAATATATTAGTATATTATATTAACTACATAAACTAAGCAGCACTTAATTAACCTGATAATAACCTAATTAAAAATAAGTTAAAACAAAACAAAAGCTAGCAATTTAATACGATGAATCGTGAGTAAAACAAATAAATAATAAACAAAAAAATAGACAAGAATAAAAAATACAATAAAAATGAATAAAAAAACAAACACAAATTATTAATTCCAACCAAATTATCATAATATATATGTTTTGAAATAATAAATTAAAAATTTTAGCCCCATTATGAGAGAAATTATTTCTGTGCACATCGGACAGGGCGGTATTCAGATAGGAAATGCAGGATGGGAACTTTATTGCGCAGAACACGGGATTGGACCTGATGGAATAGTTAAGGAAAATACGATTGTGGACAACGCGGCAACGACATTTTTCGGTCAAAGTTCGAACGGCAAATATGTTCCACGGACGGTTATGGTAGATCTCGAGCCGGGCGTCATCAACGAGATTAAGACCGGGACTTATCGCGATCTCTTCAACCAAAAGGATCTGATATGTGGAAAAGAGGATGCAGCGAATAATTACGCGAGAGGACATTATACGGTCGGAAAAGAAATTTTGGAACCTGTTCTTGAACGGCTGCGTAAGTTAATTGAAAAATGCTCGGGGCTGCAGGGTTATTTGTTTTTTCACTCGTTCGGTGGAGGAACTGGATCTGGGTTCGGATCTCTGTTGATGGAAAAATTATCGACGGAGTTTGGCAAGAAAAGCAAGCTGGAATTTTCTGTTTACCCGTCTCCGAAGGTGGCGACTGCGGTGGTCGAGCCGTATAACTCTGTGCTGACCACCCACGCCACATTGGAGTATTCTGACTGCTCGTTTTTAGTGGACAATGAGGCTATTTATGACATGTGCAAGAATCTGGGGATCGAAAGCCCCTCATACCACGACATCAACAGGATAATTGCGCAGGTCGTTTCTTCGATCACGGCTTCACTTCGTTTTGATGGGCCTTTGAATGTGGATTTAGCCGAATTCCAAACGAACCTCGTGCCTTATCCTCGTATTCATTTTCCTCTCGTGGCATACTCGCCCATGATTTCTGCTAATAAAGCGGCTCACGAGGCATTGACTGTTCAAGAAATCACAAATAGTTGTTTCGATCCTTCCAACCAAATGGTGAAGTGTAATATCAAGAATGGCAAGTTCATGGCCTGCTGTTTGTTATTCAGAGGTGATGTGAAACCCAACGAAGCAAATGAGGCCACCGCCAGTTTGAAGGCCAACAAGTCTTTCCAGTTTGTAGAATGGTGTCCCACTGGCTTCAAAATTGGTATTAATGAGCGCAAGCCGACCATTTTGCCGAATTCTTCTATGGCGGTTATTAACAAGGCCGTCTGTGCACTTGCGAATACTACAGCTATTGTGCAGGCCTGGTCTCGGCTTGTCGACAAGTTCGATCTTATGTTCCCCAAACGTGCCTTTGTTCACTGGTACGTCGGGGAAGGAATGGAGGAAGGCGAGTTTTCTGAGGCTCGGGAAGATCTTGGCAATCTCGAACAGGATTATCATATAATTTCTGCCGGTTCACCAGACGAGAATGAAGAATAAATTGTTATTTCAATTTTTTAGACGAGACTGGCGCATGAATAAAAGTTTTTTTATGAACAATCTCATAAATTGTCACAAAATTTATACCCTCATCTTCGGAATAAACAGCAACAATAATTTTGAAAATGGCAATGTAAATTAACTAATGAATTTAATGGTATTTAATAACATTAATTTCATTAGTTAATTTATAGTTTCAGTTCATATTAATGTTTTCACTTATATTCAGTCATATAAACTCCATAGATTTACTGATCCTATTCAGTCATATAAACTCTATAGATTTACTGATATTTAGAATTTTATAAAAATTAGTTTATTTCTTAAAATATTCTTTTATTTCATCTGCACAATTTGCAGCATCGATTTTTGTGTCACTGATGTTTCCTCTTGCATTTTTACTCCAGCCCGTGTAAAACACCGGTTTACAAGTTTTTATTTCAGTTTTACGCGGAATATACCCAATGCTACTTATAACTTCATCAAATTCTTCAATATATTTTTTATTCCCTATTTTATACCCCACTTCTTTTAAGCTTCCATCTTTCTTTCTATTTATTTCAATATTTTCTACCCCAAACAACAATTTCAATAACTTTTTTTTCTTCTTTCGATTTCTTGTTTTTTTCATCCTCGCAATTTCCAATACTTCGAAACATCTTTTTCCGTCGCTCTATTTTCCTTATTTCAGGATCAATTCGTTTTTCTTTTATTACTTCTTTCTCAAATCTAAAATTGCTTTTTGCCAGCCCGCACTTTTCTAAAAATTTACCGAACAATGCCTTCGTTTTTCTCAATATACGGTTTTCCTCTTCATTACACAATAAATAACTATTGTTCTTTTCTTTGGCACCGCTTTCTCTCATATCTTCTTCCAATTTATTGCTCAAACCATTTTTATTCTCGTTTTCCTCATTTATCATGCCACTCGTGCTTTTATAGTTACCTATTCGATTGCTATCATCCCGATTCTTTACATTGCTGACTATCTCATATTTCTCCGCAGCAAGAAGTTCACACAGCAAATGGTTGTCAAACGAACTTTTCAAATAATCTTTATTCGATAAAATAGTCACTTCTTTGCATTTTCCATCCATGTAATTCACCAAATCAAATGATACGTTTCCCATTCCTATTATACACACTTTTTCTCCAATATTTTCCATTCCTTCGTCATAATACTTTTCAATCACTTTATAGCCTGGCACCACATGCTGATTCCCTTTTCCCTGAAACAGTCTCGGAATCCCGCCACTCGCTACCACGTAGAAATCACAATTCCTCGCCATCGTCCCATCAGAATTCAATTTCAACTTTATTTGCTCGTTTTTTTCAACCATTTTCACTAAATTGTCATTTTTTATTCGAGCGTACTTATAATTTCCCAATAATGCGTTTGTTTTTTCATGGACAGTTGTTTTGATCCCGCAATCTGCCAAAAATTTTGCAACATAAAGCCCACTTGGCCCGCCTCCAATCACGCATCCTCGTATATTTCTATTCATCGGCACTGCAAAAAATTATTAATAAATTTATTTAAATATTTTATAACGTGAGAAAAGTGTAGAAAATCAGAATATCAGAATCTACAAAAGGTAGATAACGTATAAAACGTACATAATTAATGAATATTAGAATATATAATATTATAAACTATACATATATTTAGTCATCGCAAACAAATTCGTTTATTTTCAAAAACTTACGAATTATTAGGCTAAAAAAGCTAAACATTGAGATAGCCCAAGCATTGAAATAAGCTAACTATTGGAATAGGCTACGGATAACAGCAAAAGAAAAAGAAATTATAAATAAACATATTGATTGGGAGTCACCTGTAATTACGTGCATAATTTTAACAGCTTAAGATAAACGTTAACATTTTTAAAATAATTTCCTATCGATTATTTTTCAGGTATTTTTTTGAGTTTTAAACATGAAAAATAATCAATAGGAAATTATTTTAAAAATTTAATTTAATCATGATAATACGTTATACTCGTAATCTAATAAATATTCACATTTTTTAAATAACAATGAAACTGATAATATTCTGAGTCGCAAACTCCAAACATATTATGTGTCATTATTTATTAAAAAATAAAAATAATTGAAAAGCTGAAATTTCTACAAATAGCTTATAATTTACACAGTCTGGCACAGAATTTTTATTCGGAAAATGATTCGCGTAGACATTTATCTGACAATAATGCAAAAAATAAAATAACTTGAATTTTGTATTTTATCGAAATATAAATTTAAATTCTAATAAATCATATTATTATTATTATCTTAATAAGACAATGTGACCGAGTGGTTAAGGTGATAGTCTAGAAAACTATTTCCCTCTGGGAGCGCAGGTTCAAATCCTGTCATTGTCGTTTTCAAATATTATTTTTAAGTGTTTATTAACATCATCAATATAAATTATTATCATGATTAAATTAAATTTTTTACAAAGTGGATTGTTATTTTTTTTATTTTCGAAAAATACCTATTTCTAGCTTAATACACTTCGTTATTATAATATATTTTGTTGATCAGTTTAATTAGTCAGTTAAGTTAAGTTAATTTAATTAGTTATTATCATATATATACCATTATTTTTAATTTATATCTAAAATAATCGAAATAATTATATTTAAGCTGAAAAAATATTGTTACAAAAACTATACATTAAATGTTATACGTCTTAATTTTTTTAACAACGAAGGGTGATTATGATCGAGAACGAGTGTCTTAGTAAGCCTGTATACGTCTTAAGTTTACAAAAATCATTTGAATGTAATTTATTTCATAAAACAATTGTAAAACACGATCGAAACAGTGATATTTGTAGTTAAACATATTTAATTATCCCTTTACACTATGTTTATATCTTGAAACATGTTTGTTATAAAAACGACGTATCTGTGATCTCCAATGACAAATTCATTTTTATCACAAAAATCTAAATTTACCGATGACGACGCCCTGCAAAGTACAAAACAGTTACCTGAATTTACCGATGTCAACGCCGTGCAAAACACAAAACAGTTATCTAAATTTACCGACGACGACGCTCCAAACACAAAACAGTTGTTAGAAGAGCTGGGGTCTGATAAATCCCGAGAATTTGCATTGCTGAAAATTATTGCTCAAATGCAAAAAAACAAAGATATGAGTTGTTTGTGCAAAGAAGTTATGAAAGTGGCAAGTACATCGAATGTGCGTGTAAAACTGCTTTGTCTTGTTTATTTAGAAGCATATATTGATACAATACAATCATGGCAGCTGTTATGCACAAATATATTTTTGAATGATTTCAACTCTAAAAATTTGCAGATACAACGGCTTGCTGTTTACTATTCAATGAAATTGTCTGACAGCACGATCATGCGCAACTATGTTTATGACATCAAGAGACTCAGCATACATGAGTCGAAAGAGACACGGGCAGTAGTAGCCAAGGCATTAGGCGTGTTGTATAAAAATGCCAAAAAAATTTTTCACGAACAGAATTTTCTGGACATACTTAGAAGACTTGTAGAAGATAAAGAAATAACGGTATGTTTTGAGGCGCTCGAAACGAGCCATATAATTCAATCATACGAAAGTTTTTTATCTGTCGATGAAATCGTAGAACTAATTGAAAAATACGAGAAAAAATCAGTGAAATTTTTAAAAAGTTTGTTGGGGATTTTAAAATGTACAAAAATAAGTGAATGCGACCGCAGTCCAGTGATTAGGGACAGCAGCATAGATGATAATAGCACATATCTTTACGACATCAACAATAATAGTTTTAAGATTGCAGATAAACAAGTATCCAAAACGTCTTTTTCGAAAAAATATCAAAAAATTGAATCATTGCTATGCAAATTTATGAAACATTCTGATGCGTCCATATTTTTTTTGGCTTCTTCCAAACTGCTTGAGATGAATTTGGCATATGCCAGAGATGTATTTGAACAAGCATGTGCTTTTGTTGATCTCAGAGACGAGCAAATGTACAATATGTTGAGATACGTGTACGAACTTGGAAAACTGGTTGATTTTGACCCATTATTTTTTGTGATAAGTCAAAAAGACCCTGGATACATCAAAACTGAAAAAATCAAGATATTACTTTCAAAAAAAAAACGATTTCTGAAGAATTATTGAAAAATGAATTGGGAAAACACGATAAAAAGGAAGAGGTTGTGTTGCTGTGCATTGACAACGACGTTGTTGATGAGAATTTGTTGATGGAAATTGATTTCTCTAGTTTAATTAAAATATGTAAAAAAGTTGTCGACAAGAATGATTTGGGTAATGGCTGGATTGAATTGTTGCGTAAAATCATAGAAGAAAATGTTCAAAGCGTCAAGGAAATAGGATTGTGTGTAAAACGGGATATGGAAAAGATAGAGAAAGAAGAGGGAAATAATGATACGGCAGATCTGTCAGAAACAAATAAAATACAGGTTTTGAATTCTGAAATCGAGGAAAATATAAAATTTATGATTAATTTTGCAGGCGAAGTAGTTGAAAAAATACCAGTGTGGATTTCAGAGTTAAAGGTTTTAAATTATTATTTGAACATTGTTGATTTTTATTGTAAGATGCTCAAAAGGAATAAAATAAGTAAGTCTGAATGTATCAAACACCTTAATAAGATCAGGGAAAATATACCGTATATCAGAAGAATTGGATTAATAGCAAATAATATAGAAGAATACCAAGTAAAAAGGATGTTTAAATTTGATTTAGAAGATGTAAAGGAGCTTCAGATGCCAGAAAACAAATATATGAGTGTATGTCCGTACAGACAGAATATTTCTAATATAAATACTACGGAGTTAAAAATAGTGAGAAATATTCCTGTTTATATAGATATAGAAGGGTTGAAAGGATTGTTAAACATAACGAACGATCATTTGACTTTAGATGTCATTGAATTAGAAAATCCAGTTGTGGTTAAATACGAAATTACAAAGGAAACTGGAAACGAAATTGTAAAAGAGATTGAAAAGGGAGTTGTAAAAGAAATTAAAAAGGATTCCTCAGAAAAACAATTTGAGATTATAAAGGAAATTGAACAGGATTTCTCTGATAGTGATATTAAAAAAATCATGAAGAAAGTTTTGAAAAAAACAAAAATCAAATAAATTCTGAGTTTGATAAAGAAATAAATAAATGTAAAAAAGATAGTATAACTTATGAAAATACCGATTTTGAACAGTTAATTTTGAAAAAGGGCAATATTTCATTTTTCAAAATTACGAAAAATCATATCAACAAAGAACTAAGGTTCACAGTTAGCGATTCTACATATTTAACTTTCATCAAAAGTCATCTGTTTGTTAAGCCGCATCAGTGCACCATCCAAAGTTTCACGAAATCTTTCACAGATCTGAAAGATTTTATTGTTGTAGACTCTTTTGATACATCAATGGTTCATAGATTGAACAAAACAGACTTCGCTTTTACATTGCTTGGTTTTCTGATCTACGGGCGTATAGACATGACCAAATATGTTCTTAAAGGTGATCCTGAAATTTTAAAGTTTTTCAATCATTAAATATTTATGTCGTAGTCTTATGTCATATTGATAAAAAATTGTAGCAAATCATTTTTAACCTGAAAACATTTAAATTAAATGTTAAAGATAAATAAACTGTAATAAAGCTGATGTTTTTATGCCGTTAAAAAATACATGTTGCTGTCTTTTATTGACATAAAGGGTATAAATTATATATATATAGCACATGTTAATTTTGATGATAAATAAGCTGTAGATAACAATATTTTTTAACGGTATAGTTGTTTGTTGCCTGATTCATTATAATTATTTTTTGACATCAGAGTTTTTATTTAAAAAATTTAAAATCTAATTTAAATAATATAAACTTGATAATTACAAATATATAATAATTCTTCAAAGTTCTATGGAGCAATTTTAAAAAAGGTTTAGCCCACTAAACCTACCAACAGGAGTAAAGCTTACGAGAAATTATATCGAAATATTTCCCACGATCTTCGAGGTATTTAAAAATCACAATAAGAAATAAAGTGCCTTTTAGATAGTTACGTGGCAAAATAAAATTGATTATAAATACTTTTGATCCAATCTATGAACCATTTGGCAGAAAAGGCGTATTTATTTCTAGAAACCAATAGCTATTAAAATGCAACAATGTATTTGTAGATGATCTTATATGACTTTTTCACACAAGCCAAATAAAGTACCAGAACAGAGTAAACAAAGTATTTCAAATAACAATTTATACTAATTTTAAATTTCAATATTTTCTTCAGCAGTGAATTTTTCTTTGATAAATTTGCACATTTCTTTGACTTTTACAGTGACAATACTAAAAACACTTGCCATATATTTGCTGATAAAATCAAAATAAGACACTAATTCTAAGCCGTATTTCTTCGATTTAGATTTCTCAGAATCATTCAAACAATAAACTTTTTCGGTATCTTGATTTTTTTGTAAAAATCCGATTTTTCTGATTTAGAAACATTGTTTGCTATGCCATCTTGTTTCTTTGAAGTCTCTGTATTGTCATTTATATTTGGCCCATTCATTTTGAGGGTGCTTATTAAAAAATATTATTATCATGAAGAATATGCTGATCCCATATTGCCATATATGTTTTAAAATTAACTCAAGCCGCATGTTGATACATGTTTACCAATCTAGCTGGTTTTACAGAATATAAACTTATTCATTAAAGGTCAATAATATTTCAAATTAGAAAATTTTGAGTTGTCCAAATCATACTGCTGTTATTACGGCTGGCTCTTCAACCATTTCTACAGATATATTCTTCAGTAATCTCACATATATATTTGTATAGATATATTTTTTTACACTTGCGGAGGTTTTAAAATGCCTGGAATAAGACAAATATCTATACTAACCACATCCACAATGCTCTAACAATAATATTTCCAGTTTATTCGTACATTTTTTTATTTATCGCAAAAATACTCGATTATGTTATCTGAATCATCAAATTCAATATAATATCGCCATCCAAATACCCAATTTTCTTTCTCTTCTATTTTATCAATCGCAAAATATCCCTGTCCCTTAAACATCTTCAAGTATTCTTCAGCAGATATGCTTTCGAAAAGCTTGCATTCATTTAACAACTTCACCTTCCTTTCTTCCAACTTATTATTTTCCAGCTTAACCACAGCTACTAAAAAAAATAAAACCTTTTCATCGTGGCTTACCGTGACCTTGGTTCTTTTACTTTTTTATGAATGATTTTTGTAAAAATATCTTGTCGCTGTCTTCATAACATATCATCCCAGAACCAGAAACCCCCACCATCTTTAAATTGAACTTGTTTAAATAATTTTGTGCCGCTTCTAATATACTGAATCGCATATTACTATCGATACTCAAAAACTTGTTTATCTCAGATTTGAGCACTGGTCTATTTTTTTGATGATTATGTATAAGCATTCGTACCAGCTTGCCGCAATTCTCTACCATTCCATATTTTTTATCGTCCATATTGATGGGATCTTTTTATCCTACAATTTTTTGCTTCTGTTCAATTTATTTTGCATTTTCATCCTAAATTCTATATTTTTTTCCACCTGCGGAGATAAAATGCCTACACAGACCACTTTCCGGGCGGGGATCCTGTGTTAGTAGTGTGGGACTCACACCCATTAAAAATCCCCCAGCTACCTACACTCCCTCAAGGCCCATCATACCACTTGGGCCTTGATTTCACAATTTTTATTTTTACTATTATTTCGTAAGGTGTTAATTAACATCATACTATTTGTAGTCAATAAGTATTTATTGAGGCTATTATCATTTAAATTGTAAAGGGTTTTAAGCTGCTAAAATTATATCGCTGATCTTGCTGCCTGCTCTTCAATCAATGTGCTCATTTTCTATTAGTTGTTCACAATTAGCAACTAATGGTATTAGTTCTGACATTATAATATTAATTTGTATTGGCTGTTATCACTGCTAGCTCTTCAATCATATTTATCTTAGTTTTTGTAACCATTTCTTTTTATGATAATAATTTATACCCCTAATGTTAATAAGCATTCACATGATATTTTTTTCTTTTATAGAATAGTTAAATAAAATATTTTCAAATATCTTAATTATAATATTAATTAATTATGGCTTATACGCTATCTGTCGTATTAATTAAACAACCAACTTACTTTATGTATCAATTTTAATGACTTTATTCACTTAGTTAATAACCTCAATTATCCCTTTTAAAAAAATGTCAAAACATTTTATCTGGTTAAGTATATATAATGGGTTTGATAAATATCATAGGCCAAATACAACAACAAACATAGTTAAAATTTATTTTGTGATGCACATATTACAATTCTGATACTCAAATACATGCATTTTAAAGTATTATTACTTTTAATGAGATCACATACAAATATGAAAAATTTTTTTAATAAAGAAAATTCAATAAATGATCTACCAGAATTCCTTCATCTTCGTCCACGGGCATTACTCTATAAGCTTCAGAAATTTGTTTTTCTGTAAATTTATCATTTCCCAGCTTCAATATATGCAAAATATCTGACTTTTTTAAATAGTTTTGGAAACATTTCTTAATTTTAATTTCCAAGTGCTGTTTTGAAAATTTTTCGATCTGCAATACCACATCTCGAAATTCTTCAAAAGATGAAATTGTGGTATCATCAGATATGTTGTAAGCTGGGTATCCTGCAATTCGCAGACGTGTAAGGACATCCCCTGATGATTGTTGAAATTTGTTATAATTGCTGTACATGTCTTCTTCCATAAGGGTTTTCATTGAATTCTAATAAATATTTGTTACGTTTACAGAGTTTGAAACAAAAACAAAAAAATATTTGATTTCTAAATAAGCAGTTTGTATATTGACTTGATATGGCAAATATCATCATTAATATACTATCGCATTCTTAATAGATAGCCATTTTATTGTATTAAAAACACATAAGAATCGTATTAAATGTTATATATGACAATAAATTATGAAACAAATTATACTCTTAAAGCTAATAACATTTAATTATTATTAAATTTATTTTCAGATTAATTTTTATTTTTTTAAAATAAACATTTTTGTATACAAACAGTGTTGTAGGTTTAATAAGCCAAACCTTCCTTCAAAGTCGCTCCATGACTTCATATAACTTTGGAAAACCATAAATTTGTAATCTATTAAATTAATATTTTTAAAATTGGATTTTTAAAATTTTTAATAAAAACCTTAATTTTAAAAAGAATTTCTGAAAACAGGCTCTCAACCAATTAACAATTTTCATATTTTTTGTATCCCTTATATGACATTATATTTAATATTTATTGATTAAATAATTTTGAATTTAATAAACACTCTTTATGTGAAATATATTATGTCATTTATGATCATAATTTATTCAAAATGTTAATAAACATTTACATATCATTTTATTTTTTATTACAATAAAATAAAGCTAAATACAAAATCATTTCTAACCTTTATTAATCAATCATTTTTAAAAATACAGCAAATAGCAATGTTATAAATGCAAATATTTTATGTCTTAATGTTCATATCTGATACGAATAAATTATTATAAGTATTCCAATGCTATGCCACCATCAATTAATTTCAGAATATTTAATTTGTCTGACAAGTTTAATAATTTAATAAAAAATGCTTATACTGTATAATTTTCAAATTTTGTCGATGATATCTCCCAGTAGTTGCTCTAAAACAATGTTTTTAAACTGTTTTCTTAATAAACTAGTTTTTTTGTCAATTCTATCTCAAAACATATTAGTAAAAAAATTACATACTAACACTTTGCTAAGTTATTTTTTTGCATTTTTAAGTTTTTCTATATATCGCTTCCAATTTAGACACAAAAGAATCACATTCAGCCATAAAATACTTCTTAAGTTTTTGATATAATTCAGTCATTTCATTGTATTTCTGCATCAATTTATTAAATTCTTCACACATCTTATTATCAAATAATTCTTCATTGAACATCGATTTCAACTCCGCTATTTCCTCCTTAAGTGTTTCTATCGTAATATCAGGCTTATTACTGTCCAATTTTAGTTCAGCACATAATTTTGCACAATTTATTTTCTCCGCTATTATCTTCAATATATTATCATTCAAAAACTCTGAAATCGACTCAAATTCAAATCCACGCGCCTTCCCAGAAAATTTATTAATATTCAACGTGTTTCCAACCACCATGAATGCCGAAAATAACCGTATCAACTCCTGAGACTGATAAATCCTTTCATACAAGCTTTTAAATAAAAAAATCATTTGTTCGTAATCCTGTTTTTTCAAATGGTTTGTGAATTTCAATTGGTAGACCGCACAATAAAATGCCTTTCCATCAGTCACTTCCTTGAAAAACTCTTCCGCTCTTCCCGTCAGATGCTTTGCATTTTGTATAGCGCACAATTCTTCCTGTGTAGGAAAATACATCAAGATTTGATTAATTAAATTATCATTGTTGAATGTTTTATTCAAAATGCTCTTTATGATCGCCTTATTGCCAATCTTGATTCTTCCCATCGCTATATTCAATGCATAGCTTTTCTTAGGCTCTAAACACACAGGCTGCGAACAACTAGTCACATTTGTATTTACGGTTTTTGTCTGTTTTTCTATGTTTGAAACACTAAACGATTTAAAATCTTCAAATGTAAATTTTTTCAAAATCCAAATAGTCTATTTTTTCGAAAATAGAATTCGTAACTGAGCTGGCCTTTTTCCATTTTAATCCCGTGTAATTTTTTTCTTTGAATTTAGATTCTTTCACCTCTTTATTTTTAGCTCCGAATTTTCGGAACCCAGAAAACTTTCCTGGTTTTTTCTGTAGTATTTTCTTTGATTATCTTTTTATTATCCTCAACTATCTTTTTATCATTTTCGATTTTTTTATTATCCTCGGCCATCTTTTTATCATTTTCGATCTTCTTATCACATTCAGCTATCTTTTCGCTACATTTATCTTCTATTTCTGTTTCATTTTTTATTTTTAATTTTTCAACCAATTTTCCCATTTCATTTATTTTGCTTTTTAATTCAAAATTTTCTTTTTCAATATCGACATATCTCTTATTCAGCAAATTATACTTTTCAGTCGCTTCATTTATTTTCAAAATCATCTCATTTTTCAATTTCTTTTCTAAAATTTTTTTCCATCATCAAATCCTCCTTCCGTGTATACTTTTTTTCACAATATTTTCCATTTATGTTTATATCACAAACTTCACCAGACACGACATTTTTTATATTACCATCAGTATTATCTAAATTATAAACCTCTTTTTTACTATCAATATCATAGACGTCATTTTTACTAACAAAAGTGCTATTAAAATCATATACGTTGTTTTTACTGACATAAGTTATAATTAAACTCAAAAATTCATCGTAATCCTTCTCCTCCTTAAATTTAGATTTAATTATTTTGATTTCATTCACATGTAGTATACAATTAATATTTATACACGTCCTTTGCATTCTTTTATCAAATATTTTTTTTATGAACTTTAATTCTTTTCCTATCACCGGCATAGAAAATATTTCTGTTATTATGTTTTTCAGCATCGTCCCGCACAGACACCCAGGGTGTTTCTCATTCACTATATTATAGTTTATGAAAAATGGATCAATTTCTTTAGTTTGATTTATAAATTTGTTAAATACACTGGTGCTGATCAAATTACGAATTTTATAAAGTCTTTCCAACACTTCAATCTCAAAATTATAAAATTCCATTAAAAACGTCATAAAATCAACCAGGTAATTCAAGAACTCGCGGTTTCTCGAATTCAATCGAATAATAATTGTGTTCTTACCATCATTTTCAATAAAATAATTATATAACTCAACATTATTTTTTTCAGACATTTTGGTCCTGAATCCCAAAGAATGCTTGAGAAACTCCAAACATATCATACTTTCCTGCTTTTTTAATAAATTCGTATAGAATGCAATATTTTTCCGCTTTTCTGAATCTTTCTGCAAAGATACAATCGTATAAATTTTTTTATCAAATGATATTTTTTTTTGAATAGTATCCTTTTCTTCTTCTGAATACCCGATAGAGGCGACCACGTCGCCAAATTTATTATTTATTTCAGTCTCAGTCGTAATCAAGCCATTCATCTCTGTTTTAAAATTACTTCTGGTATCTTTCGTATTCATATGGGAGAAATAAATAAAATTTAAAAATATTATAAAAAACGAGTCGAATTATAATAATTTAAATGTCAATACGAACAATTTTATCTTTAATAATACCATTAAGTTTTCAAATAAAAGTTAAAAATTGTTTAATAATAATGAATTTGTGAATTATTGACTAATTTTATGAATTAGCATATCTTAATGTAAACAAATAAAAAAATTAATAGAAAAAATCATTAATCAAAATTAAGATAGTTTATAATTCAACATATTATTTATATTTAAATTTTATTAATTATAAACTTAAATTGATTTAATAATTACTTTTTTTTCAAATTTTGAATGAAAACATACTACATTTTTATTAGTCTGTTGCAAAAACATGTTTTTAAAACGTCAGAAGTACATTCATCATATTTTTGTAGCTTTTTTTACAAAATTTACTCATTAAAATATTTTTAATATTTATATATAAAAAAACGTTTATGATAAAAATTACTAATGAACTAACAGTAATAGCAGCAATATAATTATAAAAACACAAATCATAGATTGAATTCACTAATTATTAATAAATATTTATTTATATATATATAAAATATTTTACCTCATATAAAATTAAATTACTAGATAATTTTGCCAATCAATATTAATTAAAATCATAGTCATTGTAAGCCCTTGAACCCAGGACTCTGAAATTAAATATCTGTAGTTTGTCAAAATACCGAAATGAAAGATCACACGGGAACAACAACTGCTGTAATTTTTATATCAAAATTTATGAAAGATCTTTTCATATCGATTTATGAATGCCAAAAGGCTAAAATCATTAATTGAAATTATGTATTTAACTTTTAATTAATTGTCAAAATTATGCTACAGTTATTGTTTTAACTTTTCAACTTTTATGCTTTAAATCATTTACAATCAAATCTTCATTCTACTAATATCATTTCAAGTTCTAGACTCGTATTACCTTGGTTTATTATATCTACTTAGTTACTTTTTTAATTTTTTCATTATCTCGACAATCATTAAATGAAATAATTGCAACATTTTTTTAATTTGTATCCAAAATATACAATTTTAATACTTTTCAATAGCATCAATTATATTTGTCGAACTCCTTTGTTAAATTATTAAAATAAATTACAAAAATTACAATTTCAATCATAAAAAATACTTTAACTATTTCTAATTTTTTTCTCATTTAAAAAAAATACGGCAATTATCAAAACAATTAATTAAGCTAAAAACATCTAATGTAAATGCTTATTAACATTAAGGGTTTAATTTATTATCATATATAACATTTAATATGCACCAAAATCATAAATACAAACGCGTTTGCAAAAACACAAATAATAAAAAAATAGAACAATAATATCGTTTGTATAAAATAGTATAATTAAAAATCTTAAAAAACATTATGTATTAGCTATCATTTTCCAAAGAAAAAAACTACAAAAGTTTGAGTTTTTTTACACGTCTGACCCTGAATAAATAAATGTATTAAATCAATTTATGTGTTACACAAAACGTCTATCGGGAAAATACCATATAAAATATTCACAATTATTTAGTTTTGTCTAAATGACCAAAGAATTAATTTTACGTTATTTTAATACATTTGATATTTAAATAACATATTTTCACTTTCATAATTGATCAAGTTTTCCCTAAAATTTCCAATATATACTTTTATGTTAAATTATAATTTTGCATATTTTCCATTTTCGTAATTTTTCCACGGTTTATCTCCTTCATTTGCGTAATAATCCATTAAATATTCATTTTGATAATATAACTCAAACGGAGACAACAGCGGCTTTCTGTAACATACTCCCCAATCAATGCTCAAGCGTGTACAACTGATTTGTACAAACGCGTCAATAAAATCAAATTCATCTAAAATATTTTCATTGATTTCATCGACAACAATTTGATATACTTCGCAATCCATAGTTTCTTTGATTTTTGAAACAACATTTTTTAGTATTTTCCGATTCCCTTGTTTCCCCAATGATCCTAATATAACTCCAACACTCTTAGACTCATAAAACCTTTTTATCTCCTTTCTCCTCAAGCTTACCATGAGTTCGTAATCATAAAATTCCTTTGTAAGTTTCCGTGTAAAAGGACAGTATTTATAAAAATTAAGCGTGTGATTTTGTATCATTGCGCTTTCCAAATGAAAGCGGCCGTCACCAATATAAATTACATCTTTCGAGTTTTTAATTACTGGAGATGTGCATCCCAGCACTTCCCCAGGACTTAATGGTTTGACTTGTGGAACATCAGCAATTAAGTTGGTTGATTTTTTAATGTTTTCGTTAATCATTTTCTTTAATTTGTTTACACTGCTGTTGAATTGTATTGTTCCAATTATTGCCACAGTGTTTTGGAAGTTTTTACATATTAATTCATATAAATGATCTACATCAATTTTTATTTCAACAAATACATAAAGCACACGGACATTCATCTTCGTCTATTGGCACCAAACAACTGTGTCCGTAGTGAATCAGCAAATCAGAATTTATATTTTGATCATCTGCACAACACGCACCATACACCACATCGTCTAAAATTATACAAGATGCTTCGGTGTGTTTTTCTATTGTATCGATTAATAATGGTGCATACATAAGCAAACCATCGGGTAATTGTAGTGTTATTTTTTTAGCGTTTAGTTTTTTAATTGTACGCAATGTTTTAGCAATCTCAAAATTGTAGTTTTTAGGCAATCCGGGAACGTACTCTGGCAAATTTTCTTCTGTTTTTAGATAAACAACCATCAGAAAAAAAAATATTTTATTTTTAAGAAAAATTTTACTGAAAAAATAAATTTTAATAAATTATATTTTCGTATTAAATGAATAAATTCGAATTTCCAATTTGGAAAAAGAGAAAAATAAAATTAACCCTGTAAATAAATTTGATTTAAAGTGTATTCCATATTATTATAAATAAATACTCTTAAGTTTCAATCGTGAACATAATATATTGAATGAATACCTATAATTTTAAATAATATCGAATTAAAAAAAACTAAGACGTGAAACCCTTTCTTTATAACTTGTTATATATGATGTTGTGACTCCAAGGAAACCAACCAGTTTGCCGGTGATAAACAAATATAGAACTAATCATCTTATTAATATCTCGCTACCATGATTAATGGTGGTCGTTTTATTTTTTATCAGCATCCTCTTCTTCAGTTTTTAATTTTTTTTAGAAGTTTTCAAATATAAACAAAAAGCTTCAAACTGGTCGTATCTAGTGATTTCCAGATGGCTTATGGAGTTTTCTTTCTCTGATACTATTAGTATGAAATACTACGTACGACATTTGATAATAATTCATACCCTAATGTTAATAAACATTCACATAACTTATTCATTTAAGTTAGGGAAGAAATTCATTCTGATAAAAATTAAATTGTTCATATACATATCAGCATCATCCAGCACATCATTTTTAATAAATAGCTTAAATACCATTTAATATTATATATAATAATAATTTATATCCCTAATGTTAATAAATATTCACATTTAATACTTTTACAGATTAACTTGCATGAAAAACGTAAATACCTTTTTATTTAATAAATTAATTTAAATTAAAAAAATCAGGTCTACACCCAGATTTATAAGATGTTGGTAACATCCCACTTCTCAGAAGCCATATGCCGTCCTTGCGCAGGGGCCATGCTAATCTTCTCAGTGTTGTTCCTTTTGAGCTTAAGCTAAGGGGGTCAGAAAAAACATTATTTTGAATTTGATTACAACTTTTAAATTAATAGAAACTACTAAGGTATCAACAATGCGATTCTGGAATTTATATTGCTGTAGGTTTAGTATGCTAAACCTTTTTTTAAAGTCGCTCTATGACTTTAAGAATTTTAAAAAGTCATAAATTTGTATTTTTAAAATTAGATTTTAAAATTTTGAATAAATATTTAATGTAAAAAAATTTTGAAGAACAGGATTTTAAACAACTTATATAATATTTGTTAGCATTGAATGGTGTTTTTTTAACATTATATTGATTATTAAAACACCAAAGCATGTGTAATAAACATTATTTTTTTAAATTGTTTATTAAAAAATTAGCAGCGATATAATTCTGAAATATTAGAATGAAATAACGTTTAATATAGTATTTTTTTAATAATTTATAATTGCATTCCCTCGGTAATACTCAAAAAGGTAGCTCTTTTATTGAAGTGGGAGTTAAGATAAATACTATTTATTATTTTGTTTGTGATCTCTCTTATGAAAGTATTCTTGAATATATAATTGAAATTTATTTATTCGAAAAATTACTGCTTAAAATTTTATTGTAAAAAGAATAAGCGTAGACGGTCATCGTCACGTCAATAATATTTAAACTGTTAGAATTATACTGCCGCTTGCTCTTTACTTATATGTTTATCAGAACTACTTGCTTTTTTATATTATTTGGTATATTTGATAATAAATTATACCTTTAATATTAATAAACATTCACATTATTCTCGTTTTTAACGGTAGTTAAATGAAACAGTTCCAAGCGTCTTTTTTAATAGTACGAATTGGCTCTATGCATACATCCTATGATTAGCTAATTTATATTCAATTTTAAAAAACGTTCACAACAACTTTTAATTTTTTTTTGCTTTGTCGGATAAAAATGACTACGCAGACCAAACAACTTTTTAACAAAAACATTTAATTATTTACTTATAATTTTAACAAATATATTTTACGACAAACCTTTTTTTAATAACTTATTGTCGGTCCCATAATTAATAAACCGGAACCTAATGAAGACCTAAGGTAAATCGACCGGACGGTCGCTTGCGCTCGTCTACGTTGTCAATATGTCGTAGAACGTTATTTTCATGTAAAAAATATTTATTCTTATTTTAATTGTATATCATGCTCTGTTTTTTTTCCGAGTTAAATTATATTTTTAAATAAAATATTTATTTTTATAAAATTTGAAATTAGTTTAACTCTCTAACCTGACTATGCCTAGATCAGCAACCCTTGTTTCACGGTTAAGTTTTTCGGAAAGTCTTTGAACAAACATATATTTTGAAAAACATATGAAATTCTATTATTTTTGTAATAATTTATCTTTAATAACAAGTATATTTAAAACAACAATTTATTTTTTTCTTAAAAATCGACAATAAATTAATATCTTGTACAATATCTTTTCTATCGATAATACAATCAGATATCAAATACAACACACATTTCAATTCATTCGCTTGTATCATAGCCTCTCTATATTCCGTCATTGTTATACCACCTTCTATATATATTACTAATATGTTACTATCACAGAACTCTTCATTCATTTCTTGAAACATCCCCGCCCGTACTTTATTCAACAAAATGTGCTTTATAAGTTTTTTGAGCGGAGGCTCATATGCCAGCTTAATATCCCTGTTATCATAAAATGTAGGCTTATACGGATAATTCATCGGCATATATTTATCTTTAAATTCTAGTAAAGTATCACAAAACTTAGAGACTTTTTTTGATTCGTCTTCCCAGTTTTTTCCCTTTTTCAAAAAAAACAATAATTGCAAAACAAGCTGTTGTTCATCATTGTATTTTTCCACAAGTGTTTCTATATTTTCAAATGTCACACTCGTATTGCTAAGCTTTGTATCTCTTATTAATGTCATCACATCCTCACTAAAGTTTTTGTTTTGCATACAATACTTTATTAATGCGTCATATATATTCAAATGCGTGTCGACTACCATGGAATGTGCTGCTTTCTCTTCAATATCCTCGAATTCATGATTTTTAATTTTAATTTTGTTTTTTTCAAGCTCTTTTAATTCTTTTTTTATTTCGTCCCCAATGTAATGAATATTGCAAAATTTATTTTTCTCAAAAAATTTATCGTTTAGAAAAAATTCCTTGTTATTAAATTTAACAACGTTATTTTTGAATTCTAAATGATGATTTATCAGTGCTTGGTAATGCCAGTCATATACTAACGGTGTAAACAAATCAAAGTTTCTTTTTAAAAAACAACATTACCTTCTTTCGTAAAATTGTACTGTTTTGCTCTATTAGCCAAATCATTTTTTAAATTTATGAAATTCGTTGTTGGCTTATTATCGCTAGTATTGCTATTATATATTGACTCATTATCAGTTGTTCTGTCATTAATTATCGAATTATTATCACTTTTGCTATTGGTTGCTGATTTATCATTTTTCCTCGTTTCAATTTCTTGAATATGTTTTATACATGGATTTATTTTTAAGCTAAAAATTATCGAAGAAAGTCCGTCAAGAACATTTTTGTATTTCGTACTGTTTGTCAAGTACAAAAAGTTGCTTTCTTTTGCCAAATCTAAATATATCTCGTATATTTTGTGCACAACACATTTGGCATCAGCTTTTGCTATAATTTCTAAAACAAAAGGATCAATTTGGTTGGTAAATAAAATTATGTATTTTCCGTAGAAAGGATTCCTAAGCTCTTCTACAAGATTCTTCAAATTAGACGGCTTTATTATTACGATACAGAAAATATCATTTAATGATATGCGAGATTTGTTTGTTATATAATTAAAATAAAAAAAGTCATGTTCTTGAAATTTTGAAAATGAAATTAAATTACTTATATAATCTTTAGTTTCCAGATCGAACAAACAAGCTTTTACGCCTTCTCCGAGATCAAGAATGAAATCAATTTGTTCTTTGAACAGCATATCCGCCATATTTATAATTTTAAATTTTATAAAATAAATAAATTGTTACAATATGTTTTAGAAATAAAACAAAAAATGTGTTTATCTAGGAATCAGTGTAATAAATGTTGTTGTGCAGTATTAAACGGTTTTTAGCCACATCTAGTTTTCAAAATATTATTGAGTTTTAGAAATTCGAATTAAGATTATCTCAAATAACTTAGATTTAAAAACAAAAATTCAGTACAACATAATTAAAAGATACACAAGGAATTTTGAATTTGATGTTGTTGTAACTTTTGTTATGTTTTTAGTATTATATGCTTGAACATATAATTAAATTTATTTACGAAGTTAATTTTTATTTTGCATTTGTTAGTAGAAATTGCTTGTTAAAAATGCATGTTATTTAAAGTGTTTATATTCAAACTCCCATAATTTTACCCTTGCAGTTATTTGAAACATGCTTTTGGAAATTATTTTTTGACATAAATCTTTTTAATTAAAATTTAAAAATCTAATTTGAGAAATATAAATTTATAATTTTTTGAAGTTCCATGAAGTTATGGAGCAACTTAAAAAGAAGGTTTAGCTTTTTTCCAGGCCGGTTATCCGGTGTTGGTACTGTGGGCTCGCATTTACTAAAATTACCTCACATAGCTACAGGCCCTGAAGACCCATCATACCACTTGGGCCTCAATATAGACTTACAAGTTCTTTTAACTAGCTTAGTCGTTAGTTTTGAATTTGAAAAAACAACAATAAAATAAATTAAATCAAAAAAAATAATTAAACAAATAATAAAAAAATTTACTTTGTTCGTAATAACATTGATACTAGTATACGTTAAAAACAAGAGTTTCTTACAAATTTAAAAAAATTAAAATTTGGTTAAAATATAAATAGGCATATTTTATTGCAATTATATCATTTTAGAACCAACAATACTGCAAAATGTTTGATAAAAACTCGATAAGCCGTTAATAGTAAGTTCATAAATCTTTACATTTCGAAATCGAATCACTAAAAAATAAAATGATAGATAAAATAATTAAAAATATATTTTTTTAAAAAAAATGCACCATGCGAAATATTATATTATTTTTCATATGGATTAAGTTTATGAAATCTGAAGATATCATTATAGAAGATATGGAATTAATAAACGAATCGAAAAATGCTTATTGGAATAATCAAAATCATGTAAACTGGATTTTAAGTTGTTTTAAAACAGAAAATTATAAAGATTTAGATATGGCAGTAAATTGTCAAACAGAGTTTTATTTGTTTAATGAAGTTTATAAAGATACATTAAATATAATGTCAGGTTTGTGTGATGTATTTTTTTCTTTGGAATCTGGAATGAATTTTAACATGTGCATCAATAATAAAAATTATATGCAAAATAAAATTGCAAAAAAATTTACGAAATTTTTATTTTCCATAATGAATATAGATGATGGACCCAAGATTTTTTTGTCCAGTTTTTTGAATTATGAGTATCTTGTCAATTTTTTTCAATATATCAAAGTACTAAATAAATTAAACAATGGCCAAATAAAGTTAAAAGATATACTTAGTATTGGAAATGATAAAGATTTATATGAACTTTATTTTTACAAAGTATCGTTATTTTTTACTAAACAAAATAAAAAAAGAAGATTCTGGTGAATATTTAAATCAATTTTATATGTTGAATAATTTGTTTTTAAAAAACATTACAATTGATAATTATATTTCAAATATTATAAGAAATAACACATGCGTATATTTATTCACGCCGAATTATATAGGATATTATATTTATTATAAATTCATAAAAGATTGTTTTCATAAAATAATTCCGTTTACTTCAGAGGATAAAAAAATACGATACATGAAGGAGAAGATTATAGATTGGAAATATATTATAACTCGCCGGAGAATAAATTTAGTTTTTTTGCTGGAGCAAGCTTAATAAAGTTGTCTTAGATATAAAATGTATTAAAGATGATGAGGTTACTTATAATTTTAATAATACTAAGAAAATTAAAATAAGTTTAGTGGATTTTGAAGTAATGGATGCTAATAATTCTATATGTTTTGAAAAGGCGCTATGTACAAAGAAGAATTTGCAATTCATGGTCAAAGATAATATAAAATTGAAACTTGATTCTCTACCCATCAATGATTACTCTAGAATTGACAACCATTTTATTGAAAATTATAAAATGTTTATTTATAAGTATATTCAAAATTACACAATGCATGTAAATTTAAAATTGAAGGAATTTCATGAGTTTTTAGAAAAAAAATATATCCATATTTTGAAAATGTTTTTTTTGAGAATTTGATAGCCAATCTTCAACATATTGACAAAGTTGCAGCCAAACAAGAATATGCTGATACATTAAACAAACCAATTAAAGAAAAATTCATAGATGATTTAATTAATTTTGAAATTTTCGATGAATATTCTTCTTATTATAGAATTAAAAATTTCCATGAAATTAGTTTACAAATATTTAATTTGTATTCTGAGATTCAGGCATATGATTTTCAAGTTAAAAATTTAGATACAATGTTAGAAAAAAACATGATAAGATAATAAAGGAAGAGTTGTTTGATATTGTATATTCTATTATAAACAAGCAGAAAAACATAAAAAACTTATTTTTATTTTTTTGTTCAGAAAATAACAATAAAAATTTCAAATTAAAATATAAAAAACAAAAAAAATAAGCAAAGAAGGTGCATATTATGAGTTATTCTATATTTTGCAAAGCACCAAATACTTACGAATTCTATTATTATCATATAGTTATACTTTGTATTACGAGAACATTCAGAGTAATTACGAAAAAAATTAATCGGTAACTATCTTGAAATTTTGAAGACTCACTATCAAGACATGATTTTGTATCATTCTATATATACAGATAATATTAGTTACAAATGGAGAATATATATTATTATTGCTAGTAATATTTCATACATGCTAGATTTTATGGATCAATATTTGAATATTACGTATACTAATCGTGAAATTCAAGAATTAACAAAACTTAGAAATTTAATTGATTTGAATGGAAGATGTAAAAATGTGTGCCAATTGATTGGTAGTTTTAAAACGTGTTTTGAAGAAATTATTCTTAATAAATTCTCACAAATTAATTCTTTGGGAGATTATGATATGTATTCATATAAAAGGAAATTATTTCTAGTTTCTTTAAAACATCCCATTATGATTTTCAAAACCTGTATACTTGATCATAAGTATGCCAAGAATGTGGTTTTCTCGTATCCCGAAAAAGTTTATATCCATTTTTGATTTATTTTAACTCTTTTGGTAAAAACGAAATGGACAAATCAATAATATTGTTCAAGAAAGTATTAACAAAATTGATTGATGCTTTATAAAAAATAAATAATTGATTGGTTTTATCTTTTTGTTTAAATTTTATTTGTTCAAAAATCAAGGTTTGTGTTAAACCTTTTAATTAAATATTAATCATATTGATCAAATCTTATAAACACTGTCAGCAAACTGACAAATACTGTTTTTTTAAAGGTATTTAAAAAATATATTATTTAAATGCTTATGAACATCGGGTATAAATTATTATCATATATAACATTTGTTATACAAAATTGTATATACGCTCAACAATAACTTTAAATTAGTTTCTAAATGCGTCACCTCTGATCATAATAATGTGCTGATTCATAATGGTTTATATGTAAAAAATTTTAAAGATATTTGTGCTAACCCATCATATTTCTTTACTGGACGATCCAAACGCACCAAGCAGGGCGTCTCTACACATCTTGGCTTCATAAACAACATCGGAGACCTATATTCATTGATTCAATCAGGGCCATCTAGATTTTAATTGTCTATAGCAAGTACCTAGAAGCAGACTTACGCAGTGCTATTAATTCAATTCACATAAATTTACAAATATTTATGATTTAAAACCCCTTTATGATTAGAGAAAATGCCAATGTACAAAAAATATATCTTAACGAACTTAACGACGACAATATACAGGAGAGCAGAAAGGCCTCACGTATAGAGTTGCGGACACTGCGTGATGCGTATAATTTGCGTACGAATGCGGACGAGATGGCTCCATCTATCAACAAGGAGGAGATTTTCGATGGCGAGTTGCGCAGACTTTCTGCTTACTGCACTGCCGAATCATATAGGCTCAAGCACCTTGTCAGTCTGCTTCGCGAAAACTCCAAAATAGATAAAATCCAGCTTTATTTTGGCGAGTGTGTTTACGCAGGCATAAAAATTAATGGAACCGTCAGAGACGTTTTTTTTATTGATTACGGAGTAATTGTCATGTGGGGACTTGAAGAGAACGAGGAGCAGGATGTGTTGAATATGATTAAGTGCATCGAGGGTAATCCGTACGATTTCAAGGCGATCGAAACAGAGCGTTTTCAGTACGGAATTTCTAAGAACTCTCAAATCGTCAATGACATGATACTGCTTTCTGAAGATAATTTGCACATGAAAATGGTTATAAGCATTGGCATTGCGCAGTCGGTGAAACTCGATTATTTTGAAGAGCTTGTGGATAACACGATTGAAACGGTTAAGGAACTGCCGGACGAGGTGGAGAAAGAGGGAAAGGTTGGAAAGCGTAGAAAAGATATTTTACGGATAATGGGAAAATTGCATAAACTTAGCTTCAATTTGTATCTTGTATCAAATATATTGGCTGAACCTGAGTTTGTCTGGGAATATTCTTCTTTTTCACCACTTTATGAGACATGTGTGAGGTATCTTGATATAAAGTCCAGGTCGGATTTGTTGAATAAGAGATGTGAGATTATACATGGAATGCTTCAGATACTTAGTGAAAATATAACAACGCATAATTCAGAAAAACTTGAGCGGACAATGACAATTCTAATTGGAATAAGTGCTGTTTTTGGATTTATACAGTGTGGTGTGTTATTAATTTTAGCAGTTAAATATTTTTCCAGCCATAGTTAATTAATATTTTGTGTTGTGATAAGTACACATTTTTATCATTTGAATAGATTTTTATTTAGATAGTGATTTTTTTTGTTGTGATAAGTACACACATTATATTGACATTCACACCGTTTTGTTGATTATTTTTTATAGTAAATAATATATATTTTGATAATTCTAAAAACAACAGTAGAAAAAGCAAATTCTGATAAAAAATATAAACCTTTGATAATTTCAATAAACAATCAGTTAAATGATTTCTGTCGTAAATATGAACTTCCGAACGGCGCGACCGCACTTATTAGTGACATATAGCTTTATTCATCTCTTTTGACGATTTTAATATTGTTTTTTTAATTTATATTTGCAATTTTAAAAAAACAAAAAATCTTAACCTTTAATAAATTATTACCTGTTATTCATTAAATATATAAAAGTTATCATAAACTAAGATAAATGAACTGTAAATTGAGATATTTCATGTCTGATTAGCTTTAAAATCACTACAGCTGTGTTTAATAAGCAAAAATATATTTATTAACCGTTTTGAATTATAATATTCCAATGAATAAAATTGTTTGAAATATTATACCCTAATGAATACTAATAACGAAAGCAAGAAAGAAGTTTTCTTTTTCAACACTATCAATATAACGGAATGGATGAGATGCAAAATTGAAAAAATCATTACTGATAAGGGATACACAGTTGTTTTACTAAATAATGATTCTGAAATTCTAAGAAGAATGAATAAACAGTCTGTTGTCAACAATGTAAATATCGAATTCAAAGATCAATTTAATAAAACATACTATTTAACAGGTTACAGCAGTTTATCCAAATTGAACGAGTATAGCGATGAAGTAAAGTGGCTTGTAGACGAAATTAAACTTGCTGAAGAAAAGGCCATTGACGATTTCATTAATTTCGACAAAAATTCTATGAAAAATGGAGAAAATCACGTTGTAAAAAAACCCCTGATCTCTCTAAGGCAGTTGTGAAGACAACTGAGAATGTTCAGATACAGCTCTGGACAAATTTAAAGCCGGAAACATTAATAGATTTTTTGACAAAACAAGAATATATGTCAGTTTGGATGTGTGGGAACGGAGTGTTTGAGGGAAACGATGGAGAATTTACTAAAGTAAGTTTTGAACATGGAGAATTTTATAATTTCAAGAAAACCAAATCTGGATTGAAATTTGAATATAAATCAAAAGATTTTGGGGAAAAAATTTGGTTACTTTGAATTATGTGGAACTGGAAAATTATACAAGGTTTCAATTGACTCATACTGGCGTGCCTATCGAATATGTAAATGGGATCAAAAGGTACTGGTATGAAAAGATATTTATGCCGATCACTTTCGTCTTTTCTTGCGTCATAAAATTTGAATAATAACGTCATAGTAGTGTTCTGGTTTTTTAATATATTTTTTTAAATTTTAATTATAAATAAATTATGAAGGTTAATATTTATTTTTGATTGTTATTTCGAATATCAGGCTGATGCCAAGCTTAAAATTTTGAATAAATTAATTTTTACTTTAGTTGCATATTTTTAAACGAATTGTATATTTTAACATTAATTATATGTTGTAGTGAATTATCATCGATAGGAATATAAAATACCACATATGTTTTTCAACTTGGGAACAATTTTTAACCAGAATTTTGTGTTACTATCTTGAATTGTGTTTATTTGTATTTTTTTGCGCCATTGTTGGATAAAATGTCTACGCAGACCACTTTTCAGACGGGTATCCGGTGTTAGTACTGTGGAACTTGCATCCACTAAAAATCCCCTATTTTTATTAGTTAATATTTTGTTTAAAATTTCAAACTTAACAATACTGCTTTAAAACAATATATAACATTCTGTAAATCTCAGTTATTACAATTTATAGTGTTGTTAAACGAAGTTGATTTGAAAAACCCTTTTAATTTGCTAGACTCTCCGTACAAGAAATATCATCTAACGATAATGTTGAATTTGAGTGGACACCAGAATCAACACATATATGAAAAGGAAGGATATATATCTTATTTATGTAGGAATAACAAGCAGGAACGACTTACACAGTGTAATATAACATGCTTGCGAATGCAATCCAGAGTGAGACAGGATGCAAAGTAACAATCGTGCCATATGTGATGACTTGGGATGGAATTGCGACTAAATATCATAAATCCCATACTAGTCGGATTGAAACCACCGATGATATTCAAACTTACACTCATGTCAAATGCTAAGGATCATGAAAGACTCACCTTTACAAGAAGGTGAGACCGGACTCCTGAGATGAAACACCACAAGAGGTCATAGGAATTCTTACTGACCACGTGCGTAAAACGAAGCGCATCAAGATGTGAATGGTTATTTTGAAAAATAAATAAAAAAATGAAAAAATAAATGAAAAAAATGAAAAAAATAAAAATAAAAATAAATAAAAAAATAAAAATAAAAAAAAATATAAAAATATAAAAATAAAAATAATAAAAATAATAAAAATAATAAAAATAATAAAAATAATAAAAATAATAAAAATAATAAAAATAATAAAAATAATAAAAATAATAAAAATAATAAAAATAATAAAAATAATAAAATATAAAAACATAAAAATATAAAAATAAAAAAATATAAAAATATAAAAATAAAAAAATATAAAAATAAAAATGATCTTCGTTAATAAATTTAAGAAAATTTTGTCATGATTTTTTTTTGCTTTCTCGGATAAAATGGTCTGGCTATGCGGACCACTTTCCGGACGGGTATTTGGTGTTAGTACTTTGGGGCTCGCACCCACTAAAACTCCCGCAGCTAGCTACAGGCCCTCGAGATCCATAATCCCACTTTGGCCTTGATTTTTTGACATGCTTTATTTATTTTTCAGTCGCTTGAAAATAAAAATAATTTTAAAAGATATATATTTTAAATATTTCAAAACGCCGAAAGTTCATAAAACAATTTTGAATGTTAAAAAAAAGTTTGCTTAAAAATTACAATGTATATTTCTTTAAACATATAGAAAATTTGATTAATTTGCAATATTTTAATTTATTTTATTTAATATTAATTACTCAAAAAATTTAGAAATACATTTTTTTTATTTCAGTAGAAGATAAAATGTCTACACAGACCACTTGCCTGACGGATATCGGAGTTGGTACTATGGGGTTTGCAGTTACTGAAATTTACCCAGTTAACTACAGGAGCATACCACTTTAGCTTGCAGGAAAAAATTATAAATATTTTAAAACAATTGTAATCAGCAAAAAAAATGAATTGGCTAGATATAAACATTTTTGTTGAATAAATACTTATATTGTTATACTCTGGTCAACATAATCAGTTTTTAAAATCGATATTTTTTTAATAATAAATTAATTGATAATTATTAAAAAAAATTTATCAAAATAATATATAACATCAATTTATTTATTATATTAAAGTTAACAATTATATACCCATGGGTTTTACACAAATTGTGTCATATATTATTATTTCAATTGTATTTATTGTACTGTTTACGACAATGGGTTTGAAAAATTTTCGTGACCACGTTATTGAATATAATGAGAATCATAGAAAAAATTCTAAGTCAGTTCAATCTAAAAAGAATTAGAAATTAACAGTCATTGAAATGAGTCTGTATAAGACGATCTGGGTAATGAAAAAAGAACACTTGAAGAGTTATAAAGGATTTTTTGACGCGTCATAAATATGGAGTTTTTGTGTTTTATGTCGTATATCATGATTAAATAAATACTTTTGTGTTTTAAATATATAAGTAAGTTTTTTTTGAAGGTTAATAATGTTTAAAATCTTTGAACATGCTATATCAAACAAATATTTTCGAGTATACAAATTCAAACAATTAGCTTTTTTTGCTTTGTCAGTGCCTGTCTACGTAGACCACTTTCCGGACGGGTATCTGGTGACCCATCATACCATTTGGCCTTGATTCTGGAATATAAAATAAAGTGCACTCTCTTATGCAGCCAAAATATGATCACAATACTGTCTGGCAGGACGGGTCCACAAAAGCAAAATAAAAATAGTTTTTTTGTTTTTTATTTAAATCTACAGATTTTTATACATTTTTTAGTTAAATTAATGTTTAATGCAAATAGATTGTCGTAAATATTAACGCTATATATAACCAGCTTATTAATAAATACTTAATTACATCTACACTTTTCTGAGATCTATTTATTGAATTTAAATTTTACAATAATTATATTTGAATTGTTGCAATTTTTCCTTGAAATTTGAAAACCCGGATTTTTAGCTATCGAAATTTATTTAAATACGATCAAAATATATTTTTGTTTAATGAAAGATGTGATTGCACGAACGATCATTTAAAATATTTTTAGTAAACATGAAAATTGGTTTTAATAAATTTTCTTATTAAACATATTATTTGATTCAGCAAATATTTTTAATACAATAAGAAAATTATCCCCAATGTCTAACAATGAATTTATGTTGTATCCAATATATATAGACGCGAATAGAACTAAAAACGAAGGTCGTAAATATTCTAAAGCTGAGGCGGTGGAATCTCCAAAGTATTCTGAAATAAAGCAAGCATTGGAAAAACTTAATTATACATATAAAGCAGAAGAAGGTAAAAAAACCCTGCTGCACAGCATATTCCTGGCCGATTTATTATTGCTAAAAACGATCGAAATCGTAAAAGCATTGTTTTATCGATTTTGAATATGTTAAAAGAGTTACGAGCTAAAAAAGATGAGCCAAGTGCGACGAAAGTACCTAATACATTAAAGTTAGTTCCTAGAAAAAAAAAGGGTAAAAAATAAAAAAATGAACAATTAATTTTTTGTACTTTGTATTTTTAAGTTTTTAAATTATGTTGAAAGCTCTTAGATATTATGTTAAAATAAATTATTGTGATGATTTAAATAGATCAGAGATGTTTAGTTACAAAGAATATTATGGAAATTGTAAAGTTTGCTAAACATGATTGATTACAAGAATCTAAAAAAACTAGCAATACAAAATTTGCTAATGAGATTTTTTACATATATTGATGTAAGACAATAATGGCTCTATGAAATAGGAAAAAAATGTCTAAAAATGAAATCAAAATAACTGATTACATAAAACAAAAATGATTTAATACTCTTTACATAAAAAATGTCTAAAATAACTGATTACGTAATATATTTTTTGCTTTTGTCGGATACGTCCCGTCCTGGCGTACGGGTTAAAAACAGCTTAAAGAATCGATATAGATACAGTATGGAAATAGTGTTAAATATTATATATGATAATAGTTTATATTTCTAATATTAATAAACACTCGCATCTGATAATTATTTAATATCTTTAAAAGTTGTTTGCGTAGGAGCATTTTATTCGACAACAGCAAAAAAATATTTTAAAAATGGAAATATTTACGACAAAACAGTTAAATTGTATAAACTAATGTAAAATTAACTCAATAAATAATTTAATATAGAAATATTTTATTTTAAGTCTCATAATATTTTCAATTCATTAGGCAAATGCTCAGTTAATTTGTCAAAATTTTCATTCTGTAACGCTTTAAAATTAGTTTGGTTGATCAGATTAGTAGCACGTAAATAACTCAGCAATTCTGCATATTTCTTTGCAGCGTATGGGAAGTCGATCTCCAGCATGGGCAATTGGTTTTTAAGTTCTAAAAACACCTTAGCAATATTTTTCACGAGTGGATGCAAAGAACTTATGAATAAATTGCGCAAAGCATCGTATTTTCGATAATTTGCAATAGATTCGATAAAAAAAGCCAAAAAAAAGCTTTCGTTGTCACAATTTGCGAGATGCTTGCTCACTAAAATGCGCAATGATTCGTTATCATTTTCCTCAACCTCAGCATAGACCTCGGCAGATACTTCGAACACGTACTCATTGGCAACCTCAAAAGGAGTCTTTGGCGCCTGATCAGAAATAGACTCGTCATCACACATTGAAGCAAAGACGCTTGTGTTATCTGATGTTGCAGCCATCGCACGAGCAGTGACTTTCAATGCATTCTCTATCAAATATGTGATACGTAGATTAGCGTTTTGTTTACTGAACAATAAATATTTTTCCATTTTTTTGACAATATGCTGTTTTTCGTTCTGCACGAATTTGAGACTTAGATTTGAAGCCACAATAACAAGTGACTCGATGTTTTCTGGTGTGGATTCCTGTGTGAGATAATCAATCAATGCGATTGCATTGCTCGGGCCAATCACGTTAAGCGTGTACAGCTTGACAATCAAATTAACAGCCCCAACATATTGACCCTTTAATTTTTGTCTTTCAGCCTCCGCATCCTCGAAAAATTGCTCAGCCTGCAATTGGTCCATATTCTGAGGAACTTGTAAGGAGTTAACCCAGTTCTGCCGTGTAGTTAACAGCTTCATTACAAGTGTCAGAACTGTTCCAAAAAAGCATGTCTGCGATTTATCTGTGAACTGTGCCTCTTCAACACACCGCCATGTCTTTTTAAGACTCGCAAGAATCTGAATGTAGACTCCCTGGTACAGCTCCTCATTAATACATTTTTCAAAAAAACAGGCTGCTATTTCTTTCATTTCACTTATCTTCTCTACCTTTAATGCTGATAATGCTGCAATCACTTCTTTTATATTTATTTCAGTCACACGGTTCAGCTCGTTACGCGCCTTCTCAATGGCGTTATCTTTTCTCTCTTTTGAAATCTTAATTTTCGAGTTTGCCGATGAATCCCGATTATTCTTAGTAATCAATGCAAACGGCACACTATTGCGTTCTCGGCAATATAAAATCTTCTGAACCAGTGAACTCACAGAACTAGCTGTTAACGGAGGATAAACGCGCACCAAATCCTCCAATTGCAAGTATTTAATGAAATCGCTCATGCCGTTCAATTCGTCGCAATCCTTGTAAATTATTTCGCTGAGACCCTTTTCGTCTGCTCCGTTAATAATCAGTTCGCAAACCATATCATCATATGCATTGTTATCTATCTCGGCAGTCTCGCTTCGTTCACCCTTAGAATCATTTGATTCCTTAGAGCTGCCTTCTTTATCGCTAGCGCATTGTCCCATGTTAGTACTGTTTTTTTTATCACTAACAACCTCTGCAGAACAACTTTGTTTTCTTCTGAAATCCCATTTGCACCTCCTTTTTTCATTTCTCTATTTTCAATCCCAGCAGCTACATTCGCATTTTCTTCGCTTTCGGAATCAGACAAGTTAAGATTCAAAGGTGTGCCATCCGCATTTAGCAGCTGGAACTTCACTTCAGACTGTTTTCCCTCACTTTTATCTAATTTTTCCCTACATTCATCGTATTTTCGTGTATCTTTTTTTGAGTGAAACATGGGAGTTCTTTTCGTAAAATTTTTTATTTTTTACTTTCTTGTCGATTTGCTTGTTGCCTCCACTGGCGTGTGTTTACCCTAATATTACCGCATTGTGCATTGGTATTCCCGGAACAACGATATTAATCACAATTCGTGTGCTACTTACCATTTTTCTATTTTTTTCTTGCCCATCAATGGACATTTTGAAAAAAGCATTTGATAATCCTAGTGCCTGTACAATAGACACCGACACCGTCAATGTATGCGGTAGATCATACAAAAACACAGAAATAGAATTTCCTCGCAAAAAAACAGCTACTTATCATCTCCAAACAGTATTATTTTATCTTCTTAACAAGGAACGACAGGTCGAAGATTATATCAAACTCTGTCAGTTACACAAAATACAGACAGTCAGATATGTCGACCAGAAATCAATTATTGAAGACATTCAGAATTTCCAGACTTCAGGTTTCAATGGGCATTTTATTATGCCTGTATACACAAACAACAGGCATTATACGATTTACGATCGTGGGCGTCACATTATAATTGTTCCTGCAAATATACTTGCAACAGTTAATTCATCTAACTTCTGTCAGTTATTTGGGGTTAGCGATCGCTGTGCCGAGTCGAGACGGGGAATGGTGTTTGAGAAAAATGGTTCTACGTACACGGTGTGCGACTCTGTTGATAATTTTACGGACAAAGAATGGAAACGTGTTAAATGCATATTTATGGATGAGGATGATAATAAATTGTTTATGATGTTCAATGAACATGTAGAAAAGCTCAAGAAGAAGAAAAATATTTTCATTGTCCAAAAAAGTTTTTGGAGAACTTGTTGTGTTCAAAAACGGGAAAATAGAAAATTTAGATGAAATTTGGGAGAAAATTGAGTGTTTTGAATGTTAATAAAAAACTTATAGTGTTGTTGGTTTTAATGTCATTTAATTTGTTTTTTTCCTTTCTAACGTTATTTAAACCAACTATTTTAGATATGTTAATTATTGTAATAATTATGGCAATAAATAAAAATGGCATATATATTTTGTTAAGTTTGAAGGTATACAAAAATAGTATATTAGTTAAGTCTCTCAAATATTGGTGTTTAAAATATTTTATATATAACATAAATAGGTTTTTGGTTGTTATTTGGAGTATCAGGCTGATGTCAAGTTATTTGCTGCTAGGTCCTCGTTGTATCTGCCGCGGATGTTTATTCAGGCACTACTTGCCCTTATTCGCTTCCTTTACCTCGACAATAGTCAAAAAAATACTTTTGAGCATCTTTATGTATAACATATTATAAATTTTATAAAAAAATTCCTAAGTTTTAAGATGACAAATTTTATTTATTTTTTAACAGAAAAAAATTGAAATCAAAATATTATTACATGATATATTTAAGATTAGTAAATAGTTAACTTTATTCGTTGAAATTTTACATTTGTCTTTGGATATCATCCTTGCATCATGCAATATAATTTAAAACTTTAAATTGTGTGACAAAATTAGCTGCAAACTGTTTTTGCTTTTTTCTTCAATGGCGTAAAATAAAATAAAAATAAAAATAACTGTTTTTGCTACAATATAATACAAATAATTAAGTTTAAACTAATAAATGTATATTTTATTTTTTTAATTCGTCTATTATTTTTTTGACCCATTGTCATAATGAAACACAAATGTTTTAAATTTTTTTTCTAATTTTAATATTCTTTGATGTGTATGAAAATGAAAATATGCTTTTTTTGATATTCGTTAATTATTTATTACCTACAAGAAATTTCATATACGCCTGTTCAGTAGGAGTCATAGATGCGGGATCGACAGGAACAAGATTAAATGTTTTTCAAATTATTAATAACAAAATAAACGTTGTTTCAGTTATTCAACAAAAGGGAGGCATAGATACAATTCCATTTAATACAATAGGCATGTATTTAAATAATCTTATTAAAAACGCGAATTTCCCAACTAATGTCCCATTGATATTCAATAGCACAGCAGGTATGAGAAAATTAAACAAAATTAACTCTGATAAAATATTGAACAGAATAAGAGAAGAAATGTTGGGATATAATTTAGTAGAAAACAAAGTTATAAAGGGTGAAATAGAGGCATATTATACATTAAAATCAATAGAATATGCAGCACCAGAAATAAAAGAGTTTGTAACAATTGATATGGGAGGCAAATCAGTACAGATTATAGAAAAAGATGAATATGGGTACAGTGTAAAATCGTATGAAATAGGAATATTGGATCATGAATGCTTATTGGCACAGGAAAATAATGAAATAAATGAAACATGTGACACAAGACATGATAATAATCGTAGAGATATCATAAAATATAGTTATGATGAGTTAATTAACAAATATAATAATAATCAAATGGAACTAAAAAAACAAAATTTGAAATCGATAATTAACAATACATTTCAAAATTTATTCAATTTGAAAAAGAAAACCAAGATAATTTAATGAATCATAACAGTTATGACATGTTAAAAATGAGTAACAATACGAGTCAAAGCATTTCGAACAGTAATCTGTGTTCTAGCAATTCAAACACATCGGGAATTAATAACAATGATGGTTTAATAAATATACTGAGCAGCTCGAAAAGATGTAATATGGATCAATCAACAAATTCATTAAAATTTTCAATAGACGACAACAAACAAGATAAGAATGGAGGGTGTGTTATAAATGTTTATAATTTGCCAAACGTAAATTCATTAGTTAATTTTGGTGTCTTTAACAATAATAATGAATCGAACCATAATGAGCAAAAAAGTTCTGATAGTATATCAAACAACAGCATAGAACAAAAAGTATTGAGCAAACTAGTTCTAATGGCGTATCCAACAACATAGAACAAAATATGCTTGAAAAAATACAAAATGTTATATCAGCAAAATACTGCAAGTGGAATATCAACAATTACAATAAAATGAAGCCACTTGAAAACATTGAAGAAAACAAGCCGGTATTTTTATTGTCAATTTTTAATGATTTATTTGGATCTGAAAATGAAGATAAAACACTGGAAAATATAAAAAATGAATATGAGAATACATGCTATAATCAATTAACTAAAGCTTGTAGAGAAAAAAGATTTTTAATTTCTTTTTTGAAAAAGATGGGTTTTAAACAAAACCAGAATTTTAAAATTGTAAAATATTTAAATAAAATTGATATAACTTGGAGTTATGGTAAAGCTATTGATTTTTGTGAAAAAAATAGTCTTTAAAGTAATAAATGCTTTATTATAATAATAATAATGCCATTTACATGCATTGTACATTGTAAAAATATGTTATATGTCGTACGTAGGACTTCAGGCAGTGAGTATTAAAGGAAGAAAACTCCGTAAGATACCCTGAAGCCAGTAGATACAGCCAGGCATTGAATTCAGGAAGCTTTCTGACTGAAAAATAAAGGCCAGTTTGAAAGTACTAATCAAACTATTGATCAGTTAGTTCAATAATTTTTTTGACATAAGATCAAAACTAATATTTGTTCAGAAAATATAACAGACAAAAACCTCAAATAAAATGCGGACAATGAGAAGAGACTTCGCAACGCAGAAATGTATTCGAAAGTTAAATAAACAAGTTTTCTCTATGTTATAAGATACCACCGACCGGATGGGTCCTACGAGTCACAACATCATTATAAAAATATTAAAAGAATAAGTAAAAAAAGTCAACGAGAAAATAATGGAATATCTTGCAGCAATAGTAACTGTATAGTTATGACAGCTCAAATATTAAAAAAATGACAAAGACCTGAAGTAAATCGACCGGACTATCGCTTGCGTTCGTCTACCGTTATCAATCTGTTGTAAAACATGATTTATGTTTGTAAGATATTTATTTATATAGCTGTGATAAATCATGTTCTTTCTTGGGTAAATTTTTATCACACAATACTGATTTCAAATACCCGTCTGGTGAAAAAATTTTTTTCACTTTTAAAATTTCGGAAATTAATTCAGCTTAATGCTCTTTTACTAGTATCTTGATTTATGGCCTCTTTCCGAATTAAGTTTGTTGAGAAATCTTAGGATTGACAATCTTCATAATGAATTCGAAAATAAATACGACTCATTTTGGAATTTTTAATTGAAAATACTTTTTAATTTTTTTTGTGATTTTTGTTCGTTCAAAAATCAAATTGTTATTAATATCAACCACATCAATATTTACTCCATAATTTATATCTGATGATTTATTAACGTATATACTTGTTCCTACAATCTTAATTTTATTTAATTTCAAAACCAACCGGTTTCCCATATTGATGTCATTATAAATTATACTGATCACGCCCGACCAATCAGTATTTATATTGAAATTAGCTAATTTAAAAATTAATTTATCAGTTAAATAATATTTGGCATATGTAATTAGAGTGTCTGCACGATATATTATATATATTGAAAAAATAGAATAAGCAATAAAATTTGGTGTAAAAAGATATAACACAAAATTTTCTTTGATCATATCAAAAACACAGACTTTATGTTTTTTTTCATAATTTTGTACGCTATTCATAAACAAATTATTTAAAAATAAAATCTATTATGATAAATGCTTAGATTATCAGTATCATTTTTTTTTTGTGAAAAACTCAGATATTTTAATTAAATCAACTTCAACATTGTTTCTATCATCCCAATTATTTAGTAAGTTTTCAAAATAATCACATTTAAAATTTAAGTTATTTAAAATTTTAATAAACTCAAAATATTTATCAAGATAATCAAATGTTAATATTTCAGAAAAAAAATTTTCGATTTCATTATTTGTAACTATAATTTTATATAAAAATTCCCTAAATTTACAAAAAGTATCATTTTTATCCTTGGAATTCAAGCCATTGCAAGATGTTTCCACACTCATATATCGCGCTTTTAAAAATAAATTATGAAATTGTTGTAAATAGATCAGTGCAGACACATAAACTTCTTTAAAAAGTATGAAATGTTTTGAGTTTTCAATTCTTCATATTGCATATTCTTAAAATTAAATATATTTGAAAACATTTTATAAACAGAACTGGCAATTACATTAACAACATTTGAATCATTCCGTTCGTATGTCATATTTTTTCTTGTAGATATTAAAACCATATCTTCATTAATACTCTCAATAGATGCAATCATATTAAATATTAACAACAAGTTTAACATAAGGCTTTAATTTTTTTAAATTAAAATATTTTTTTTTAAATGTTTACTTGTTCACGTAATAATTCCAAACATGTTTAGCATGACAGAGAGCAGAAAAACATGTTTTGAATTCATATATACAAAATACCATGTTATAAATTAGTTTAAGGAGATATTAGTGACTTAAGAACTTAAAATAATCGAATTACAATATTTTTTTGTTACATCAATAATCGAAACATTATTTAAAAAAATTATGAATAATAAGACAACAATATTCAAAACATAATATCAGTTTAAAAACTTCCCTACAAACTTAATCGGGAAAATAAGCCATAGATCAAGATATAGTTAGTAAAAAAACATAAAGTTAAATTGATTTTAAAAATTTTTAAAGTGAAAAAAATTTTTTCACCAGACGGGTATTTGAAATCAGTATTGTGTGATAAAATTTTACCCAGGAAAGAACATGATTTATCACAGCTATATAAATAAATAAAACTAAATAAACTGATTTTGGCAAATTATAAAATTATTCAAACAAAAAAACATATTTCCTGACATGTCGAGCGATGTAAGTTTTAATATAACATATGATTTGTTATTATGTATAATGATAATTTATATTCCTATTGTTATAAAAATTAACATTCGTTATATTGAAATTTACAACAATTAAAAAAATATATTAGCTAATTTTTTTAAAAACAACGTGTATAAAACAAACTGAAATACTGTATGATAATCCCCAAAAATGAGGAGATGAATTACAGTAAAACTCGCAGGTATAACGACCGGATCGTAGCCCGCATCTGGCCTTTATAGTTTATTTTTAAAAGCTTGTTGATTCTAGAAAAATATTTATTAAAGTCTTTGTTGTCATCTTCTCTCTCTTTTTATTTTAGATAAATTTATATTTTTTTCTGAAAAATTATTAATTGGTTTAACTCATCAAATTTGAAAATGTGGCCTGTTCCCGCCTGTTTGGGTTTGTTGGAAACTATTGGGACCAATACCGTGCAATGTTTAGTTAATTCAAAAACTGTTTTTTATTTTCATGAAAAAAAGTTTCATAATATAATTAAATTTTTTTATATTTTAAAATGCTAATAATTGTAATTTTTTGTACATAAGCAATATCAATTGTTGTTAATATTTACTCTCATACTAGGCTATCATATTTGACGTAATCATGCCCGTCTACGTCTCTTATTTTTTTCAAAAATTTTGAATAATAACTTCTAATTATTTATTTGACAATACTTTCATGAGAGATAACACACAAGATAATAAATAATACTTATTTAACAAAATAGCAGCCTTTCAGGGTATTCCCGAGGGCGTGACAATATTAAAAATACTTAATTACATTTATATAATGTTTTAGAATATTTTTATGTATAATGGTATAAATAAAAATAATTTATAATTCAATGTTTAAAAATAACAGTATATAATAATAAGTTATACCTGTGTGTTAGTAAATATTTACATAACTTAATTAAATTTATACAATAAAATGTTAAAATACAAAATCATTTTTTGCGTGTAAATAAACTAAATAAAAATTTGTTTTTACGTGTAAATCTTATAAATAATATATTTATTTTAACATAATTAAAATTTATACATTGTGCTGTCGTGACTCTGTGAAACCAACTGATTTTGTGGTAGTGTACAAATATGAAAGAAATCAAATTATTATGTGCGCTGTTGTAGGTTTATTAAACTAAACCTTCCTTTAAAGTCGCTTCATGACTTTATGGAACTTTGAAGAATTATAAATTTGTAATCTATCAAATTAATATTCTTTGAATTAGATTTTGAAGAAAATCAAATAAAACCTTTATGTCAGAAAATAATTTTGGAGAGCAGGCTCTCAACCAACCAAGTTGGGCTACCATAATTAGTGGTGGTCGTTCTACTTTTAATCGGCATTTTCTTCTTCGGTTTAAATCTTATTTAAAAAATTTTAAAAAATTTAAAAAATTTAAAAAATTTTCAAATATAAACTGAAAACTCCAAATTAGTCGTATCTAGTGATTTTGAGACGGCTTATAGTGTTATCTTTCTATGATACTTATAGTTTGTGATTTTATGTACGACGGTTATTTATTATAATTAAATACCTTAAGTTTCCAATTATGAATATACATTATTTTTTAAAAGCTTTAAGTAAGCAGAAAGTTTATAATACACATGATTTTAACACAAATAAAGATTATACAATATTTATTTTAGGCAAGTTATACGAAAGACAAGTCTATTTCATATATTAATTCAAAATATTTAAGCAAAATACATTAATTCATAAAAATCTATTCTATGCCGAGTTAATAAGTATAATCATTATAAAGTTCATTCATTTATTCTAGAACTAAATATATGTTTAAAAGATACAAAAATATTATTTGGATTTGGAATGTTTCCATTAAACAAAATTTCCAAATCTTTTTTTGTAAATACTGGTTTTTCAAAAGATTCACCATTATTACTTTTAATTTCAAACTTTATTATAAATACTTTTACTTTAAATTCTGCATTCAATGACTCAAGATCTTTTCTATTAAATGTTTTAAAAATTATTTGATTTTGCGACTTGATATTTTCAAATACTATATTTATCTCTCCAATATCGTTACTTTTTATTTCAAATTTATAAGTTTCATTCTCAATTTTTTCATTTATTTTGTTTTCAACAATATGATGTATTTTTTCAATATAAGTTTTTATAAAATTATAATAAAAGCAATATGAAATAAAATCCGGTGTAAATATGAAATAGGGTATCTTTCTTTTAACAATATCTTTAAAATTTCTATTTTTTAGGTTTTCTTCAAATATATTATTCAATTCATAAATATTACTTAAATAAATGTCCTCCGTAGTTGTTTCACATTTTTTTGTGCAATATTTTAAAATCTCGTTTAAAACAACTTTAATATCAGTTTGATTAATTATCTTTTTAAAATCGAATTTATGTAAGATATCGATCAAATTAAAAAAATTTGAAAGATAATCATAACTGAGTATTTTATCCAATATTATCTTATCTTTTTTTATTTTTCCTGAATCCTCTTGATTTGTAAATAAATAAGTTTGGAAAACCTTAGAAATTTTATTTTTTAAATCAATATTATTATCTGAAGATGAATTTGTTGATGTTTTAATGCAATCATCAAATATATTTTTATATTTTAAAATCAAATCTAATGCACAGGAATAAGGTTCATCAATAAAATATACAGTTTCTTTGTAATTTATCTCATTATTAACTAATTTATAACTTTCGGTTTTATAAAATATTCCAGTAACTGCTATTTTTATTTTTTCACATACTTCGGTCACAGAATTCAATATATGTTTAAAAGTGATTGTAGAATTTCTTGGTATCCTCTTTATTATTTCTACATTTTCTGTATAATTGTTTTCGCATGTGATAAAGATCAAATTTAAAAAGCATAATGTAAAAATCCGCATTTAAGAGCTATTTTGATTAAAATTTTTTAAAAATAAATTGATTTTTAAGTTTTTTTAAATTCTTGAAAATTGATATACCAACGAAGTGTAGCAAAAAATTAATTAAAAAAAATTCTACAAATATTGTTAATACAAATTAGAATAATATGTTTTGCAAATTTAATAATTACGAAAAACCGAAATCAAATTCTAACGCACAAGAATTTAAAATTAAAAAACAGTCGAATTCAAATTTTTAATTAATAAATTTATATTCTGATAAGCAAGAAACTACTAATTGTAATAACAAAGATCTTAGAAAACCAACCTTTGATAATATAAATATATATGACTTTTTTAGTGGTATTGATAAAGCTAGTACATCTTCCTGTGAGTTATTACAAGATATTTGTTTGGTGGAAATTGAAATTTAAAGAAAAATAAAAATTTATGTTATAATAATTTATATCTCTAATGTTAATAAAGCATTCACTATATTTTTGATCAAAAATGACGTCACTTCTATCGAAATGTAATATTACTTCAATCAAATTGTAATGTTTATCGAAAAATAATATTACAAAAGTGGTAGGTTACCACGTATGTTTTTTTGAAATCGATTTTGATACTGTTAAATAATATGTTATCTATTAGATAAATTGAATACTGTTATGTTCAGTAATTATTTCATATTTTTTTCAGTAAAAAAATTCAAATAAAATTTTATTAGACTTTGTAGACTGTATATGTTTACATTATATTCAAATAATAAAACTTGTGTAGTTAATTTCATTGTTTTTTATTTTATTTTTATTTTTATATATTTATATTTTTATTTATATTTATATTTATATTTATATTTATATTTATATTTATATTTTTATTTTTATTTTTATTTTTATTTTTATTTTTATTTTTATTTTTTATTTTTATTTTTATTTTTATTTTTATTTTTATTTTTATTTTTATTTTTTATTTTTATTTTTATTTTTATTTTTATTTTTATTTTATTTTTATTTTTATTTTTATTTTTATTTTTATTTTTATTTTTATTTTTATTTTTATTTTTATTTTTATTTTTATTTTTATTTTTATTTTTATTTTTATTTTTATTTTTATTTTTATTTTTATTTTTATTTTTATTTTTATTTTTATTTTTATTTTTATTTTTATTTTTATTTTTATTTTTATTTTTATTTTATTTTTATTTTTATTTTTATTTTTATTTTTATTTTTATTTTTATTTTTATATTTTTATTTTTATATTTTTTTACTTTTAATTTATTTTGAATCAAATTTTTTTAAAATTTAAAAAAAGTATGCGCACGTTCATTAACATTAGTGATATAAAGTATTAAACATATAACATTAGTGATATAAAGTATTAAATATTTCTATATATAACAAATAAGAAAAATAAAATTATTAAAAAGACATAATTGAACTCTTGAAAGACTGGCTACACAATCAGACACAGCATGGTATTAAAAATAATAAAATAGTTTAATATATAACAGAAAAAATATGTTGAACCGTTAATATTGCTATATTTTGAATATATAAATAGTATTATTGATTAAAATTAGAAAAAAACATGTTGAATGCTAAAAAGTACTATTAAAAAATTAAAATAAAAACTGAAAAAAAGTCCGTCTAATAAAAATTTAAATAACTGACGGTGACAACACAGAGCATAGATTCAGCAGGAAAAAACATTTTTGCACATTAATTAGATCAATTATATTTAAGCATTAAGCACAGTACTTCTAGACGATATCATTTTTATTGTCTTTGCCTACGGATAACTTGTCTAGATTAGTTTCAATTGAGCTAAAAACGGAATACCCCAACAATGTGTTAATAGATATCTTGTCCTCACACAAAATAGCAGCAAGAGTGTTTTCATCTTTGAGCGTTGGCAATTTGTCAAATTGTTTAGTGCACAAAAATAAATAAAATAAGTTTTGGGTGCTTCCGATTTCTGCCCAACAATTTTCGGCCATAGCATAATTTCCTGCGGCCATTGCTGAAAAAGCTAGTTTATCGCGCATTTTATCGTCACAACAAATATCATAGGCTTTTTCGAAATCCCCGCTGCTTACAAACAAGTCAAATTTTGTGGGTATATCGTCAATATATGGCAAGGCGACTATGCCTTTACCGTGGTCGACCAAGTATTTAAGAGGAGAAATTCCCGGTAAATTGTTTTCTTTTAAAAAGCCGATAATGTCGCCATCTTCACAGACTACTTTTCTAAATGCCATTTCTGTAGTGTTGACGGCAATGCGACGGATCCCTGTTCCGTCGAGCAAATAAAGTTCATTGTTTCTAAGCCCAATGGGCGTCATGAACTCTTCTACAGATAATAGTATGCCTGTTTCCTTATAGACGTATTTGACATTTCGAAGCGTTCCGTAAACAAAAACGGGATGTCATTGCTATTTCTTGTATAAAATGCGCCTGTTATTTCCACGCGTTCCTCTATTGTCGACTTCAGACGCATATTCCTGTCGTAAAACATTATTTTATTTCGGCCAATGAATGCTATTTCATCACTGTGCGCCACAACATCAAAAGGAGTGAACGGCAGCGTAAAAACACGATGTTCATTACGTACTGTGTTTCCATTCAGCACAAAAATATCGTGATCAGTTGGAACAAGAGTACCATCTATGTTATCTAGCAATTTTACGCCGTCTCTGAAAAAACTTTTTTTTTAATTTCGTAACACACGCCATTTACATAGCCACACTGCCCATCTTTTTCAGAAAATGTATTCTTGTGACTATTCCCATGGTCTTCATTACCGCCTTCTTTATTTACAAAACATTCAATGTGACTGGTTGGCTTATTCTTCAGCGGGCCATATTCCACGACCACTGAAGATTTTCTACCAGCAAGTATTCTTGTGACATTTTCTTTCAAGTCACGTATTTCGCTAACCTTTTGCTTGTCGATGCTGTAACACATCAAACGTCTCTTATTGCTGTATAATATTTTGTTTCCCACGAGTGTCCCGGCAGTATTCATTTTTTCACGATACACCACCAGTCCATCGTCGCTTCCTACAACCACGTGATTTTTCTTCGCGCCCACCGCCCACAATCGGCTTTCATCGCATTTTAAACTCCCATATCCCCTCTCACCAACAATATTATTAATGCAATCGTCACTAGCACTACTATTAATGCTGTTATTGGCTACTCCTACGCTATTGCATTTTAAGACACCGTTGTCTCCCACGCCCAAAATAATTACATTATTCCCGGCCGTGACAGCAGATACGCCATTTATTCCAACCGCCTCAGACTCACTTCCAATCGACTTCAAACAAGTCAAGTCATCGTTTTCCCACCTCCACACCTTTATTTCTCCATCATCGCCGCCAGATACGGTCACTGCTTCGACAGTGCTAAGACAGTTAATCCCCTTCAGGTGCCCCTCGACGCTTCGGCACAACACCACATTCGGCATTACAAGACTGGTGAACCGGTCCACAATGCCCCCACTTTTCCGCTTATCAGGCTCGCCAATCTTCCAGACATTTATTGTCTGATCCATCGATCCGCTTCCAATATGTTCGTTATCTAAAAATACAACCGACATGACGTAGTGGCTGTGCCCACTCGAAGAAGACAACATATTTCCAGTTTCATAGTCCCACAGCTTCACTGTACAGTCGTCGGATCCACTCACTATCCATGGCCGAGAGGGGTGAAAACACACGCTTCGCACTGTCTGGCTGTGCCCATGGAGCTCGCAAATTACACTCCGAATCTTATAGTTCCATACACGCACTATTTTATCATCGCCACAACTTGCAAAGAATTCGCCTGATGCGTGGAAAGCCACACAACGAACGCTTCCATTATGGCTTCCGAGTAATCCCACAACTGTCAAATAATTCAGATCCCACAAATTAATTGTTCCGCAATGGTGCCCAGTGATAAATGTCATCTGTTTTGGATGCATCGCAATTGATTTCACGCGTGTAGTTGCTTTTCTGGCAATCTCATAAATGTTTGTATTCATGGGCTGCCTGACTTAATAAATATTTTAAAAAAGGTTCAATAGATAATAATATCAACAAATAGTACAATTGTTAGTTTATTTAAATAATGACTCGTTGATAGATTAGTGTATGCCAACAAAATATTCAATAAATTTTAACCCATTATCTTCAAAATGTTTGATAATATTTGTTAGAAAATCAATAACAATTTCATATTTCTTATAAAATTCTATATATGATAATAATTTATAGCTTTAAGTTAATAAATATTAACATAAATGCTTTTCAACGTCTTTCTTGGTACTATATTATCTTTATTTGCCATAAAATCATTTTCAAAACCATACGTCAAATGTTTGATTAAGACGCAATAAGGGGTTAATAGTAAGTTTATAAAGCCTCTACGTAGCAAATAAGATAACTAAAAAATGTTAGTATTGGAACTAACTATAAACCAATCTACGTGGCGTAATGAGATCACTTTAAAATATTATTTTCAGAAATAAATCTATAAACTGATTAGGTTTTTAAAGAAGGGCCTGTTTATTTATCTCTAGTAATTACACTTAGTAAGGTATGATTGGAATAATCTCCGCGCTTAGAAGATCATTTTTTATTTCAGCAGACCAATCCGTTGAGCTTAAAGTTGATTTTTAACTATTTTCATTAATAAACTAGTTTTTTTAATAAGTTCTAAATAAAAATGAAATCAAGTTCAAATCGAATATAGAGTAAAAAAGTATAAATGAATCTAGATACATTATTGTTGAATATTTTAATCATATTTAATATTTTAATTGTTAGAAAATATAACAAATTTAAATAAATTTAACAATATAATCAATACTTGAGAAGTATATAAACAATTTATATTTATTTAAAAGTTTTCTTGTTTTTAATTACAAAAAGAGTAAGTAATTTACGATTACACTAACAAAAATACATTTTAAATTTGATTGTAAATATTAAGTAAATAGTTTACGAAATATAGTTGTTTGCAAGCCTGATTCATTATAATTATTTTTTGACATAAGGGTTTTTATCAAAATTTTTTGAATATAATTTAAAAAAAATAATGAGAGCAGATTTATAATTTTCAAAGTTTCATGGAGACATGGAGCGATTTTAAAAAGGTTTAGCCCACTAAACCTACCAACAAATATTGTTAATGAACATTGGCGAACAGTTAACAGCACTGACTAAAACTAGTTTACACTAGATAGTGTATTAAATGTAAATTGTTATAACTAATTAATTTACTAAAATTCATGAAAAATAAAAATGTAAATTGTTATAATTAATTAATTTACTAAAATTCATGAGAATCTAAAAATGTAAACTGTTACGCAATCCATTTAATCGCAATTTATTTGAAAAAACCAATTTTATGATGCGAAAAAATAATTAAAAAAACAATTTATTTACAAAAAACTTTTATCAATAAATTTCTAATATTTTATTGGTTTTGTCGTATAAAATAGTCTTTCTTACGCACACCACCGACCCGTTCGACAGAACTAGTACTGAGTGGGTACTCGTGGGCTCGCGCTACTGAAAACCCCCATAGCACTTCGGCCTTAATAAATTACACGTGTTTGTAAAAATATTAGAAAATCTGTTATATGATAACAGCAGATTATTTATTTGGAACGAAATATATAACTTATATTAAACAACAAATTGCTTAATAATTACATTACATCATAGACTCATGTCATATTACTTGTTGAAATACATATTACTATAGATAGTTATTCTAAACATCGATGCGACAACCAATGTAGATGGCAACCAAGTAAGACGCGAGATATCTGATAAACTAATGTGTAGAATATTTATGAACAAATAACTCAAATAGCAATAATACTTTTTCGACATTTGTATTGGACTTTATTTATTATAACTTAGTTTTGTTTCAAATCAAAATAAATTATTTTTAGTTTCCCATATGTCGAAGGATGAAAAAAGACTTGAGACAAAATATGATAGTAAAGGCAAACAAGACATCTCAAATCTAGATAACGGCATTAGCAGTATTAATACCTTTGAATCAGCTACTGATATCATTGATGCCAACGTATTGATAGACGCCTGTGAAACACTTGGTTTACCCGAATTACGGCAAGTGTACGAAGAGAAAACAAAGCCTGATGAGTTCAAGATTCTTCGTACGCTTGCAAAGGGGGGATACGGAGAGGTGTATGTTGTCGAGTTTAATGGCGGAGTGTATGCATTAAAGAAAGTGGCTAAACAGACTGTTCTGAAAAATAGCAACACCACATTTTTCATGAATGAAAAACGTGTAATGACATCTGTGGCGTCTGAATGGCTTGTGCAGTGTCACGCCTGTGTTCAGGATGAGTATTGGCTGTATTATTTGATGGATTTTATTCCCGGGGCGATTTGATGGGGTATTTGTCCCGGATCGACGTGCTGTCGGAGACAGGAATACGCTTTTTGCAGCAGAAATATTTGCAGCGGTAAATGCGATGCATGAGAATGGATGGATCCACCGAGATCTGAAACCCGATAATATATTGATTGGACACGATGGGCACATTAAGCTGGGGGATTTCGGCAGCAGTATCGCGATGATAGACGGACATGCGGAGTCGTTCATCACTGTGGGAACGCCCGACTACGTAAGCCGGACCTGCTTGTCAGAATGGGGGAACGGATTGAGTATGGCCCTGAAGTAGATTTCTGGACTGTCGGAGTCATAATTTACGAGATGTTGTCTGGCACGACGCCATTTTTATTCCGAATCGCTGATAGAGACTTACGGAAAGATTTCAAAAATGGCGTACGAGTTTCCTGAAGGTGTGGAAGTCTCAGAAGAATTAAAGGGTCTGATTGATGGACTGTTATGCGAGAAGGGACGACGACTGAATTTTGCAGGAGTGCGTGGACACCCATTTTTGAGGGAGTCGATTGGGATAATTTGCGATCGGCTAAGGCGTTTTACGTGCCGCGAGTTGGCGAGCGTGGTGATATCAGTAATTTCGTAGACACTGATTTTGTCCGGAAACGTGCAGAATAATGTGTGATTTCAAGGAGTTTGTTGGATTCACATTCGACCCCATTCATTGCGCTCGTCTACTCAAAAATCTAGGTTGCAAAATGCATGCTAATAATAACAGTACAGTAGATGCTAATATGGAAAATAAAAATGCAATTAGTAAAACTGATGATCGTGATAAATTGGTAGATGAGGAAATAGTAAATGTAAATAAAACAGCAGCAATCAATCACATTTTGGCGACGCGGAAATTGTAAATGTAGTTAATACTGCAACGAGTGATTTAAATACCGTTGGGGAAAAAACTGAAAATCCAGGCAATAAGACAAGACCAGATAATAGTTTGATGCCAACAACACCCAATGAAAATCACATACACAGAAATTCCTACCGCTCAGATAATATAAATGAAGAATGTAAGATGCTTTCAGACAGAGAATCAGTTCTGGACAGTGAGACCGTTTCGCTTATCAACGCCACATCTAAAACTATTCTTGGCAAAATGGTTGTTGAGGCCATGGACTTGCTGCGCGATTTGAAAGAGACAGGGGTTGCGCGTCGATTGAGTGAGATCAGCAAAATGGTTCTCAAGTTGCATCGTTGGAATACGACACTGGCAGGTAGTTTGGAAGAATCTCAGACGAAATGCGCAGAAATCTCTCGACGACAAGAAGAATTGAAAAGAACTGAGAATTCGTCGCACGGAAGTGAGAGAGCATCAGCAGCGCGTTGAACAAGAAATTTACTTGCGCTGTGAATTGGAAAAGCAGCTGGAGAAGAATCGCGAGAAAGAACGGGAGAAGCCGCTACCGCGTCCAACACAGCGAACACTAGCTTTGGTCGCGGTAGATGCGATGACTAACAAGCCGCTACGGATCGACATTTGTGACAGTCGACTGACTCTGACGGATTTTCCGAGTGATTGTCTCAATAAACACATAGTGGCTCGGGTTGAGGGCAACCAGCTTATTTGCGGCCTCGAACACGTTTTCATTCGCGATTTGAGAAACCACGAGCTTCATCACATGCCTTACAAGAAACGGCCTCTGGTGGCGATGGTGCATTTTCTGGGCGAGCCTACTAAAACAAGTTCTTCCGGGGGGACTCGTCGTTCTCTTCGAGCTTTAGAAACTGACCTGGCCAAGGAAGAGAAAATTCTTCGCGGGCTCGAAAATCTCATCAATGTCTTGGACGGCGTAACATTGACTGATGCACTTGCTCAGAAACAGGGTTCAGAGAAGAAAATGCAAGAACTACGCGATGAAATAGAAAAGGCCAAGAAATCGACCTTGACAGAATATGAAGTCGAAGACGACGAGAAGGTCGCAGAATTCAATAGTCATTTGTTTTACGAAAAAACCGTCGCAAGGGGGACCCTTTGTGACAATTGCAATGATCCGCTCTATGGACACGTCAAACAGGCATATTGCTGCAGAGACTGTTTGCTTGTAGTACACAAGCACTGTTACATTCTTGTTGATGTTTCTTGCGAGCTACGACAGAGCATCAAGAAGGGAACATGTCTTTACGTTTCTTGTGCAACGACAGAGGAAAAAGAGCGTCTTATTAAAATCACAAATTGAGTTTAAAATAATTAAATTCAATAGAGACCTATTTAGTAGGCAGATCAGTTGTAATTTTACATCAACAATAAATTTTTAGCGATATAATTTTTTACCGTTGAGATGATAATCAAAGAGCTTATTGAACATAAGTACACTTGAATAGACATAGATCTTCATTGTTGTAGGTTCAGTGTGCTAGCCTTTTCTTTAAAGTCGCTCCATGACTTCATGGAGTTTGAAAAATCATAAAATTCTAATTTATCAATTTCAAAAATACTTTCATCTCAGAAAATTTATTGTTGATGTAAAATTTTAATTTATCAATTTCAAAAAAATCATTTTATTACAAAAAATTTTAAGAATATTTTGTGAATGTTTATTAACATTAGCGGTATCAATTATTATCATATAACTCTTTATTGATAAATTGGTATTTTATACTATTATTTATTGCTGATTTTTTCTTATGATTTTACAACTAAAATCGTTTTCTTACTTATTTTTTATTTAATTTTCGGAATCTTCATGTTTTTTAAATATCACATGCTGTGTGAACGGATACTCTTCTTCATCTGATATTTCTTCTATTATTTCCTGTGCGTGTAATTCTTTACAGATTTTTTTACAATATTTGCCGTACCTTTTTTCTTTTATTTTCACAATTTTGTATTTAAGACATGTTGATGTCCCATACCTTTGCATCGATTCAACGCACGCCTTTGCAAACAACGTATTCAAATATGCTTTACTCGCGTCTTTCGCTTTTTTAAGTAAAAAATCCACGTATTCAGACTCAGGATCTTGTTTGTTTTTTATAATATTTCTTAATTTATCCTTATTTCCATTATTATTTTTATCCTGTTCACCACTTCTTTTCTTGCTTTCATTATCGTTATTTAGTTGTTCGCTATTTTCTTTACTTTCTATTTTATTTATGTTTTCTACTTTCACACACTTAAATTGCTTTTTTGTCTCGTTTATACTTTTCATTATTTCATTAGTTTCAGATTTAATGCAATAAACTCGATAATAAACATTTAGTTTATCACTTCTTACTTTTTCGCTGCTTTCTTCCACACCCAATTTTTTCAGTGCTGCTATCAAACTCTTTTCTTTATCCGTCTCGCATATCACACAAAAACAATCTAAAAACACTAGTTCAATGTCATTTTTCAGTTCATTTAACACATCCGTACTTTTTGTCACAATCTTGTATTCTTCCAGCTCACCGCGTACCTTTTCATATGTTTCTTCACCTGCTTTCAGACTTGCTATGACATCGCATTCTCGAATTACGTATTCAGACAACATTTTTTCAAGTGAAAATTCGCATCGTTTATATTTAAATAACAAGTTCTGAATCTTTTCTAACAAGTTCAATAGGGATTTGTTTAGATTCTTTAACGTTTCCTCTATCGAAAATATCTTACTAAAAGGCACTTTGGGATTTGTCGTTATATCGTGGCAATCTTCCCATTGAAAGGCCTTGGGCAAAATTATCAATAGATACATATGTTTATAACTTTTTGTTTTTTATTTGTTGAGATGTTACAGAAAACATCTCAACGTATCACAAATTATATTTTTTTGTGTTACAAAATTTATTTAATTTATGATTTCACAAAAAAACTAGTTTCCTAAGCACTACATTATCATATGCTTTGTTTAGTAAAGACACGCCAAAACTTTAATTGTTGAAAACACGTCTTCTCAGAATTTCAATTATTGAAAACACATTTTTCCAAAGCTTTTATTAGTAAAAACTCGTTTTCTCAAAAATTTGATTAGTAAAAACTTGTTCTTTTCAAAAATTTAATTTAGTTTGTAGTTATTCAAAAAAATAATATTTTTAAGTTGTCACATTCCGCTACGTAGAGGTTCAATAAACTTAGTATTTTATAATAAATATAAACTTAGTATTAACCGCCTAACAAATCTCTAAAAACATGCTGAGAGCTTATGATGCTACAATGTATAATTTAATATAGTTTATAAATGTACAGAATTTAACTTAATATTCCCTATAATGCGACAAAATATAATATATCTTGTTATATGTTTATTAAAAATCATCATTAATCTTTCAAACGTGAAATTGTTATATTTTCTGTGTTTAAATTTAAAGGTATTAAATATGACGATTATATTATAATTATTATTCCGGTAAAGATAAAGACTAAAATATTTTTATAAAAAATACAATCAATATATATTTATTGTTATATATGATAAGAATTATGTTAATCAATATTCATATTTATTACTAATATTTTAATCAACATTCAGATATGATGAGAATTATGTTGATCAATATTCATATTTATTATAAATATTTTAATCATCTTTCTTATTTGAACATTCGCATTTTTTACAAATATTTTAATCATTTTTTCTATTTAAATTCTACCTATTTTTACTATAAATTACATATTAGTCATTATTCACTTAAAATACTTTTCAATTTATAAAATGCCTTAACAACGCTTCCTTGTCTCGTTTCTGATTTGTTAATAAATATTTAATAAAATCCTCTGCAATATCTTTGTTGTATTTAATTATCCACTCCTCATCTTTCATATTCTCAACTATTTGTATTAACTCTTTTATGTGTTTTTCTTGTCTTATATTAATTTTCTCTAACGCCTTTTTTGATTTCAGTGCCGTCAACAATATATTCGATCGCAATTCAAACAGTTTATCTAGCTCCTCATTGTTTCGATCAATACATTCTTCCAAAAACTCCTTCACAATGTATTTCTTTTCAAATGCAGATTTTGTCCCAATATTTAACTCCATGTTCTCCACATGCTTCATTATTTTGTACATCCATTCACGTATCTTCACGTCTTTGTCTCCAACATCTATATTTCCTATCACTGTCGGCAACATCGCTGTGCTTATTATATAACTCCCTAAACTTATCGATATCTTTGTTCGCAATATTTCTCCCGCACTGTATTTCACAAATTTACGATAAAACTCCTCTTTCTCCTGTTGCACTTGCTTGCTTACATTTTTATTTTCTTCTATCACAGATTTCAATCTAAATATCATTTTACGATATTCTTCGTCTCGTCCAAGATCTTTGATCTTATTGTTTTCTTTGTCAAAAATATTATTTTTGTTTATATATGATATCTTCACTATATTTCTACCCCCTACTACATTATACTCAATACTTTCATTGCTATCGTCTTGTACATCTTTGTTGACAGTACTCTCACTTTCACTAATAAAAAATGTGATCGGATTTGTTGTTTTAGCTGAATTGATAGAATTTGTATGATTACTAGCATTATTTTCATTTTTATTGGACTTTTCCATGCTTTTCAAATCTTGTTTACCGCTGTTGGCATCTCTTTTCTTGTTTATTTTCATCATTACCTTTTTCTTCTTTATTGCTTTCAACACTTTTTTCTCGCTTACTTCTCCCATCATCGCTGATATCACCATTTTTTTCTTGTTCATTATTTTTCAAAATTTCCACTGTCTTTTGTTTTTTTCGTTTCTGATTTCAATATCTTTTCATTTAAAAACTCCCTCGTTATGTTTTTCATAATATAAGACCGGTCTGAATTCAACAAACGATTCCTCTTATTTATCAACATACTCAATTCATCCTTGTCTACAATTATATCACTAAAATTACTAAACCACTTTGCTACTTCCCGATTTTCTAGTACCAGTTCTTTTGCCCTTAGCACATTTTTTACAATTTTTTCCAATTGGCTGTCCGAAGGAGAATATGCGCCAATGTAAAACACTAGCGCATTTATAGGCAAATACGACTCGTACTGCAAAATATGGTTCATGTTGTACACCACTTGCGACTTTCTATACTCGTCCTTATCAATAAACTTATGCTTTTCTATTTTATCGAAGTCTGTGTATTCTTTTTTTTACCAAAAAGAAAAAGAAAATATGTCAAAAAAATTCCAGAGTTTCATGTTCACATTATATTTTTATAATAAATAAATATTGTGACACAGATACGAAATGTATGTTTCATATTAGGTGTCGTGCGTGATATTAATGACTTACGGCTTTGAAATAATAATGTTATATGTTGTACGTGTGATTTGAAATGAAATTGTGACTAAATAACTGATTGGAATCCCCGATGATATTCGGGTTTACACTCAAGTCAAATGCTTAAGACGGACATATGAGCGACTCACCTTTGCAAAGAGGAGAGACCGGACTCCTGAGATGGAAACATCACAAGAATCCGTAGAAAGCTTTACTGATTATGAGCGTAAAACGAAGCCTATCAAGCTGGGAATAGTTATTGTTAAAGAAAGTGTGAATGTTTATTGACATCAAGGTTGACAATCTGATCAATTAACGCAGATATATATTAAGTCACCAGTCTATTATCTATAACCCGACCGTATTATTTAAATATATACGTTAAATAACTGATATATAATTATAATATCAATATATTTTTTAATTTTTTAATTTTTTTGTTTTTGTGTCAAAACATATTCTGATACTATTATTTTAAAAATAGTGTTTTTTGGACAATATATATGTTATATATGAGAATAATTTATATATTAAGTTAATACACATTCAGAATATATAGATTGTGATTTTTATCAATTTTGTTTTTTATTTATAACGTTTTTTGTATATTATGTTTTATGTTAAAATTAATAAAATTTTATATATTTTTAATTTGTCAAAAAAATTAAAATCAATTTAAAGTATTTAATATGTCGAAATAAAAAATTAAAAAAAAATTGATATTTGTCATTTAAAATTAATTATTCAATGAAAAAAACTTAAAAATGAAAAAAAACCAATCAAATGCGACCCCTATTATTTATAAATATAAATATTAAAAAAATAGTTATTTATATGGACGACAAAAAAAATAAAATGAATTCAGAAACAAATTCAGAAATTGATAATGTGTCGAGTGTGTTAGATACTATAAACAATGATTCAAAAAAAACGGAAAAATTGAGTAAATATAATCAAGATATAGAAGTAGACAAGAAATCCACTAGTTCTTTTTGTTTTTGCTGTGTGCGATCAGTACAGATACGAAATAAAGCGGGTCAAAAAAATAACGGCGAGAATGATGAAAAGAGTGAATATGAGAATGATGAAAAGTCTGATGACAAAAAAAGTGCGGACGAGTCTAGTATAACAAGCAGTTCTGAAGATAAAAGTAGTGAAAATAACTCTAAAACAACAAAATCCTCTGATGATAAGAAAAGTATTAGCAAAAAATGTTCTAATGAAAAATGTGAAGACGAGAAATGCGTTGATGAATCTTGTACAAAAAAAACGGAACAGAAAGTAGATGATCTCAATGTTAAAAGTGTAATGAGTTCTGGATCTACTAATAAAATAAAGTCAAAAGATAATAACTTGTCTAAAAAAAGCATTAAAGCAAAAGCAGACGATAAAGGATCAGAAAATAATAGCGTATCTAAAAGTATTGGGTCAGAATCTGGGAATAAAGTACAAGAGAGTGTATCTAAAAGTATTAAATCAGAATCTGGGAATAAAGTACAAGAGAGTGTATCTAAAAGTATTAAATCAGAATCTGGGAATAAAGTACAAGAGAGTGCGTCTAAAAGTACCAGATTGGAGTCACAGGATAAGTTGTCAGAAAATACTAGTGCCTCAAAAACATATAAATCAGAACATAAGATAGCGAAAAATAGTAGTGGGGAAGAAAATAGCACAAAAATATCAAGAGAAAAAGAGAATTTATACAGGAATAAAAATGAAAAAGAAAACGAATCTATTGAATATGCGAATACGCATATGGTTGGAGAAGTCATAGTAACAACAATTGATGAGAATGTTTCAGAAAAAGCTAATTTATTTAAAAATAGTTCAACTGTAGCAAGTAAAATGAAATTTCAAATTAAAGTTGATAAAAAGCCTACAAAATCTAGTAATACTCAAGAAAAAGATGAAAGGTGTGATAAAAACGATTCAACTGGTTTTTCTTCTAAATCAGATAAAAAAATCAAAACGTCATCTGATGATTCCGAACTGAAGAAATACAAAATCAATGAAGCCAAATCTGAAATGGATAATTGCAAATTAAATGAGGATAAAACAGTAAGATCAAGATATTTAGAAACTGAAGATAAAGATGTGGATAATAGTGAAGTAACAAAAACTCTTAAGAACAGTATTAAACAAACGAATCTAGGGAAAAAAATTTGATAAACACAAAATTATCAGCGAAAAGTGCGAACAAAAACAGTTCTACTAAGTCGATTAATAGCAAATCTGTTTCATCAAATACTATAATTTCTTCAGAAAATAATAATGTCATATCGAAATTCTCTGGAAAAGCCACTGGTCTAAGAAATGAAAATTTTGATAACCGAATAATTAAAAACAGTGTTAAAAAGATGAAAAAACCAATCACAGAAACCGATGTGTCTAAAAAACCAGCTGATTCAAACAGAACCCGGGACAAGCCAGTATTATCGAGTTTCCATAAAACAAGTAGATTAAGCGGAGAGAGTAAAATGCTGAGAAGTATTTTTAGCAAACAAACTGAAAACGTAATAAATGATGATGAGATTGTTATGAGTGATTATACTGATAAATCTTTTAAAATTGTATCTTCAGATGATTCAGACAAAAATAAAGAAGATAATAAGAGTAAGCCAAATATAAATGAAATATTATCAACTAGCGTACTAAAAGAGGATATAACTGATTTAGAAAAATCCATGACGATTTTTTCAGAATTTTTGGTCGATAAGCCAAGTGAAACGTTGATAAGTAGACAAAGTTCTCCAAAATCTAGGAAAACCATTGCTTCACAAAGCACTTTAACGGATAAACTGGAAAATAATATTAAAAAGGATACAAATAGTGAAGATATTGCAAATAATATGCTTACGAAAATAAACAGTGATGAAGGCCTTGATGGAAGTACCAACGTAAGCTCAAATTATTCTTTTTCCTCCTCTTATGTGTCTACCTTTAGACCTGAAAGTATACTAAACTCTGTAACTGATAAAACTGCAAGTAAGATTGAAGAAAATAGCATTGGAAAAGATATGAAACTTGCAGACAATGATGAAAAAATAAAAGAGATTTTGACTGAAATCAAAAACGTTAACTTTACGAAAAAGGAAGATGAGCCGAAAACTTTGATAGAAAATGCCATGGAAACGATGGAAGATGAGATAATGGCAAGTGAGGAAAATAACTACCTGAATGAGCCGCTGTTTGATCAAATAAAACATTATGATTATAGTGCAGATACAGAAACGAAAAAAGATACCAGTTTTACAAGAATCATTAACGTGATACAAGACCGTTTGGGAAATAACGGTCATAGTATTTCTCAAGAAGAAGCTAAGAAAATTACAGAAGAAGAGTTGAGTAAGTTAAAAAGCAATATTAAAAAGTCCGATATAAATGAGTTTACTTCTCAAAAAGAAATAGCAGAAAGCGACATAGAAAGGCTGGATAAAATCAAAAAAATATCTGCAGAATGCAGTGAATCAGCGATTTCGGATGTAACATCTGATGAGTTAGTTTGTAATCCCGTGAGCATTAAATCATTGAGAGAAGAAATAGTGGATGATTTAAACAAAAGATATAATTTGTACAAAGAACATGAGAAAGGGAAAAATAATTCACTAAAGAAGATGGTTGAATATATGGGAATTGAAATTGGGAATAACACTGATTCATGTTTATTTTCTGAAAAAAACAATGAAGATTTAAGTTCCAAAAGTATATATCTTCATAGAAACAACGACAATAAAAATTTGACGGTTCAAAGTGATGATTCAAAATTAGAAAATTATGAAATTTCAGAAATTATTAAAAATAGCATTAAAAAACATCAGTTAAAGAATCCATTCAAATTGGAAATAAGAAAAGAAAATAACAACATATCTTCATTGGTTATAACATTCGATGGTCAAAAAGAATTTGATGGCGAAAAAAACTATAATTATTGATATTGAAAAAAATAGTTTAAATGACACTACAAATAGTTTAAATGACACTAAAAATAGTATTAATAGCACTAAAAATAGTTTAAATGACACTAAAAATAGTATTAATAGTACTAAAAATAGTAATGAAACTAGTAAAAAAACAGATGATAATGAAAACATTTCATGTGCTTTGAATTTAAATGATACTAGAAGTATTACTAGTAATTATGTGACTATGGACAGTAATAATTCTGAAGATGTAACTATGAACAGCATTACTAGCTTAGAGGACAATAAAGTCCAAAAAATAGTAGTATTATAACAAATGATGGTGAAATTACAAAGAGTAGTCTTATGTCAAATGCCAGTAAAAATAAAAGCAATAGTCAATCGGAAAGTAGCACTAAATATTCAAGCTCGAGTAAATCTTCAAACACTTCGGAATATTTCAATAGTAAAATTAACGAAAACAAATCTACAAATAATACTGTATCCTCTAACAGTAATAAATCTAAAAGTAGCAATGAATCAAAAAAGTTTTAAATCAGTAAGCAACACGGATGAATTTGTAAACCAGCTTGCATTTTCAAGCAGTAGCAAATCTAAAAACAGTGATAATATTGGAAATACTACGTCTAAATCTAATAAAAATAAAACTGTAAGCAGTGCTGCAACTCCTCATGCTACAGTTATAAATAGCACTGAATGCAGCCAAAACAAGACTATAAATAGTCATCAATCAAATTCGGGTCATGTTACAAACACTAATAAATATAGTGAAAATAAATATAAAAATGGCTGTGCATCTTCTTATAACAGTAATGAATCTAAAAAGAGTAATTATAATTTAAAGAAACCATTAGCTGATAGAAAATACAATGACGAATGCGATATAATTATAACAGATTTTGATTCAAACATGTTAAGAAATAAAACAAATAAAAATCATGGGTCAAAAGCAAAACCAGCCACTAATGATTCGATTCATACCAAACTTAACACCACTTCAGTCAAGAAATCATCCTCATTTATTAGCTCGACAGAGACAAATTTGTCGTATGATTCCACGCTATGCTTAATCAAAACAGAAAATACCGCATCTGAAAAAGGCGTTGAATATGTCAATACTCCTCCAGTTTATGATCTTATTAAACACTTTGAAAAATTAAACAGAAAATATCAAAGAATAAACAGGAATTATTAGATCTAACACAAGAAATAACAACAAGTATCGTATCTAGCACGCAAAAATAAAATTTTATTTTAATTTTTTAAAAATAATTATGTTTACTTTTTCTGCAATGGAGCATCTGGCTACGCAGACCACTTTCCAAACGAGCATCAGGTGTTAGTACTGTGGGGCTTGCTCCAGAAAGTGATCTTTGTAGGAATTTTATTTGACAATGGCGCAAAAAGTAAACATCATTATTTTTTAAAAATTAAAATAAAATGAGATTTGGTATGTTAAAAGAAGAATATATGAGTATTCATTTTTTTGCGCCATTGTCGGATAAAATGGTCTGCTTACGCAACGAATATTCATTTAGTCGTTTGAAATTTTGTTATCCAAAATTTTTTTTGACATAAAAGTATTTTTTAAAAATATAATTTAAATAATATAAATTTGATAAATTACAAATTCATGATTTTTCAAAGTTCCATGAGTCATGAAGCGACTTTACAGGAAGGTTTAGCATACGAAACCTACAACATATTCAATAATATTATTCATATTCAACTTCCATTAATGCCTTATTTTAAAACCGAATCTATTGATTGAATAACTGAACAAAAAATAAAAATGACAAAGACAGTTTTATATGTACTTTAAAAAATCAATTAAATGTTAAATTAATTAAAAAGATTCGTCAATATATTGTAGTTGTAGTTAAGTATTAGCAATAAATGTTTACCAAAAAATAGTTGTATTTGTATGTTTATTGACATTAGGAGTATAAATTATTATCATATATAACATTGTATTTCGAAACAAGTGAAAAATTTGATATAAAAAAATAATTTTAATTTTTGTTAATTAATTTATTGTAACTTAAACGTCAAAATTAAAATACTATAATATTAATAAACATATAGTAGCATGATACTCTAAATAACAACCAAAAACAAATTTAACTTTCATTAAATTATTTATCTTAATAAACTATAGTTGGTAAGCCGACTTGCTATATTAATATTAATTTTATTTAAAAATCAAAATAAATCATAATATTTTGTCTTATAAAAAAGGAGAAATAAAAAGGAGGCCTACTATCCTGATTAGATTCTATATTTGTATTATTATCATAGTTGATATTTAATTTATCATCTTCAACTACATCTTCAGCTGTCTCATGACGAAATCTACAATTCTCAACCTCACAAGGCTTCGATGAAAAATGCTTATTACATTTGAATTGTGATGGATCGTGTGAAAATAAACAATTACTTCCCCGCGTACAATTATCTTTGAGAAAGAATTTACATAAGACATTAGAAAAATGTGGTTCATTTTTTTTTCTTATGCTTGACTGGCAAATTTAAATAACAAGTTTCTTCGTTAAAATACTTAGAAAGAAACTCTTTAGACAAACGTGTTGGGACTACCATTTTTTTTAACATAAAGGGTTCTAGTTTTTTTGAAAAAAATATTTTAAAAAAAAAGTTTTCAAAAAAACGCCGAAAGTATTTATTTTGACTATCATCAAGATAAAGGAAGCGAAGAAGGGAAAGTAGTGCCTAAAGAAACATCTACGGCAGATACGACAAGGGACTTGGCGGTAAACAACTTCGCATCAGCCTGATATTTTGACATTAAAATGTCGGTTGAAACAATTAAATATTTCGAATTTTTCAAATTAATAATATAAAAAACTCTATATTTATATTTTCAAAACTGCAAATTTTAAAATAATGAATAAAGTTTAATATTGTATGTTATATATGATAATAATTTATATCCTAATGTTAATAAACATTCACATAAATATATTCAGCCCGATTACCTCGCTTATTATTATTGATATTAATTGTATGTATATATAAATTTATGTTTCATTGTTCATTTTTCATTGTTTATTTTTACTTTCGAACACATCTAATATAAATGAATTTGTAGTTCTCCATGAGGATTTCCCTTCATAGTTGCAAAAAAAAATAAATGAATTTCATAAAAAAAAATAAAATTTTGTACCATGTTATACTGTGGAAAACCAGGCATAGAATTTTCTGCCGGTAAATTTAGTTGTATTTTAAATGATAAATTCAATTTGCTCTTATTTACTGAAAATTGTGCTGTTTTAGAAAATAAAAATTCACAATTGATTGGATTTGTTGTGCCTACTAATTATCTTAGCTTTATTAAAACATTAAACATATCTAATGATTTACACACGGATCTAAAAAACATATTTGTATTTAAAAAACAATCAGATCTCAATGCGTTGAAAAAATATGTAAGTAAATTACCGAAAAATCATAAATATTCTATACTTAAAGAATTAAAAATATAGATCGTCTAAATTTGTAAACATTTCAAGCGAATAAAAAGTATAAATTATTAAACAATCATTAAAATTGGAGTAGCCAATAGCGTGGAAGCATACATCCAATAAGTAGTTCCAAAAATGATGCTTGAAAATATTCCATCTGACAATTTTCAAGAAAGAAAGAATAATAAAAGAGCAAGTAGTTACATATAAACTAAGGTAGATATGGAAGATCCTCACTAATAGATCGATATGATTTTGGCAGCTTAAATATAAATAAATCTGTTTATTATTAATTTTTAATAAATAATTGATACATTAAGTTTCTAAATGTAAAATTACTTGTTAAATATAATGTGAATGCTTATTGACATTCGGGTATAAATTATTATAATATAAAGTAATATAAGCCCAAGATCCTAAACATTTTTAATTATACCGGACAGCTCAGAAATACTATATTTATACTTGAATCAAGGCCCAAATAGTGAAATGTACCTCATGTGTCTGTAGATGACACATTATTTTTTAATAGATCCAAGTTTTATAGTACTTACAGTTGGTTGTATGCCTGTTCTAAAGAAATATTTTCTGACATAAGGATATTTATTTAAAAAATATGTGGATGCCGACTAACATTAGAGTTATAAACTATTACCATATATAAAAGAATATCAACTTGATAAATTACGAATTTATGATTCTTCAAAGTTCCATGAAGTTTACAATTGTATTTTCAAAACAGTGCGCAGGTAATCTTATATTGTAATAACATAAAAATTGGACATAGATGTCTCATATCCGCAAACATATGAGTATTTATTCAATCTAATTGATAACAACGCATACATATACCATTCTGGGTTTCAAATGAAATTATTTATATTTTATAAAACTTTTGTTAAAATTTTTGTAAAATTTTTCAAAAAAGAAAAAACCCCATATGGCAGTGGAAAACATGTTGTTCAACAAATATTCATATGGAGATGTAGTTGTTAGTGATGAAACTCTTAGAACTTATCTGAGACCTGATATTCCAGGAATCGTGCCGCACACAGCTAACAAAATGACCTTGGGGCGTTTTGGTCTTGCTAATAAATCAATAGTCGAAAGATTTACAACACATCTTATGTCTGGAGGTAGAAATAGTGGTAAAAAAAGATTGGCAATACAAACTATTAAGAAAGCATTTGAAAAGATAAATAACACTGCTAAGAAGAATCCTATTCAATGCTTAGTGGATGCTATAATCAATTCGGGGCCAAGAGAAATATCTGCTAGAATAGGAAAAGGTGGTAACATGAGACGTTCATCTGCAGATGTGTCGCCATACAAGAGAATCAATATTGCTTGAAGTTACTTGTCAGAAGGTATTCGTAAACAAGCGTTTAAAAATCAAGATAAAACTACTTGTTGATGTAGTATCGATAGAGCTTATTAATGCGGCTAACAACAGTTTGAATTCTTTCGCTGTCAAGAAAAGAGACGAAGTGGAGCGTATAGCCAAATCTAATCGTTAAATTAAATATTTTATTTTTTGTTGATTATTATTCAAATAATTTATAAGTTTTGTCATTTTACTGATTCAAAAGCTTCAGCTATTCATTGATAGGTCTGTAACGATTTTTTTGTTAAACAGTATCAATCTGCCAGTTTAATTTTTTAATGATTTTTTTATTAAATTAATATAGTTATTGAAATTTTTCTATTTTAGGTTTGAATTTATTTATGTTTCAGATGTTCTTATAACTCAAGACACATATGTCTAACACTTGATTTCATTATTTTAAAAAATCGTGAAATTAATCTGTTCAGTGCTGTTTTGACATATTTTTTTAACTAAATACTTGATTTTATTATTTGAGCGCTTTCTAAAATTAATTTAGTTCATCCAATAAATTGAAACATTATATATTTTAATTGGATTTATTTGTGATATTCAGCATATCATAATTTGAACTTATTTTAACCCAAAAATGTCTCTTTTTGATAAACAAGAAAAAATATCTTCAATATTTCGACTTACTGGTATTGTTCTTCATACAAAAGAGCTTATTGAAAACGGGGTGTCTCCTAACATTCAGTCCCTACACTCGTTTCTTTTGCTACAACGTATTTGCCTGCCATTGTCGTAAGTTCACCCTCTAAACCATTTGTTTTTACATATACCGACGGCTGTCTGTACGCCGCTGGTTTGTGTCTTTCTCTCATTCTCTACAACAAAGAGGGTTTTTTGCACATTTTGAAAGCTATTCCTAATTTATCTAAATGTATCTCTAGTTTGGAGAAAATAAGATCTAACAAACCCATTGAGAAAATTATTATACAAGATCTCGTTAGTGAATTTGTTGGTATGGTAATTAAAAAAGCAATATTGAAACAGAAACTTGTTATTAAAACACAGGATATGTACTCCATGTTCATTTACTACGCTGGTATTTATACAATTAAGAAATTTAGATTTCCTGACATTTCTATTGTTATTTTAGTTTACTGGTTCTCGATTTACTCGAGAATAATGGGAATTTTTATTGACAAAAAAACAAAAAAAAATATTATTGAAAAAAATTTAACTCAGTCAACTAGCACTATTTCAAAAAAAACACCCCGTAGAAAAGCAAGTGTAACATATATGATGGAAAATAAACCTCTTTAATTTTTATTTAAGAATTAATTATTATTCAAACTAATATTTTGACTAAATATTAAAAACCAAAGATATTCTTTTAAAAAAATTAAATTATTTAGACTTTTTGAGTAAATATTGAAAATCTAGAAATATTTTATCAACGGTTTGAATTATTTAAACCAATTTGATCGATTAAATATTAGAAATTGAAAAAAGATAATTAAAAACAAATTGAAAAATATCTAAAATTATTTTCAAAAAATGCAAATGTGCTAAAAGACTTGTTTATATAAGGCTTAAATATTTACAACAACTAAATTGTATGTAATCAGATATTTTTTAAACTCTAGAGTCTATTTGATTATACTTTAAATGTTAAATATAAAAATTATCGTAAAAATGTGTAATTGTAAAAAAAAATTGATATAACTAGCCAGCATTTAAAATATTTTTTATAAAATAAATTATTTACTCTGCATGAAAAAAAATATTTCTAAAGAAAACAATGAATACTGTTCTGAGACTGTTCAAATAAATACATTATATATATTCAAAATACATAAATATAAATTTATAGATGATACTACAATACATAGAAGTTATAGAAGACCACTAAACTATAACAATAAATATTCTGCAACCATGAATTTTCAAGAACATGCAATAAAACAAGAGTATAAATTTATAGATGATACTTCAATAGATATAACTTATAAAAGATTAAAAACCCATGAAAACAAATACTTTGCAGCTATAGCTTTTCAAAAATATGAATCATTGTGCAAAATTAATAGAGATTTGTCTTTAAAATTTCTTTACCGTCTAGAAGAAGAACAAATTTTAAGTTTTGAAATGAAAGAAAACTGGCTCGGGCACTTTTTGACAGAAATGAATTTTTAAGATCTGCTTATTTATGGTTTGAACTTTATATGAAATCTAAAAGACATATATTTTGAAATATCTTATAGTTTCTACTTTAAAAACAAATTTGTTTGATTTATTTTTTAAATATTTAAAGATTCAAAATTTAATAAACTCTGGTTTTATAAAAAAATCGATAAAAAGATTGTTTGTTGTAAATATATTTGATAATCTAGAAAAAAAGTATGTATTATCTACTATCAAAACGATTAATAGCGATGCATATAAATCAAATAGCTCAAAACAGTTAAAAAACAATGCTATAAATAATTTGAATAACATCAATGATATAATTAATAGCAATAGTAATCAGTTCAGTAGTAATTATATGAGAGCATTGTACGCTTTAAACAATGAAAAAATATTTGTTGGGTTAAATATACTGTTGAATATTTTTTCTCAAAAAACATATTTAGATCTTTTTAGATTTCTAGAAAAAAAACAGAAAGTAGAAATTTTATATATTTTGAAACAAAAAAATTATTTTTTATGAACATGTATCTAACTATAGAAAAAAGTATTATCGACGATATGAAAAAGATCCTTATTTTAATATTAATTAAAAAAAACAAGAAATTATTCAGTGATTTCATTAAAATGCTTTAAAACATGTTAAAAAAGTTATGTATCTTGCATTGTATTAATTAAATACATTAAAACTTACAATTATAAACAATTTACATATATATTATATACTATAGTTGATTGTCGTTTTATTCTAAATAAATCTTTTCTTACATAAGTATTTTTTAATTTTAATTCAATTGATAAATTGTAAATTTAAGATTCTTCAAAGTTCCATGAAGTCATGAAGTGAGTTTAAAGGAAGGTTCAGTATACCAAACCTACAACAACTATTAGATTTTTATGAAGAATTTACATACTATTGGCTTTTAATGTTATATGTTTGCTCAAAGTATGATGAGTATAATTAATAAAGCTAAATTAACAAGCTGAAAATTCATTAGTAAATAACATCTGACTAAAATATTTAAACAAAAATATTGAAAATATAAAAAACAAATTCATGTTACAAAATATTTTTGTTAAATAAAAATACTCTATAATTATACAAAATAAATTTTAATTCTAAATATTTAAAATTATGTATTGTAACAAATCGGCACCCTTAGTTTATCAATAATAACTAACAATATGTTTGTATTTAAGAATATCAAATTTCTTTTTAGCTATTCTTTGTAAAGTTAACTAACTAATATAATGCTGGAATCAATAGTTTTTAATGATGAAAAATATTTAATTATATCGTAATAGACTCATGAGTTCAAAAAATATATTTTTGCATTTCAAAATGAATATATAATTTATAATATTATCTATACTGACAAATTTTATTAAAAAATGTGAAAAACACCTGGAAATATAAAAAATGTTTCCAAATATGACAAATTTTGTTAGAATATATTGATACACTAAAATGTAAAAAAGTTTTAAATTTAGATAATTTATTTAATCGAATGATTTGAAACCGATTTCTTCTGCTTTGGCGTGGAAACATCTACGGCATAAATTGACATCATATTTTCTATTAAAACCCCTATGATTGTTGCATCTTCTGCATCGGCGAGTTTCTTTTCCGGGATATTTCTTGTGGCAAAAAGGTGATTCTTTATCAACATTTGTTTTCACTAATAAGTCATGAACCATATTGGGGGGTTTCAAAATTTTTTAAAAAAATATTCCTATTTAAAGGAAATAATTTTTATAAATTGTTCATAATTGAAAAAAGGGTATTTATTAAATATAATAAGTTATATATGATAATAAATTATAGTCCTGATATTAATCAACATTTATATAATATATATTCTGTTGTTTATGGCAAAATATTTATTTTTTTGCTGTGCTACTATTTTAATAAACTCAACTACATTCACATTGTTTTAATAAATTTCAAGCTTGTATGGTTACCGAAGACGACATATCGTATAAATAAATACCATATGCTTAAATAATTCTCAGATTGCATTATAAAAAGAAAGTTAAATTATTACATAAACTTTTTTTTAAATTGTAAATTCATTGACTAAATCAATAATAATTGTATTGCTTTGGTATGCAACAGCTTAAATCTTATGTTATATATGGTAAAATTTTATATCCCTTAATGTTTAGAAATGACAATATTTTATTAAAATCACTTATTCATTAAATAGGATTATTAGAACAGTGTGGATGTTGATTGACTGTTTATTGATAAGGTGACCCAAGATAAATGTATATATATACAACAAAACTAATTATTATATGAAAATAATATTCACACTATTTAATAAATATTGATTTTTTCATGTAATGGAATAGCTTAAATTTGATTAAATTTTATATTTTTATTATATTGATTATGCCGAATAGTGTAGATGCCCCGAATGCGTTTAATAAATATAAGTACTGTTTAGTAATTAAATGTTTGAGACTTTTTATTTAATAACTATGTCGTTTTTGTTGTGCAACGCAATAGCTTTAATCTTTTTATAAATTAAATCATATAATAAAATGACAAATAAAATTGCAATTAATATTAAAAAATATATTGCTGCATCTTTTACTGTTATTTCCGTATTATTGTTTCCTAAATCTAAGATTGCCATAAATGCACTTTAACAATTATTTAAGTATTTATGTTTCAGCGTAATTTAAAACGTTTTTAATATAGTAATGTTTCTTATAAATGATAAATTGTTTTTTAAAACATGAATGTAAAACATATAAATTTTAAATCATGATTTATTATGACATTTATTTAATTTGGCATCGCCTGATACTCTATGTTGGTAGGTTTAGTGGGATAAACTTTCTTTTAAAATCGCTCCATGTCTCCATGGAATTTTGAAAAATTATAAATTTGCAATTATAAAATTTTTATTCTTCAAATTAGATTTAAAATTTTTTAAATAAAAACCCTTATGTCAACAAAGAATTATAATAAATCAGGCAACAAACAACTCTCTGAATAACAAAAACAAATATTAACTTTCAATAAATTATTTAATGACATTTATTTATAAGTCGGCGCAAAGAAAAATAGATGAATGTATTTCAATAATTTATACCCCTAATGTTAATAGACATTCACACTAAAGTATACAATTTAAAATAATTGGTTATTTATTTGATACGATATACAAAATATAATTTACATATTACTACTCTATATTTTATTGTGTACTATTTAATTTAATAATTCTGTGGCCAAAGTTAACGGTATAGCTAAATATTTTTTATATGAAATTTAACAACATTGAAACAGCTATTTATTACAACAAATCATTATAAACATATTAAGTGAATGTTTATTAACATTAAGTGTATAAATTATTATTATATATAACATATATTTATGACTACAATAAACATTCTATTTTTATAATAAAATGTTCGTTGTAAGAAAAATAAAACAGCGACAGAATGATTGGCATTAAATTTTGTACGTGACACCAATAAAGTCAAATATGAATGTCTGTCCCAGGACATCTCGACAAACTAACAACAAAAAATGGGTTACTGATCCATATGTAATAGAAAAGAACATTGAATTAAACTATTTCGAAATTTCTAAAACAAAACTTTTTTTAAAAAAATACTATAAATAAAATTTATTTTGAGAAAAAAACGACTAACATAACTATAACAATAAATATTTCACGAACACAAACTATTATTCACAACAGACCGACTATATAGACGGACGCAAATAACCGTTCGGTCAATTTATTTCAGGCGTTGCTCGGATTCCTGCCTATTATCTTTGGGATCGATAATGAACTTTTAAAATTGTCTGTATTAAACAGTTAAAATCGAATTTTGCTTTTCTACAATGTATTACGTTGTATATTCTGACAATTTTTTGCAAAACTATTCATTTAATTTATATAGTCTGATCAAACCTTACATAATTTTTTTTAACAAAAAAATAGTTTCACATTTAGATATTTAAAAGTATTTTAGAACACAATATATAAGCATTTTTGACAAAAATCAATTTAAAACGCTTTTCAATTCTTCTTCAAAGTATATTCACCTTATTATTATTTTGACAATTAAAAAAAACAATTTTTTAAGTTACTAAAAGTATTTTAAATATTTTCCCACAATTTTTTTTAATTAGTAAAAATATTTGAACACTTTTAAACAATATTAGTTTTATAATTTACAAAAACCACGCTTATTATACATTGAAAACTTTGTTTATTGAAACAAAAATTAAAATATTACAAGTAAACTCTAAAATATGTTATAATTGAAAAAGAGACTTTGATTATTAAAATTTTGCACAAAATTTTCAATGTCAAAATTATTGTTAACGCAACCTGGAATCAAGGCCCAAGTGGCATTATGGACCTCCAGGGCTTGTAGCTATGTGGGGTATTTTTAGTAAGTGCGATCCCCACGGTACTAGCACCAAATACCCGTTCGAAAAATGGTCTGCGTAGGCAGGCCATTTGATCTGACAATGGGCAAAAAAAAATTAAAAAAATGTCAATTTAAAGTAAATGAAATCAATATTTTATATAGTAAAACGACACACGGGTAAATACTACAATTATATTACGACACAACATTAAATATAGTTTTTGTTTATATTTTATATGCAAAATAATTTTTGTTAAATATTATTAAAAGTAGTGTTTTCATATTTCGAATGATTTTTAATAAAAATTTTATTATTTTAAATCATACTTCATTAATTGAGTTATATTTTTTATATAAACTATTTGTTCAAGTTAGAAAATGACTTTATGTGTTACGTTCATCAAAATTTTTTGTTAAATTGTAGTTTTTGAATTTACGTATTTTAAAATATACTTCATACACTTATGTATTACTTGTTTAATTTTGAAACTTATTATCTGTCAAACTTCTTACAGTCTACTGAATTTTTTTCATAGAAATATTTTTATCACTTATAATAATTAAAAAAAAATTAAATGTCTAGATATGTTTCAATAACTTGTTTTCTTTAAACTTCTTTGACAACTTTGCCAAAAAACATCTATGCTTTAAAACTCATATTTATATTTTTAATTTTATATATGAGTTTATAGTTTTTGGTTTTGTCAAATAAAATAATCTTACGCAGACCAGCTATCGTGGCAGGAGGGTATCCTAAGTTGGTACAGTAGGGCTCACAGCACTAAAAATCCTCTACCTAGCTACAGACTTTGTAATTGAGTCTCATCATACCACTTGGGCCTTAATTTGAGGTTATTTTTTTCTAATTAAAAAAATGAGTTTATCGACAAAAATATTTAACATCACCGCTTTTTACTAATTGTTTAGTCCAATACAAAGCACAAATGTTATTTTTGAAACCTACTTGACTACCCTTATCATACTTAATAAGCTTCGATTACTGGAGATGAATACACGCGCCTTTTTTAAGAAGCTATTTAATTTATATATCTTCTTTCGACAGTAATAGTTTTTTTAGTGATTGCATTCCACCACGTAAAGGTTTTGTGAACTTTTTACTAACAATTTAGTATAACTTGATCAAACACCTCGCATCATGATGAAATTTTTTAAATTAAATATGTTTTGTTTTTATAACCCATGCTTTTTTTATACTGCAATTTATTTTTTTATTGTGCAAAACATATATATGCTAGTAAAATTGCGAATAATGATTCATTGTTTGACGTAATAAACAATGTTACTATGCACATAAATCTTGGGAATATCAAAGATGCCAGAACTCTCTACGATGATTATTTTGAAAAATATGGAAAAGACACTGATTTTCAAAAAAGTTATTTGGAATATTTGATCAAAATTGGCGATTTTTACATGATTAAGAGTTTAAAGTCAAATGAATTGTTTATTAATAATGAATATGCCCGAGATTGCATTAAAAATGCCGATAAATATATTAACTGGATCAATGGAAAAGATGTGGAAGGGATATTTGAATTGTACAAAAAGTCATATTACTCGGTAAATATAAATTTATTGGCAGCAGATTTGTATTTAAATAAAGGAATGAATCATAATTGTATTTCTGCACTAAAACGGGCAGAAAACATATTGAGTAAAGCAGCAGATTTTTCAATAAATAGTAGAGATTTTGTTATTTATAAAACAAAATACAGCACAATTTATGGTAGATACAGTTTTTTAATGAAAGATTATAATAAAGGCATAAAAATGTTTAATTGTGTTCCATCTTTGCAGAAGATAGCTCTGAATTTTACAGAAGTATATACGAGGTTTTGGAATTGCAAAAAGATCAGAATTTTTTGATCTAAAGAAAAAATTAAACGAAGTAAATGATATTTATTTAAATGTTGTAAAGCTCAAAGTTTTAGATAATTTTGTGCCTTCGGTATATAAAGAGTTCGAAATAGATCTTCTTACTTTTGGTGTCAAAGAAGCGGTAATTAATAATTATAAGGGGGCGTATTTAATGGGGAAAAAATTGGTAGAATTAGTCGAAAACGTAGAAACATTCGAATTATTTTTAAGATGTATGATCATTGAGAAAAAGAGTTCTATTATGATAAGGAATTTTTGGATACTGCAATGACTAAAGTCGCATTTAACCAGCGTTTAATTAATTATTTCAATGACAATATCAAAAACATTGAAGCAAGTGAAAAAGCAGCCGAGGAAAATAAAAGAAAACAGAGGGAAAGAGAAAATTCAAGGAGAAAAAGTTATAATAATAATAGAACCGGGAATAGTTTTGGGGAAACCAAGAAAATCGGAAAAAGGGTGATTTTTTAGAATATTATAAAATTCTTGGTGTGAAAGACACTAATGCGTCTACAAAGGAAATAGCTAAATATCATAGAAGAGCAGTGCGAAAAGCAAATAATATAAAAGATAAAGACGAACGAAATGAGAAATTGATTAAAATCAATAAAGCTGCTGATATTTTGTCTGATGAGAAAACAAAAGCTACTTATGATATGGGAATTGATCCAGATAATCAGTACTCTGGCTATGATAACGGTAATCAGTATTATCAGAATGGTGGTTTTGGCTTTAATAACGATGATATAAATGATATTTTTGCAACATTCTTTGGTGGATCTCGAGGATCAGGAAGAGGAGGAAACACTGGGTATTTCAGGAGCAATGGCAGAACATTTGCTTTTAGTACAGGGTTCTAATTTAAAGTTTAAAACACGATGAATTTTCATGATTTTTTTAAAATTGTATTATTATTTAGTCAAATATAGAATAAATTTTCATTGTGGATATTTCTAGCAAAAAAAAATTATTGGAAATTAAAGGGTTTTTTATTTGTTTCAGTATTTAAACTAGTATATTTGTGGTATAGCCGATATATTATTGGTTGTAGTAATCATTTTAACCATTATTAAACTATTATATTTGTGTAAATCGACATATTACTTGTTGTAACACTTAGTTTTTACATGTTTATGAATTTTTAAATAATTATATTTCAAAAAATATTTAAAGCATTCATTAACATAGATTTTTGTGTTAAATTTTATTAATTTTATATTTATATCTAATTATTGAGACATTGCATTGATGTGCAGACGTTCCAATTATTCTTAATTAAAAAAACAAAATAATTTGACATCTTTTGTGTAAACACACAAATTTTTTTGCGCTGACGTGTTTTGGGGATACCCGGAAAAGGCTGCTCTTTCGTTAAGATAAATACTATTTATTCTTTTGTGCGTGATGTCTCTCATAAAAGTATTGTTGAATAGATAATTGCAAATTATTTATTCTTTTGTTCTTAAAAAAATTAAGTGAAATTTCACTGGTTAAATTTTTCTAGAAAAAATAATAGACGTAGACGGCAATGGTTACATCATTCCATTTTAATTAAAGTATTTTTAATCATGTTATTGTGAATTTTGGAAAGTTGTTGATTGGAATTCATACTATTTTTGACATATAGAAAATGTTTAAAAATTTATAAAATTTTATTTAAAAGTCATCTAACAACATAACTAATATATATTTAATAGATTCTGAAAGTTTAAAAATCTATACAATTATATATCATTAACTTTTAATAAATTATGTAAATGTGATAATAAACATTCACAAATTATTTTGTTTATTCAATACAATAAATTATAAAATTTTCATTTGATATCAAGTTACTTTACATTCATTTATTCATTAATTATTCAAAAATTTTATTCATTTAAACTGAATTACATGCAAATATAATTAATTTTTTATTTATTTTAAAAAAATAATTAAAATCGCAACACAAAATCTGTTAAAAATAAAAATACTCTTACTACATTAAATAATTTCATATATTATATTTATTGATAATAATTTATACCGTTAATGCTAATAAACATTCATATATTATACACCCTCATTTTTTATTTCATATTTATTTTTTCAGTATTTTTTTAAATAATATAAATCCTCGTAATTTTCAAAAAGATTAGTATAAATTATTCTGATATTATTATTATATTCGTTCAAATATTCTATCTCATCATTATTCAATAAATTTATATCAAGCAGTTCATAGTCAATTGGTATGTATGTCAAATCCAACACAGTATCTACCAAATTTGTTCCAGCATCATTTCTTTTGATTGTGACAGCATCTTCTATTCGAATTCCAAATTCACCTTCTTTGTAATACCCCGGTTCGATAGAAAATACTTGATTTGGTAATAATTTATATGCTAGAGACCCAATGTGGGAGGGTCTTCATGCACAAGTAATCCAGATCCTATGCCGTGGCCAGTAGCAGTATCATAATCATATCCGATTTCATTTACATATTTACGTGCCAACCTGTCTAAATCATTTGCATCTATTCCGATGTTTGTTTGCATTCCATAGTTTAAAAAGTTACCTTGTTGTTTTTTAGCAGCTATTACACCCTTCAATACCGCTGTATATTTTTGTTTTTTATTATTGTCTGCTCCAAATCCGATTGTTCGAGTTATATCAGTTGTACCGAATAAATATTGGCTTCCAGAGTCTATTAATATAATATTTTTTTCGTATTTAAGTGTTTTGTCGCCTGTATTGTGATGTATTTCAGCGGAATTTTCGTTTATTCCGACCGCACTATTGAAACTAGGAAATAAAAAGCTTTTATTATTTTTCTTTATATTTAAAAGCATTTCATCAATGTCAAGTTCAGATATTAAAATATCTTTCACAGAAGTTTTTTGATTATTTTTTCTACTAGAATCAACACTATTGTCAAAAAATTCATCAGTGAGCATACTAGAAAATGTATTTTGTGTTGGAAAAGAGTTATTATTACTAGTATTATCAAAAATATTATCCTTAATTTCATTATTATTAAGATTTTTATGTTCAATTTCATTATTATTAAGATTTTTATGTTCAATTTCATTATTATTAAGATTTTTATTATTAATGCCTATTTTTTGATTTATAGAATCAAATAAATTCATTAAAGCATATCCATCTAATATGTTAGATAAAAGTATTCCAAACATTTCAGAAAACGTTTTTTGAGATTTCATTGCTTTTATTGCTTCAGTATATGTTTTATTTTTTATCTTTTCCGCTATAAATGCATTAGTTTCGCCCGATATTTTTACTTTTTTATCTTTTATTTCATTTAAAAAACTGTCAAATTCATCATATCTTTTTATTTTTACATCTTCTATACTCAACGGGCTATTCATAAACAAAATAGCTTCTGTTTTACTTATCCAAGCATATGAATAAAACACTGTATTATTTCCTATGTCTTTTCCTCGCAAATTAAATATCCATGCAATAGTATCCAGCTCGCTTATTACAAAGCCATCATCTTCTTCTAATAAATTTCTAATTGATGCTAATTTATCTTTTCTTTTACTTCCTGTAATATTATTATTATTTAACAAATCTAAAAAAGCCCCAAGTTCCTTCTCTTCTAGTAAATTTGATTTTAAAGAGCCTTTTAATAATAAACTCAGTAATATTTGAATTGGCGAGATTTGCAAATTTTTTGAATTTTGAAATTTGAGTACTTCTATTTCTTCTTCTTTGTTATTTTTCTGTATTAAATTGATCTTGTTAGAGTTTACTTTGTAAAATATTTTTTCAATGTCAATTACCTCATTAAATTTTTTAGTTTTTTTGCCATTTATTTTTTTACATAAATTAGGAACGCTTACTAGTTCAATATTCTTTTCCTTTAGTTTTTTTTTAAATAATCATATTTTTTCGAAGAAATCAGTTTTAAACTTATGCCTATACGTTTCGGGCTGTGTTTACTAATAATTTCCGTAAGTGAATATTCTGATGATTTTACGAGCTCGTACTCGGTCAGCTCACGGGGAGACTGAGCATAATACCTACTATCGGTAAGTAATCCTTTAAAATTATTCATAGTGATGGCTGTACCGGCGGTTCCTGAAAAATTTGTCAATTTTTTCACACAATTATCGGAAATATTTATGAATTCATTCAAATGCTCGTCTTCCATTGGAGATATATAGCCGTCTATTCTATACAATGGTAATAAAGATATTAATTTCTCATGAAATTTCATAAAAATAACCTTGATTGAAAAATAATAGTTTTGAATGTTTTATATTTAAAAATTAATTTGTGTAAATATGAAACAGTTTTATTAAATATAAAAGCGTGAGAGTGTATATCTGTAGTCTATTGATCCTGCCGTAGCAACCATGATCATTTGCATTCTTAAAATAAATTTTGTTTCTAAAGTTTAATTTTAATAAAATAAAATCAGAAAAGTTTGCTATATAAATACATTTTTAAAAGGTTTCCAGGGCCTGTAGCTGGCTGGCTAAGGGTATTTTAATGGGTGCGAGCCCACAGTACTAACTCCAGATACCCGTCTGAGAAAAATAAATAAATATATATATATATATATATATATATATATATATTATTAAAAACAAAGGCATTTAATAATATGACATGTGAATGTTTATTAACATTAGGAGTATAAATTATTATAATATATGGCGTAACCCGACTAGTCTACGTCTATCATTTCTTACTAAACTATTCTGATTGGTTACATTTTCCCTAAAACCCTTTCAGAAGTTACCAATCGCTAAAATGAAATGCATGGAATAGTTTCATAATAAATTTCGTATAAATAATTCTTTGAATTATCATACCACCAAAGACTCCATGACCTACAAATCCAAAATTATTAAAAGCATTTTCATAAACTTTCACAACAGCAGCTGTGACCTCTTAGGGGTTCCCCGAGGCTACGGCAATATATAACATGGCATATCGTTATATTTATTTGTTTTAAAAACATTTATTTTGAGAATTAATCATTATTTACTGCCACAATTTTAAAAAAACTACAAACACACTTTTAAACATGAACATGCAAACTTTTAAAAACAGATAAATAAAAGTTTGATATTTGTGCCGAATAAAATTATACAAATCAGCAAATTAATTAAAAAAATCTGACAAAAAATATAAGCAATAAAATCGTGAAAATTAAAAAATTATTGTTTTAATTGAGATAGATGTTTAGTTTAAAGCAATTTAAGTATTATTAATGTTATTAAACGTTAGCAGTTTATTATGTAATAAAATACAATTAAGCATCCATTTCAAACATGTTTAAATAATTGTTCTCATGGTATTTCAGAAAATAAATTTATCGTCGTAAAATAAATAAAAAATACAGAGTCTAAAACTCAAAGTTATCGTTGGCAAATAAAATTTTCACTGTAAAATAAACAAAAAATTACTCAATGGAAAACTTAAAAGTAAAATTAAATTAATTATTTATTTTTTGTATTGTTAATTGCTATATTTGCTTTTAAAAACACTTGGCTTTATAAGTGACTTAAAACTATTCAGAGGAATGTGTAGAATCATCAACTCCCCGTTAATTTCAATAACCCCATAAATAAAATGACCAATTTTGTATTTTTTACATTTTTCTTCGTACAGCATTATTTCTCTGTCATTGAATAACACATTTACAGACAATTTAAATATATTTTTTTCCTCAATATTTATAATATTTTCTGAATTTAATATCAATTTACAATCGCCATTGTTGTCGCGTACCAAAAATACCGGCTTATCATCTTTCACGCTCATATCTAGCAAGCACCCATTTATTTCTAAATCAGATATTTTGAAGTTATCAGATAAATCTATAATTTTTTTACTGAAACCTAGATACAATTTGTTTTCACAAATATCTCCGAATTCCCTGAAATCTTCATATGGGATTTCAAAAATTGTTTTTAAACTGCAAAGATCAATAAATAAAATTTGATAAGAAAATTGAAAAATGATTAAAAATTTTTTGTGAATAAAATTTGTTTTGCAGGTCCAAATGTTCCCAACTTTAGGATTTTAGATTCAGTATTTTCAAACAAATAACATGATTTGTTGTTGGAATAAGCAAAATATCTTTCGTCTCTACTAATTGCAGCACTTAGCAACTGTGCGCCAATTTTCAATTTGAGCTTAAACTCATAATCAATTTTTTTAGTATTTGCTCTAGTATAAACGATAGATGGAACAGCAAATAAAATATTTTCGATGCATCCTGAAGCACCTATTTTTTCAATACTTTTATTCTGTATTCCTTCAATGCGGTTCAGAACACCATTATCATTATCATTTTCAGTTTCAGTTTCATGATTCTGAGTTATATCGATGTTTTGTTCGTCTAAGTTTAACACATTTTTATTGCTAATTATTCCGATATATTCGTCATTCCCTATCATTATACTGTTATCACTCTTTTTGTAAATAATCGAATTCTCATAAATCCGCTTATGGACATATCGTCCCGAAATCAATTCGTTGAATATGATAATAGAATCCTCACCGGCTGTAATTACATGCCCTTTGTGTTTGATCATGCACAATACATCAGACATGTGATAATCTGCCTGCGTCAATTTAATAAATTTATCATTCTTAACCACAAAAGCTATGATACGACTGTCTACACCAGAAAAATGCACAATGTCTTTGGTACACCACATGCGAGAAGTGCTGTGTCTCTTATAACAATTTTGTCCAAAATAATACCATTTTCAATGTCAAATAAAACTCCTCTTCCATTTTCAAGCGCACACGCAAATTTTGTTTCATACACATGAGTTATTTTATTAACTTTTGAGCCAGTTTCTAGTTGACCGACCATAATTCCATCCCTGTATTGCTTGATTGACCCATAACCATTTCCATAGAGTACTGTATTATTATTAGTTGCCAATAGAGTTGTAATAGCCGAATTTTCTTTCACTATCTGAACCAAACTCTTGTCTTTGAACTCAAATAATTCATTGCTCAACGAAGTGAAATAAAAATTCTTTATTGTCTCAAATGAGATGTTAGAGATATTGTTTGCAGCATAGGGCAATATATCGATACTCAGAATCTTAATATCTATCAACGCAATTTTGTTACAATTCGTCAGACACAAAACAGTATTTTTGTTGATGAATTCTGATTGTATAATTATATATTTGGTTACATATCTAAGAAATATGCGATTAGCTATTAAGTCAATCAGATCAAATGTTTTGTTTCTTCTAAATGCCACCATAATGTCTGAGTTGGAAGATATAGATGTAACTGGAGCGGGTTTATAATTAAAATCTCTAAAAATATGTGCTAGCATTGAAAACTGGCTTATTTAAAAAAATTTTATTAAAAAAATTAAAAAAAAATATTTAAACTATGAATATGAAGTTATGTATGTAATTATACATAATATGCATGCAGAGTGAAGTTAAGTAACTTACAAAATAAAAAAAGTAATAACGTATACAATAATCTTTCTGTATTTTCATATTTATTTGTAGTTTTTCAATACTTATTTGTAGTAACAGTTATCACTACTTTGATTAAACAGAGCAGTGTGATTATTACTTGATAACTTTACAAGCAATTGGCTTTAATTGTAAATTCTTTATTACCATGTTGCAATTAATAAATACCTCTCGTTTACGGTCATAAAATTTTAATATTATTTTGAATTCAATTATTTGAAATATATTTTTTTGATTTAAACATCCACACAGATACGACTATTGACTTGGCAACAGGCTCATACTCCAAATAACAACTAAAATCAAATATTAACTTTTAATATATTATTTTTTGATTTATAAACATCATTAAACAGGAATTTAAGAAATAAAAATACATGAACAATTAAATACATTGAATTGAGTAAATTTTAATCAAATAAACAAAGTCAGAATATAATAAATTAACTAAAACAAAATACAATAAATTAACATCTTCAAATTTAATTAAAAATAGCGGTCAAATGCATGTAATCAAATCAATCATATGTAAATTCATTAGGAAAACATTTAACTGAATTGAATTATTTTATATTTTTGACTTCTAAAAAACATATAACTTGTCTAACATCTTATTTGAATATTATTCATTAAATAATCGGCGTTTTGTTTTTAAGTTCTTTGATTCTATTCTTTTGTTTATTGAATAAATGAAAACAAGCATTTATTTGTACAATAAAATAAGTTTTAAGTTATATATTTGATTGACTTCAAACCTAATATCAATTGTTATATATGATAATAATTTATACCTCAATATTAATGAACATTCACATAAAGTATCTTGATTTTTTTATACAGGGGCTCTGATTTGATCGATAAGTTATTCATATTAAAAATTTACAATTGCAAGTTTCTAATTATATTGTTTAATATATTTTTATCTTAAACTCATTATATTATTTTATTACTAGAATTTCAGCTAATGTTTAATTATCTGTTTCTTTTTCTCATTGACTATTTCTTCATTATTTTGCTAGAATTAAATTAAATTCATTTTAGTTTTTTTGAATCATTTTTTTATTCAATAGACTTTTTGTTTCTTATTTTGCAATACTTATTTTATTTTTATTATTCTGTTTTTATTAAAAGTAATTTATATATTAGTAAACCAAATTGTTTCTGCTAAGTGATTATTTACAATAAATCATATGGCCAATACTTGTGTTATTTACAATAGCATAATATTGCTAGTATTTGTGTTATTTATGATATTACTACTGTCATAATCTATATAATTCAACCACAATGTTGTTAATATCATTAATAACAACATTGTGGTTGATTGGTGTTAGAATAGATGTGAATTTGTAATACCTTTTTCATTTAAACTTTGTTTTTAACAATATTGTTTAATTTTAATGTAAATGATGCAGTTTTTAAACAAAACAATATTTTTTGATAAAATAAATTAGATTATTAATTTTTATAATTGTTGATATTTGTTTTTTTATATTTAATATTTGTTTTTGTGATCACATTGAAATAAATTGAAAATGTTTATTGACATTGGGGTATAAATTATTATTATACATAACATTTTATATATTTTTTAAAAGTTTAACAAATAAAAGACCTAATATATTTTTTTATGAGTAAAGCAAACTTGAATATTAACAAAAAATTGTAGAATCTAAATTGGTTGCATTTAAAAACTGAATTAAAAAGTATAAAAAATTTGTAAATATCAAAACTTTTAAAGAGAAAGTACAACAAGTTAGTTAAAAAAATACATGTTATGTTAACTTGAAATTTATAAAAAAAATCGTAAAATTGATGTATACAGCATTATATCGTAAACTAAGCCAAGGCTATTACTAGCATAATATCATAACTTTGCAGCAAAAAACCAAAAGAAACATATATATTAAATACTCTAAGCTTATAAAAGCATTAAATAGTTGCGTTTAAATCTAATCTTTAAATTACGCATACTAAATAAACTTTTTAAAAATAGTATTTGTAAATTATAATATGCAGATTTAAAATTATTATTATTGTATTTTTTAATTATATATTAATTAAATTTATTATATTTACTTTGTCATTGTAGTTTTTATATTATTTTTTCAATTTCAATATATATTTTTCGTTGTTTTTTTTTGTAAAAACTATATAAAATATAATTAAATGTTTTTTTGCGTTATTAATAAAATATGCTGATTTAACATTATTCAATAATATATTTTCATTTATAACTGATGCAAATTATTCAGACTTATGTTAAATGCTATCAATAATGTTTGTAAAAAACAAAAGTTTAGCGGGAAAATTTTTTGAATTAAAGTTTTGTAATAAATAATGCTTTACATTACAAAAATAAGGTTGCAAACACTGCAAACAGTTTTTATATACTTTAGTAACTTTATTTAGTTAAAAACAATGGTTTATTATTAGAATCTTACGCCACGTCAAAAAACAAATCCAAAAATCACAATACTTATTTTTAAATCTAATTATTAGAATTTAAAAAAACAATTTTAATAATTTAAAATAAAATAAATAAAATATAATAAAATATAATAAAATATAATAAAATATAATAAAATATAATATAATAAAATAATTTTATTAGAACGAACATGTGTTTTAATATTAAAAACACCTGAAAATTATAATCCAATGCAAAATGTCGTTTTTAATTTGTAAAATTCACATAAAAATAATCAATATAAATTTTACGAGTTTAAAAATTATTAAATACAAAAATAACATAAAAATTACTATTTAAAACCTATTCTGATTTATTTATTCATTAATGCTGTAAACAAAATATAATTAATTATGTAGTTTATAAAAAAATCATTTGATTTCGAAAAGTAAACAATAAACATAAACAATTAAACAAATAATTAAAATAATAAAAATATTTCATTGTTATTTTTCTGTTTAAATGTGCTCGTGAGTATCAATAATTATAATAACTGTAAATATTTCTTTGAATAACATACTGTTACAATCAAAAATCCATATCGCTATAAATACATGCACATATGCTTATTTTGTAAATATATTAAATTAATTTTTCTAATAATTTAATTAAACTTTAAATAGAATATTTAAATTAATTTGAAAAAATTTCATGATTATAAATGACTGTATTTATTAATTTGCATCATTTAAATAATTAAATTCTAAAAAAGATAAAAATATCAAATTAATTTTCTTATTTTGTTCATATTTACTTTGAATTGTTTACAAAAAACATCAATCAATCTTTATTTTAAAATAATTTTTTGATTTATTTAATCTTTTATTATAAACTTAAAATAAAATTATTAACCCACACTGCTGAATAATGACTAATAAACACAACTATACGAATTATTCTTTACCTGAAAAAAATGAACAAGAAGAAGAAGAAGAAAAAGAAAAAGAAACTTATGCATCTGAATTTAAATACTCACAAGATAAAATGACTAAAAACAAAACCCGTAATACATCAAATATAAAATATCTAAATGTTGAAAAATCAGAAACTGAAACCTGCACTATATCGGATTTTGAATGCCCACAAAATTTATATGACAAAAATTTAGATAAAAATAATTTTGAAAATAGTGTAGATTTTAAATGTCAACATAACCCAGACATTAAAGAATTGGATACCGATAATTCTGGGGCATATATCAGAGAATCAGATGCAGATAGCTTGACATACACCAGGGAATCAGATACGAGTAACTTGAAATTACTTAAAGATTTCAATTTAAAAATCAAAAACAATTCCATAGATGATTTACTGAATATAGTATCAAATGATTTTTGTAATAAAGCTAAAGATGAAAAATCATTGTGTTCAAGCAGTAATGATTCTTCGTTCTTATATAATTTGAATGAGTCAGAAAGTAACTATGACATTATTGCAGAAGATGCACAAAGTACTGAAGCAAAAGATACAGACAGATCGAGTTACTATCGTAAACTTTCTGTCACTTCTTTTGAAAACAACAGACCTTCAACACCAGTTTCATTTTTTAACAAAAAACAAGATGAAAAAAAATATAATGAACAGAAGAACAATGGGTTCTTATGCTCTTATTGCGAAAATAAGTTCGATCAGCTTAAGTTGTTGACTAATCACATATGGGCAGATCATACATTCTAACCACAATGTTTGATTGTTAAACAATACGATTGACATAGTTGTTATCTAATCGCATTTGGATAAATGATAAAATGAGTTTGATTAACTTAGTCGTCGACTAATCACATATGGGCAGATTACTTTTAAAAATTCAAGATTTAAAAGTTATATTGTAAATAATTTGAAAATAACAGAAAAAGCATTAAGTTTATTAATTTTCTTTTTTTGCCAGTATTGAATAATAAATTAATTGTTTTATATAATTATTATTTGCTGTGTTGAGGTTTTTATGAGATTATATTGTAACAAAATTTTACGAAAATCACAAAATCGATATTGGAATAATACTAGAAAACATACATTTAGTCAGTAATGCGTATATATCTAATCAGTAGTGCTGAAAAAAATGCACAGATTCTTACATTGATTATAGTAAATTTATTTATCATTGCAAACGGTTATTCTAAAATAAAAATAATTTTAGCACTATTTACCAAAATTTTACAAATCAATTACTGATAAAATTATAAATCAAATATCATTTGTGATATTTTTTGAAAAATAAACATTACGAATGTACATTACTACAGTTATATACATTGAAAACGTATATTGTTAGCCAGTTTGACAAACATGCTTTTAAAAAAATCAAAATCCACATCTAAAAAGTGGTCTACGTAAGCATTTTATCTTCCAATTTTTCAAAATCTACAATTATCAATATCAAAACAGTATTTACAACAATTACAAATACTATACATCAAAACAGTATTTACAACAATTATAGTTTAATAAAGAATAATTACCAAACTTGTAGCAAAACCAATTAAAAATCTATAATAAAAAAAATCAAAGCCTAACAATGAAATAAACCGTCAGATCTTGCAGATAAAACGAATTGTTAAACATGCAATTATAAAAACACGGAATGCTAAATACATATTTATGAATAATCTAAATAGTTATTTCATATTTTCAATCTTAAAAACACGACCAATTAATGATTATTTTGTTTGTTCTGAACGGTTTTAAAAATTATAAAAAGTATTTTTAAATAAACCCATCTTATATTTCAGAATGTTTCATCTTCAATACAAGCTAACAAGTAGATCTTCACGGGACTACCACAATAATGAATAAATATTTTGATTTTTTAAATGTAAGTTACAAAGCTAATATTTATTTTTTTATTCCAGGACGATATTGGGATAACCGATAGAGTGGAAGCATAAATCTGGTCAATGGTGCTTAAGCAGACGCTCAAAAGATTTTTTTGATTATCGTCGAGGTAAACAAAGCGAAGAAGGGCAAATAGTGCCTAAAGAAACATCCACGGCAGATACTACGAGGGACTTGGCACTAATGACTTAGCATCAGTCGGATACTCTAAATAACAATTAAAAACAAATAGCTATTTTTAATAAATAATTTAAATATTTAAGTAAAAATCAGAATAATATGTTATATCTGTCATGTCTATTGTGGCTTTAGTATGCCAAACCTTTTTTAACGGCCGCTTATGAGTTCAAAAAACTTTAAAAAATAATGAATTTGTAATTTATTAATATAATGAATACAGTTGATCACGAGCGTAAAACAAGCTCATCAAGTTGTGAATGATTATTTTGAAAGAAAGAAACAAACAAAAAGTAGCTCCATAAATAAATTAAAAAAAATATTTTAGAACAATATTACAGCTAATTATGTCTTTAAAAAGACTTTATTTTTTATTAATTTAAATTTGTTTACGGAGATGTTTTTTAAAAATAACTATTTATTTTATTGAAATATACTATTTTTAATTATATTTTGAAAATAATTATTTTGAAGAAGTATATATGATAATAATTTATACTCATAATGTTAATAAACATTCACATAAAATTCTATTGATAAAAACAAAGTGATTAAAAATGATTATAATAATTTGAGCGTTTAATTAATCTAAAACCATTCAAAATTAAATTGTTTTACTGTTTTAGAAAATTTTGTGTTTGTTTAATCAGTATTTATTTTTTTGGTGAAAGAAAAATAATCTGGCTATGCAAACCACTTTTCAGACGGGTAAATGGAGGACCATTGTTTACACATTCATGCTTGCCTTTTATCATGTCGACAAAACTTTTATTATAAACATTGAAAACGCATTTTAAATATATTTACATATTTTTTACCCCAGAAAGATAAAATACCTACGCATAACATTTTCGTGACGGATTATATTAACAGATGATCAAAATATTTGTTTCTTGTTTCATATAAAATTATACAATAAATTAATCCATGTCAAAATAAAATTTAGAACACGATAAAACAATAATATTAAATAATTAAGGAATTAATTTCATAAATGAGCTGTCTGTAATTATGTTATTTTAAAATTGATCCAATTCAACAATTGACAAGTGTCTTTGTACAAATAAATGGTTCTGTAGTATTATTAATCAAAGCGTATGAGTACAATTCAAAAAGTTCAGATATCAACTCAAATTGGAAAACATTTAAAATTAATTAAAAAGTGGAAATATAATTAATTACGTTCATAAAAATATGAGGATATTTTAGATATAAACTGTCGTAAATATTTGCTTATATCTTGGAGATGGAGTTTAATTAACATTTTTTTGCGCCAATGGAAGATCAAATGCCTACGCAGACCACTTTACTTAATTAACAGACTTCATTATAACAGCATTATTTTACAGTTTCAACTTAATTTATTTTAAATGTTTTCAATTTATTAAAAATAAATTAAGTTAAAAATCATTACTTTTGATCAACTAGTTTGTTACAATGCAAAAATTAATTTTCTAGATGCTGGGATTACTCCTATCATACCTTAGTAGGCCTTTATTACTGAAGATAAATACACACTTTAGTTTATAGATCTTCTTCTGAAACTAAAGTGTGTATTTTTAATGATCTAGTTGGTTGTAATTTTGTTCTAAAGGAATTTTTTTCGTCATAAGATTAATTATTTTAAATTTGATGAATTACAAATGTATAATTCTTCAAAGTTCCATTAAGTCATTGGGCGACTAAAAAGGAAGGTTTAGCATACTAAACTTAGAACAGGTATCATTTCGCCACGTGTAGACTCTATAAAATTACTATTAATCTCCTAACAAACTTGATAGAATGTTTTTGAGTATGGTGGAAATATAATTTTATCATTGTATATTGTGTATGTGTCCGGAAACGATCCTGCTGTGTTATCTAAGCGATGCAAAGATCTACAAACGATTTCGATGTGTTATCTCACCAATATAAAGACTTGTGAAACGAGAACATAGCAAATTAAAATGAATTCAATTAATAAGTTTGTCAGAACTGTGCGGATGTATAACATTTATTGGTATGATGGCCGGAAAAGAGGATTAATAATATTTACTGCGCATGTTTAACATGATTTATTTGCTGAAAAACTAAAATGGTAAGCTAATAAAATTTATTATTTAAAATCAAAAAAATACAATCTGGGTTTCTGACAGAAAAAGACATAGAACTTCACGTGGAAAAAAAGCACAAAGGTATCTACCTTTGACTAGTGTTAACATATGAGATATTAGGTGGTTTTTAAAACATCCTCAAAAAATTATAAATAATAAAAAAACGAAATTGCTATGTTTTTGTAAATATAACTTAAATGGTGACTCAATTATCAACAAATGCTTCATTGATTTGTGTGTTCTGTTACAATTACTTATATTTTGTAATTGGTATATTTGCTAATTTTATAACAGAAATACGTATTTTGTAATTGGTATATTTGCTAATTTTATAAAATCCCATTTCCCAATATTCATTTAATTAACCATTTATCAACAAATTGATTGAATAAATATGCTACATATATTCCCTCTTATCCAAATTCACATTTCTGCAACAAACAATAAAATTCGAATAGATAGTTCGCGAAACATAATTTAATCATCGTTCTTTTCAACAAATTCTTCCTTTTCTTTATTCAATTCCCCTTCTTCCATTTCGAGCTTTTTGTTTTCATCTTTGACTATTTCTTTTTTGTGGATATCATCAATGGAAAATGCAACACATACAGCGTTTCCAAGAATAATCAAATTGTCTAATAACTTCTTGGCCTTAATTGCTTCGTCAAGACTATTAAATGTTACAAACCCAAACCCACGGCACTTCCCTGTATTTTTGTCCAATATAATTTTTGTAGAATACTCTGTTTTGATATCATCTTTCAAAACACTATTAACTGCATTATAAAAATCATCATTTGTTGTGTCTCGCCTCAATTTGAAACAGCCTATAGTCAAATTAGGAGGTGCATCGTCCTGTCTCGTCACTTGTCGATGGGAATATTGGCTTCTACGTGGCATCATTCCGTAGCCTGGGCCACCGAAGCCATCGCCTCCCATACGTCCATGATCTACCCGTCTTCCATACTCTGCCGGTCTGTTGTATAGATTTCCACCATATCGCCCCTCGTCGTATCCGCCCCTATAGCTTCCTCCTCTAAAATCGCTGTATCTTCTATCGTCATATCTCGACGCGTAATGATCTCCTCGACTGTCGAATCTTCTTCTATCATCGAATCTGCCGCCCCTTCTTTCAGAATATCTAGGCCTTATTCTCTCGTCGCGCGGATCATAATCCCGTGGCTCGTATCTCCTTCTTTCCTCCAGCCTGGATCTGTCATGTCTATGCTCCCCATATCTTCCTTTCATACTATCTTCATGACCATCATATTTTTTCCTGTCTTCGCCTCTGTTATCAGGGTTTCTTTCATAATTTGAATCGTCTTTTCTTTCGTAACTTCTATCCTCTCTTCCTTCGTTACTGTATTTGTTGTCCTGAAAACTGCCCGTCGTGTTGTTTTCACCGTTATCGCCGGTTTCACTCCATGCATTATCGGTGTTAGATGTTTTCGACATTTGGGGGGCTGTGTTATTTTGCTTTTTTTAAAATTTTAGTTGTTTTAAAATTTTTTATTAAAAATAAAATTTAGATACGTTTGTTTTTTAAATCAAAATATGACGCACAATTGATTGTTTCATTATTTATTTTGAAAACTCGTAGAAATATGGTTTTATTTGTTTCTTAGTATAATTTATTGACATATAAGCTAAATATTATATCCATACCGTGTTCAGAAATGATAGAAACATATTTTAATTTATTTATGAGCTACTTGTTATTTCTTTATGTTCATATATTATAATAATTTGAACTTATTATGCTAGTAAAGACGGCATATATGCTTATTATTATGATATATGAACATAAACTTTTAGCTGCGTATTAAAGTTTATTTTTGATTTGAAGTTATCTTAGATAGGGTTTGTCATTTTAATTTAAAAATGTCAATAAACTGTATTTATTATATTTATTTGTAAATAAACACAAGATAAACAATTCTAAAATATTTAAAATCGTAAAAAAATTCATTTACCACAGACTAAAAATATATTAAGCCGTCAGAATCATATTCCAGTTCTGTATTTATATGTCTATTCATAACTGCTTTTTGTCTTGCTGATTTATAACTATTTATCATTATGCTTATTCATAACTACTTGTTTTATTATTTTTTTGTAATATAATAATAATTTAAAAATATCAATTTTATTGACATTAGGGGTATAAATTATTATCATATATTACAAAAAATATACATTTTACTTTTTAAGCTATTGATTATGTAATTTTTGTAAATTTTTTTTACAAAATTTGTGATAAAATTACGATTTTTTTTTGCGCAAACAAAGGAAAGTCCTCATAGATTCCGACAAGTAGTTTGCGTAGACAGACTACTTGTCGGACAGGTGTATGAAAATTTATAATTATCTGAGAGCTATTTTGCATTCAAATTTATTAATATTTCACTTTTAACTGTTTGTAATTTATTTTAATCAACAGTACATTTTAATTAAACTAATTTCTTGCAATTTATTCTCAATAAATACATTTGATCTAGTTATATTCTGCTCTTTTGTGTGTTTACAGAAAAGATGTCAAATTAATTTCAATTTATTAATTTTTAATTAAATTCATTAATTTTTGCACCTTAATATATTTATTAGTTATTATTTATTCAACGTATCAGTTAAATTGTTAAAACAAAGAACTAGTATTTAATGCAGATTAATAATACTATGGTTGCTAATTATTGTAATGCTTTCTAGCATTAAGATTTTAATTATTTCCAAATTAAATAATTTAATTATTTGTTTTTAATTGTTATTTAGAGTATCAGCTGATACGAAGTTATTTGCTGCTAAATCTCTCATCATATCTGCCGTGTATGTTGTTTTAGGAATTACTTACTTTTCTCTGCTTCTTTTACACGACGATAGTCAAAAGAAATACTTTCAAGCGTCAATTATTTCTAAAATAAAATCCATCATTAATTTTTGTGTATTGTATAAACTGAGAATGTAAACTAAGTGTAAACATATAAATTTATATATTTATTAGTCTTGTAAATAATTAAGCTTGTGTTGTGCTGCCTTATCATTAAATGCTTTACACATTATTCTGTTTTAATACTTGTATTAATATTTTTTGCGCCAGTAAAAAATAATTATGACATTACAGTTCTATAATAGCTTATCGTTATAAAATTGAGTTTATTTTGCACAAAATTTTATTGAAAAGCCAAATAAGCAAAGGTTTCTAATAACGTAATCACATGCATCTAATCACTAATACTAAGGAAAACTTTTAAATGTATTTCTTTAATTATTTTAAAACAATTATTTATAAGCAAGTAAGTATAAAAAATAAAAATAACGATATAATTTTAGCAGCTTCTACATGTCATGAATTCTATTTTTAATAAATCAAATTATACTTTTTTATTTATACTAACTAACTATTTATTTATTTTTCAAAAAATTTATAAATCTCTTAATATAATTCATCAATTATTTTAATCTAACACATCAATTATTTCAATCTAAATCATCAGTCATCTTAATTTTTATTTATAGTATTTTTTACTTTGTTTAAGACTATTATATATTATTTTCTAATTTAGTTTAAGATAATTATTCGTTAATTAAAAAATAATCAATCAAATTTAATTTTTTTAAAAACCGCACAGCCCTTAATAAAATGACTTCACATAATGAGCCATTTGAAAAAAATGAGAAAGATAGAAAATCAGAAAATGGCTATACAAACGATGCTGAGATTTTCGATAAATCCAGACATAAACGGAATTCAAACGCCAATAATTCTTACAAATACGGTCGAAGACATGATTACAACAAAATAAATTGTCATGACCAGGGAGATTCTTTGAGACATTATGGAAATAAAAAGAAATATAAAAAAGTGTCTGTAAACAGTGATAAGATGCGTAATACGCGGGATGGTGGAGAAATTGGAGCAAAAGGACCTGGGTATGTTGATGAGCATGGATATTACAATAATAGTCGTTACAGTTATACTGGACAATCTTACGATTTAGGAAATAAGCCAGAGAATCAGGGATATGGTAGTAGGCAGAGAAATGAGCATATAAGTGATCATTATCTAAGCCGTAGGGATGGATATAATGATAATAATATGAGGAATGATAGAAATACAGTTGAGGATAGATATAAAACCAACACATTCATGAAATATGAAAACTACGACAAGAACACTTTTGATATTTATAACAATAATACAGCAGAAGATAATAGAAGAAACCGTGAAAGAGATTACGGAATAAAATATACGAGAGATCACGAGAGAGAGAATGATAGAGCCAATGAGAGAGAAAGAGGATATGGTAGACACCGTGAAAGAGATTACGGAATAAAATATACGAGAGATTACGAGAGAGAATACAATAGGAATTATGATAGAGAAAAAGAGGATATGGTAGACATCATGATAGGCCTAGTGAGAGAGAGATACGCTAGGAATCATAAGAGAGAATACGCTAGGAATCATGACAGAGAATACGATATGAATTATGATAGAGAATACGCTATGAATCATGACAGAGAATACGATAGGAATCATAAGAGAGAATACGATAGGAATCATAAGAGAGAATACGCTAGGAATCATGATAGAGAATACGATAGGAATCATGACAATAGAGACAAAAACATCAGTAAAAAGAAAATAGTAGTGCAGAGAGCAATAAACATATTAAAAGAGATGAAAAGGAAAAAGCTGCTGAAATTGAAGAAGTTAAGCCTAATGAATGTCTTGGAATATTCAATCTTAGTCCTTATACAACAGAAGAAGACATTCGTGAGATTTTAAAAGAAGAAATGCCGGAAACCAATGATTATAGTGTCAAACTTCTCACGGATTTTAAAATAGGGCTTTGTAAGGGGTTTTCTTTTATAACATTTAACTCGATTGATGATTCTATAAATGCCAAGAAGTTAATAGAAGGCAAAATGATAAAAAATTCGATAATAAAAACGAATTTCAGTAAAAAACCAAATATAAGTAAGTAGTTAATAATAATAAATGGGTTGTATAGAAATACTATATATGATGTTCACGATTGTAAATTTATTTAAAACATATGATTGAGGAAAATCTGGTGACAAATATATATCAGCGATTTAATTGCATAATATCCTTGTATTTATTACCAAGTAAGTTCAAATCGATACAATTAGCGATTTCCCTTGCCGAATCTAAATGATTTAGTCTTTTCAACGCCCTGATAAAACATATAATCTGAGTAATAAATACTTGTTTCTAGCTAAACCTTTTGCGTAATCAATGAGCGTGCTAAAACACGAGTCCAACAATTCTATTATAAAAGAAGCGATTTCTGAGTCAGAAACTGAAATAGTGTTAAGAATTCCAAAATAAAAATCGTCAGAAAATTCCGGATGCACAGAAAAAATAGTGAATGCAGCTTTAAAATGCGCCTTCTCCCCATCCATGACTGCTGAAAGTTCTTGATGATGCTGAAAGAACTTCGTATTAGAAAATAATAAGATTCAAGCAACTGGTTGTTTTGTTTGCAACCCACGTGGCAGATGCTTGTGTTATACGATGGATTGTTCGATTTACAATATGCAAAATAGTCCTTGTACGCACCAAAACTGTTTTCTAATAAAAAACAAATAATTTCTTCTCTCAACCACTTAGACTTGTCTACAATAAATCGTACAAAATAATGAAAAAGCCAATTTGCTGAATCTAAATTCTGTATTGGATAACTTACAAGTTCAACAAAATAAAAAATGCTGCTTTTCTAATAAAATAACCCGAATCGCCATCAAAACTGATTTTATAATCATCTAAACATTTTTTTATTAGCACATTAATTTGCATTATTTCATCTTCTACATTATTTTCTTTTAAAATATTAGTAAAATTGTTTATCTCACTACTAGCTTTTATTTCACTAGGATCGATTCTATCTTCAGCTCTTTTTACATTAATATCTTTAAATCAGTATCTAGCAAACACTCTAATCCTTTTGTACTGACTTAATAGCAGTAACTACAAATTTATATTCTTTTAAACATTTTTTGCAATAATTTAAGAATTCCTTTATGTATTTTACATTTCCACTGTTTGCTATCAAGCCGGTTTCGTTTTTACTTATCATCTTAAACACTTCATTGCAAAAACTAGCATCATCTTGAGCCCAAAACATTATTTCCGATAATTTTTCCATCTTTGTGTTCTTGACAATCAAAAATAGAACATTCTCTTTCAACTCCTCCTTTTCTACATATTTGTAAATTCTCAAGTACGATTCTATGCACTCCCTTCCTATTTTCATTCTGTAATATTCGCTGCATTTGAATCCTCCTTTAAATTTCATCTTATCGATTCTGTTTTCATTCCAATAATAAATGTGTCTAAAATACCCATCTAAATTACACAGCCTATTCCCGCTCCTTTCAATCTTAGAATCATAGTGTTTTGCAAATATACTGCACCTTCTTCACGGGTCTCTTTGTCGTAATCAACTACCATATTTCCCACAAATTCCTCCAAATATTCTTTTTTTACAAGTTTCTTGAATATTTCGTAACATCCACCCCTTCTTTTCACTGCGTTCTGATCAATCTCCAACAGCAATTTAAAATCACTGTTCTCATCGTCTACGCCTATGCCCCGTCCGATGAAATCCTGCAGTACACTTACACACGCTCGTCTGCATCTGTAGTCTTTGTCAAAGAGCGCCATTCCCACTACTGTGTATATGTCTTTTGAAGTCAGCACGGTAGATGTCGTGTTTGGTTCGTTCACCTCGTATCCATACAACCCTGACTTCACGATGCACCATAATAAAAATAAACTTGTTTCGCGGACGTTCACGCTCCTGTAATTATATTCTTTGTCATACAAAAAACTATTTCTCAAAAAGCGCACATCACCAATCGGGTTATTATTCAACACAAACATCCCCAGTATGCTTATGTTATTAATCCACATTTGTTCGTCTCCAAATATCTCATCTCTCATCATATTTTTCAGTTCATCAATTATTTTTTGCTTGTCTAAATATTTACTGATTCTAAAAATGCATTTGCTCAATGTCCATCCAAAAGCAAGAAAATTGTAATTGATAAATTTCATTAAATATGCAAAAGTCGACGGTGCAGTTGTTTCTGTTGTTCTGTAACTCATTATTTTCAGTTTATACCGCTTTATTATCATACCATCGCTTTTATTTATCTCCATTATATTATCTTTTATAAAGATGCTATTATATTTCTCTATTTTAATTTCAATACTTTTTCTATTTTTGCTGATTTGGCACACCAATTTATAAAACCGAACTTCGCTCAATTCAAAATTCCCAATATAAAACGTATTGTTATCATTATTTGCTATTATTTCACCAATATTCTTATGGATATTGGATAAAAATAATGCAATCACCCTGTAAAGTATCTTGTCTAGCTTTTCGCAATGTGTTCTTTTCAAATTCTCAGCCAAAAAAATTTCAATCTCGCTGATCTCACCATTTGACAGAAACGTGTTAAGATCAAATGGATTCATAAGCAATATATTAAGCCAGCACAAAATCAAATCAGACGTATATTCTTTGTAATTAGAAAAAATATTCTTTAAATAAACTACGTCTGTTGGTAGAAATTCCATTGCCTTGTGAAATTCTTGTTTTGAAATATGATTTTCTGCAATAGATAAATTCATATAAGGGTTTATTATAAAGTAATTTAATTAATATTTACTGAATATAGATTGGCATCAGTCTGATACTCTAAATACAACTAAAAACAATATTAACCTTTAATAAATTATTTAAAATAGTCTTGTTATTTATTATCTATTAAAGATGAATTTTCAAAAATTGTATGATTAATATAAATGTTTATTGACATTAGGGGTATATATTAATATCACTATAACAAAATGTATTTCAACAGTGAAATAATAAAATTAAATGTTTATTAAAATGTATTCTGGTTCAAACAGTTAAAATGAAATTATTTGTCTTGTCTTTCAAACATAAGAGTTATAAAACATTTTAATATTGATATTCTCTTACTATGATACATATTGTAATAAGATATGTTTTCAAGAGCATAATTTTGTAACAAAATTTTACCAAAACTGGATCAAAAGCGTGAGAAAATATATTCGAAGTAGTAATAAAGATAGCTTAAAAGTATTATATTCGACGATTGCGATGCCAGGAAAATAATTATAAGCCATGTTTTCATATTAAAATGATTTGAAAACCCTGTATTAATACAGTTTTATGAATTCGACACCTACTAGAATATAATTATTCTAATTATTGATATTTTTAATAAATAATTTTATTTACAATGTTCGATTAAATAATGCATAATGTGAGTGTTTATAACATTAAGAGTATAAATTAATATTATATATAACATATGATATTAATTTAATAATAGTTGCTTCAATTCACGGTATATTACGTTGCAAGATAATGTTCATAAAAATCTCGTATATTTTTATAACATTATCTTTCCTTGTAATCTGAATCATCTCAAGATCTAACATTTAGTAATTAGTCGAGATATTGTTTTTTGAACGCCCATCCGAGTTATCTCGACGATTTGGCAGATATAATTCGGTAATTACTTTTTTAATATAATTTTTATTTGGCATTTATATATAAAATTATCAAAGGATTGGTTTTCATATGTAAAACATTCATACGAGATACGATACGATCAAATAAGTTATAATGAAATACATTTAACAGATGAATATTATTTATTAGTTTTAGATTAGCAATTTATGTGACAAACATGTATAAGTTTTTGAATATTATTGATCTAATTTATTAATATTATTTATTAGCGATTAATTTATTTGTATATATATGATGATAAATAAATACTGTTAAGTTTCTGATTGTGAACAATATTAGTAATTTCATTTTTTTATGAGTATTATTTGTTAGATCTATTACATATTAACAGAAATAATATTACAAAACAACCAATAATCAGTAATATTATATTTTTAAAACAATGTTACAACAAAATTGTATATTCTTGATACTTTGAATTGAAACTGTGTTTCATAAAATATATTTAAGAAAATAAAAGTGTCAAAGACATGGCAGTTTTTGCGATAATTAAGTCAATAATAGTACTCGCCTTGACAAGAGCACAGTGCAACGATGGCAACATGACATTTGTAGCAAATATGAATGGATTCCCAGGATACAACATAAATACAAACAACCCGATACCTTCTTGTGCACTTCCTGCGAAGAACATTGAATACAACAATTTGCACCAACTGCAAAATGTACAGCAAGAAGCCCAGCGCCGGGCCAACGCGATGAGCCAGGAGAGCTGCGAAGAGAAGACGCGGGCCGTAAATTTACAACGAGAGGCTGATTCTGCCCAAAAACAGGCTCAAGATGCCCAGAATACTTACAATATCAAACAGGACCAGGCCCGCAAACAAGCGAACATAGCCTGCAGTATCAAAAAGGAGGCTCAGGAAGCTCAGCAAAGGCCTTGAATGCCGAAATGCAGGCACAACAAACGCATCAGGCGGCACAAATGCACATGCAGCAGGCCGTGAGAAACCAAATTCAGGCTAGCCAGGATACCAACCTCCAAAATGAAACACAGGCGCTAATTAACAACATCAAGTCCACATGCTACGAATCGAAGCCAATTGTCATGGCCCCGGTTGTACAGCCTAGTGTAAATTACACTATGCAAATGCCGGAAGTGCCAATGATGCAGATGCAACAGGAGTCGTATGTCCCACAGAGCTGCAACAATTGCTCCTTTCAACAGTCGGTGGAGAGTGTTCCTGCAACTAATACCATCACTATGCCGATGATGAGCTTCAGCAACGAGACCTGCACCAAGGACACGAACAGTAATTTATTGAACAGTCTGATGGGGACTATGTCCATGCCTATGATGACTGGCGGATGCCAGCAAGGAATGTCATCCTGCTTGATAGGCGGTGAAGGCAGTATGCTTATGCCGACGACAAGCTGCAGCTCAAATAACAGTATGCCTACTGTTGTGAGCATGCCCGGAAACTGCAATACATCTAAAGAAGATATAGCGATCAAACAATTAAACCAATGTATTGGCAAAACAAACAAGGACTTACAATATTTTGCTCCAAAAGGTGTTGTCAACATTTCTGATGTTTTACAGTTGCCAGCAAATGCCCCTATTCCGATATTTTCGAGCACATGCGAATCAATACAGTCCAAACAACCAAAGATTGAGGGTGGATGTTTTTAACTAACATAATTCGAACCTTAAATATTATTTATTCGTCAATAAATTAATTATTTAAAATGCTGTTTCAGTTAATTATTTCATTTTAAAAATAAACTAATTTTCTGAATTTTCGAAAAAAAACTGTATTTCATTAACAATCATCAAGACAATATTATTTTTTATAATCCTCTGTAAGAGTATAAAAACAATATTGTAATATTGTAATATTCTAACATTATAACATTGTAATATTCTAACATTGTAATATTTTACTGAGTTTCAAATTAAATAATATAATGTTATAATGCTAAATACTTAAACACACTGTTGACTAGTAATCCAGCTGTTTTAATCATAATAATGTCTTTTTTATAACCCTGAATGACCGATGATGCGAAGTTCTTAGAAAATAAGGGTTCTTGTAACAGCAAAAAGGAAAATATAAAATTGAAACAAGAGCTTATGTTGGTAATTCATGAGAGAAACAGGCTATTCGAAGAAAATAAAAAAATGAGAAACGAGCTTGAATCAATAAAAAATGAATGTGTCGACAAAACATATGAGAGTGGTTTGTTTATAGAGGAAGAAGTCTTGAAAAACATTGAAACTGAAAATTGTCGATTAAAACAGTTAGTAGAAGAAGTATATACTAATGTATCTAATGTGTGGTTCGACATGGTTAAAGAAGAAATCAGAAGGAGAAAAGGTTAACGTAATGTTTTTAGGATTTGAATTGAAAAAGTAATATTTTGATTCATTTTCAATCGAAAAAGTAATATTTTGACTATTTTTTAATTGAAAAAGTAATATTTTGATTCATTTTCAATCGAAAAAAGTAAATATTAAAGATTATTTTTTAATTGAAAAAGTAATATTTCGACTATTTTTTAATTGAAAAAGTAATATTTTGACTATTTTTTAATTGAAAATTAATCAAAATATTAAGATTAATATTTGTTTTTGGTTGTTATTCAGATTTCGGCTCTTATTTAGAGTATCAGGCTGATGACAAGTCCTTCATCGTATCTGACGTGATTTTCTTTAGGAACTGGTTGTTCTTCTTCGCTATTTTTTAATTTATTGCAATAAAGCTGATCACTTTTCAGAGCGATCGCACTTAAATTAATTACAATTTATTTTTAAACAAATTGTTTTATATTGAATATTCAAATTTTTATGTTTGGAAAATAATTATAATCGATTGTTGAAGATTGATAATATATTTAATATTTGAATATACTGCCAGAATTATGCTTTTGTTATTGTTCCTGGCTCTTCAGTCATCTTCGTTAATATACAAATCTTTTATACTTTTTGTAATGACAATTTATTATAATTTTTAATTTTCTCTAAAACGCAATTTTGTTCATTAAAAAAACAAAATTAAAAATTATATTGAATTTATTTAAATGAATTCAATATAATTTGGAACTAATTTTCGGGAATCAAGGCCCAGTGGTATGATGGATCTCCTTTGCTTGTAATTAAATAATAAATTGTTAGTAGTGGGCGAGCCCTGCAGTACCAATTCCTGATACCCGTCCGGCAAGTGGTCTGTGTAGGCATTTTATGACAAACCAAAAAATAAAAAACTTTTTTAAATAAAATTGGAGAAAATTTTTGCCAATGTATTTTCATAGAATAGATATTTCCGTTAATTATTTTAATATTTTTTGGTTTTTCAAATAATTAATGGAAACATTAAAATGTAGACAATTATCAGAAAAACCAAAAAATATTCAGATGATATTAAAAAAATTATAAAAAGTTAAAAAAATCAGTAGTATATATGTTATGACACTCAAAACCATCACGTTGCTATTAATGTGAATTTTTGCTAGTGTTTTTATATACGTCAGTGTTTTTTAATTTTGATTTTCGATTAATTTTTTGTAATTAGATGTTATTTTGTAAACTGAAAGCATATTTAATGTTAAGTATGTTATTTTGTAACATAAAATATACAATGTGATGTCTTTAAACATTTACAGTATGATTCATTATTATATAAATATGATATCATTTTTTAATTTCTAATTCTTTTAATTACGATTACGACATTTTTCAAGTTCAATAATAAGATTTAATAAGTATATAATTGAAAAAATGATATCATATTTATATAATAATAAATTATGAACATCTATAATTTAAAATGACTTAATTTAATTTATTGAAAAATAAAACAATTAAACTATTCATTAAGCGCGATTACGAACGAATCGCTTTTACAAGGTACGTTTGTACTTGTTTAAACCAAAACTATACGAAACATGTTTTATTGAAATAGTTTAGATTGGCTATTTGTGAAACTTCTGTATTACAAAGGATTATAAAAAAGGATGTGAGCTTTTCAGATATGTTGCAGCAAATTCTGACAATCTTGACTGCTTTCGATACGCTGAAAGCGAACAAAATAATAGGATATCAAGATCCGATGCTAGCCAGTACCATTAAAATGGGGCCCACGCCTGCTTTCAACAAGAATGTAAATATCGGGATGGACACTTGTATTAGAAAGGCTAACAATATGAACACACAAATCAATGGACAGCAAATAACAATGTCGAATTTTCAAAATGATCCGAATTATTACAAGAAAGCATCGAATCCGGTAGAATGTGTCGAAAGAATCAATCAAAATTTCCAAAAGGCAAGCGCGGCAGCTTCGGAGACATTTAACAAGGTGATTACGATGCAGAAAGGTTCTGACAAGAAGTGTTTATATACGATGGATAAGAAAGCCAACAATTGTTTCATAACCAAATTCCTGGACCAAATTGTCAGTCATCCGATGTGGAACATTGTTTTGCATTTGAACGTGATACAGATATTCTTTGGTACCAAACTGCGAAAAATGATTATTTTTGAAAATTTCAACTATGTGATTAAGAATGCTGTGAAAAACTGTATTACGCGGTTCAAGGACGCAACGGCGGTGGCCAAACACAATGCGTTTGGTTCAGTCCTAGAGTTTATTGGTGACCTGCCTAAAGAACAAAAGATGGAATGCACTCCTTGCGGTATGGGCAAGGTCAACAAGACATCGAATATGTCTATTGAAGGGCAGGGCGATCAATGTACTTCTTGCGATCCATTCACACAATTAATGGGGTATCAGTCTCATATAACCGAAGTTACAAATAATAAATCAGCAAAAATAAAGGGAAAGAGCAGCCAGAAGAAAGGCAATTCCGCACATGTGTCTAAAAAATAATTGATGTCTTTAATACGAATTTGATATGTGTTTAATACGCCTTAAATACAGCTTTAATATGTGTTTAATACCGCTTAATTTTATTTATTAAATAATTGAATTATTGAGATGTTTAAATTTTTGATAATTGTGAATGTGATCGTTTAATTTACTGTAGTATTAATAAAGCATTAAAGCATATATTTGATATTGCTGTTATTACTGTGGTGTTTTTGATAATTTATACCTTAATTTACTTTAATATTTTTTTAATAAATCTCCCTTGGATTATTTGTACTATTTTTAGGCTTCAATCAATACATTTCAACCGTCTCGATGAAAATATTTTAGATTGCGTTTACGTGCGACTTGTCAGAAAACACATAATATTAATAATTAATTAATTAATTAATTGAAGGCTAATATTTGTCCTTAGTCGTTGTTTAGAATACCAAGTTATTATCTACTGGGAATTTATTTTATTTAAAAGAGAAAAATTACTCCTTCAAATGAAAAACAAGACTTCATTCGGCATTCTGGCCGGAGCACTGGCGATTGGAATTGGTTATTTGTATAGAAAACGGAAGTGCCGACAGAAGAATGAGTATTATCACGAACAGGCTGTTCATCACATGAGGAATAAGAATTATGAAACTTCATTGCATTTTTCGAGAAAATAAATAAAAAGACAGAAAATACATTTCGGAACATGGCCGAATGCTATTTTTTGATTGGAGATTATAAAAATGCCCTAGAAACGATCAAAGTGTGCTTATCCGGCACCTTGGACGTGGAACTGCTCGAAAGGAAATATTTTCTGAAGAAGAAGAACGGGGAGTTGGCGAGCTCGTTCAAGGATGTATTTTTGTTGAACATGCTCACACAGAAATACCGGGAAGAATCGACATTTTTGTTGAAAAAAATAAGCGAGAGAAGGGCAAAGGGGTATAAAATACGCGGATGGGCATCCAAAATATGTTTCAGGGAGTTTTTGACACGATCGGGCTTCTGGATGAGTTGGACGGGCCTGCAGCGGTGTTTTTGAAGAGTGAAGAGTATTTAAAGTGTTATAATTACGTGAAAGACCGCGATGGGGAAGTGGAGTTGTTTATAAAAGGATGTATAAAGATGTTAAATGGCGACTGGGCCAGTGCTATGCATGCATTTATGGAAAAGGATTATTTTTACAGTAAATTAATGTGTTACTGGCTACAAACGCATAGAAACGCAGAAAACATGGGAGTATTCAAAGAAAACGAAATAAAAAATGCCGATGAGTTAAAAGAGGCGAAGACGGAAGCAGTACGGCTACAAAACGAAGAGTTACAAAGAGAACAGACAGCTAATGAGAAGAAAACAGTTGAAGACCGAAATAGCTCGAGGGATGTGAGCGAAAGCCATGTTTCTGGGGAAGATAGTCTGGAGGATTTGGTGCTGGAAGATGGGTCTCTAAATATGGAAGAGAGTTTCAGAGAAAAAAAGGAATTTTATTTGACAGAACGCTGTTGGAACAATTCAGTGAAAGCAAAAATCCAACAGTGTTATTTTATTTGGCAAAAATATACGAAAACTTAAACGAAACGGATTTACAACTGAAATATGTGGCAAAATGTTTAGATGCCAAAAGAACTGCGTACTGCGTGGGTTATAACTTAGTATGTATGATCAAAGAACAAGGACATACAAACATGGGAAGTGCGATAGACGAAGCTGTTGCCGAATTTAGTGGAGATATAAATATTTATTGCATCGCGATCGAATATTGCTTGATTATACGGAATCTCGATAAAGCAAAAGAATTGTTGGCTTGTATGGAAAGCATAGGTCTGAAAGATCCGCGTGTATTTATTTTTAAATTCTTGGTGGCTAAACTGCAGGAGGATATTAAGTCTGAGCTAAAAGAAACTAATTCAGTCGAGCCGTTTTGCGGATCCGAAGATTTGAAAGAAGCCGGTTTGTGTTGCAAAACCGAGTATTTAAAGGAGGCGATTCGAATTGATCCGCTTTATTTGAAATCGTACGTGTTTTTGGGCAAAGAGCAAATAGGAAGCCAGGAGGCTGTTCGAACATTGGAGGATGCTTTAATATGTGCCAAAAATTTTGATGAAGTGTATGTTGTTTGTCAGCTATTGAAAATTGCAGAAACACACCAAGAGCTAAAAAAATGTACCCGAATTTGTTTCAAAATTGATATTTTAACTACAAAAAATCTATTGTGTTTTAGCGGTTTAAAAAGTAAAATTTTTAAAGTATATTAAAAAGTAAAATTTTCAAAGTATATTAAAAAGTAAATTTTTTTAAAGTATATCAAAAAGTAAATTTTTCAAAGTAGCATTGAGCTGCATTAGGTAGGATTAAATAGCATAAGTAGCATCGATCAAACCAAAAAAGGTATTTCTCTTCAAATACGTAAATTAAAAGCTAGCAGCTAGATCTTTCGGGACTACAACACTAATAAACTAAATTTTTAAACGGAGGCCATTTATTTCAAATAAGTTATTTGCAATAAATGACAATATATATGATGATAAGTTATACCGATCGAGATTCACGAATATTTTATTCGTCATAAACATATTAAAACATATTTTTATGTGTTTTAGATTTTAATTAAATTATAAGTTCGAATATTTTTTATGAGATTATTTTTTGGTTTTTGTGGTATCGTAATTTTAAAAATATGTAAAGCAGATAAGAATCTTGCAAACGAGAGGTACAAGGAAGCACACGAAATAGCAAGCAGAGAGATGGGATTGAACAGAAAATATGAAAGAGATCATCATGTGTTTGAACCAACTTACGGATACGGACTGGAAAGAGGACGAGAAAGATTACGATATGGCGAAAGATTTAGTGCTTCGTATGGAGGAGGCTATTAAAAATAACTGCGATTAATTAAATTGTTACAATAAAGTCAGAGACAAAAAAATTAAAAAAGAAAATTTTGAAACGGAATGATCCAAATTCAATAGGAATGCAGCAGTATTATTTTAATAACTTCAATTTTATTCTACGCACTTTTTTATATCGTATTTTTTACAATAACTTTTTTTTGTTAAAGCAAACAATTAAATAGCTAGCTTAATTGATAAAAATTATTTGCAATCAATCCTTTAAATGTTTACAGCAATAAATACAGAATCAGCGGGAAATTTAAAGAAAATACAATCAGAAAGGAAAAAATAATTGATGCGTACATAACAGCTTGTACGACATTGAAAATAAATGATTTTACAGAATTAAAAGTAATCTATGAACCCAACGAGCCGTTTTTTAAAAAGGCAAAAACAAATTTATACATTCGATTCATACAAAAAACATCTATCATAATTATAGAAACGCTTGGAATGATAGAACCGTTTTTAGAAAGTAAAGAGTTATTGTTTGAAGTGGCCGAAAAATACATAATTGACAAAAAATACATACGTGCTAAAAAGATATTGAATATAGCTTTAAAAAATGGTATTCTAATAAATTGTACGATTTATTAAAAATATTAAAAAGAGAAAAATTTTCAAGTGAAGATGATAATGAGTTTATGAGAAGAAAAATAAATATCAATAAGGTCATTCACGAGTTTTAACTTGCTATTTATCTGGTATATTTCAAATATGTCTGAATACGCAACTAATTCTATAAGCATTCACATAAATGATTAATAAAAAAGTTAGCGAGATTTAAGTAATAAATTAATTATTTAAAAAAATTATTAAAATTTTAATTAACAAAAAGAGCAAAATTTTCCATCAATATGTGAATGTTTATTGAGCTATAACTTATTATTGTATATAACAAGATATTTAAGAAAATTGATTGCTTATAAGTTTATAAACAAAGCAGTGCTTCATGAAAAAAACTTTAGAATATTTAAGAAAATGAATTAAAGAGCAAATACAATTGTCATTTAATGGCGAATAAAATAAATGAACTTAAAAAAGATTGTTATATACGATAAAAAGTCATAATCATTGTATTTTCAAACTGCAAAAATTATATTGCTGCTTTAATTAAATCTACTTACTTTTTAAATCTAGTATCATTTCCTTGAAATCTACTTAGTTTTTAAATTTTAGTATCATTTCCTTTAAATCTATTTATTTTTAAAATTTATCATAAAATTTACCCATGTCAGCTCTTTTTAGCTTTAATTCTTTTATTAGATCTTTTATTTTATTGATTTGTTTGTGCACTTTTTTAAAAAGAAAATTTCCTTCGCTTATTAAACAAAACGGAGGATCTCTGTCTGGTTTTTATAAATTTCCTATTATAGGTGAACGCCTTTCTCCATATATTTCTTTATTCTGTTTAATTTATTCGTTTCAAATATTTTATAAATTTTTCTTATAATGTATCATACTAAGAGAATTTTAATTCTATCTTTTTTTGTTGAGGATAAATGCCTCACAGACCTATTTCTGTTCCGCAAATGATTCATTTTGAAAGGGTTTATTGTAGATCAACGTTTTTTTTATTTTAAAATATATTATTTGCTGATCGTACCGTTCAAAGAATATTCATAATTGTTATTTAAGTGGTATTAATACATATTAACATAAATTAATACATAAATGCTGTTCTAAACGAATCTTTGCCGACATAAGGTCATTTATTGAAAATATTTAAAATTTAATTTGAAAAATCAAAAAATTGATAAATTAAAATTTATGATTCTTTAAGGAAAGTAGGCATACAAAACATATCTTAGAATTGTTTCTAGTCGAAGTTATTGGTATATAATGCATTTATGTGAATGCTTATTAGCTTACGTATATTCTATAAATTATTATCATATATAACAAATTCTAGAATATACGTAAGCTTTGGTGTATTTTTTAGCTGCAACAACAACAATTTAAAAACTTATGAGTATTTGCTTCGACAACAGCATTGTTTTTTATTATTGTATTTGTATTTATCAGTGGAAATAAAATAAACAAGATGTTTTATATATTTTTTATTATTTTCAGCCCATGTTTTATTATCTATATTTTTTAGTTGTAGCAGCAAGGATCAATAAGATTATAAAGCCGAATGAGACATGTAATTTTTTCGAGGAATTGACAATCAATGATTTCCAACTCAACTTCGCACTATCCAATCTTGTCAAGGATGAGAATCTTTTCATGACGATAAAATACCAGAAAACGAACACAGACGGTAAAACTGAAAACAAAGACGACGAAGCGGTTAGTGGCAGTGTTATGTCTGAAAGTTCTGATTACTATGACTCTGAAAACAATATTAGCCTGCAGAATTTTGAGGGGTATGAGAAGATAATCTCAGAAGCGATTAATAAGGATAATAATTACATTTATTTCAAACGATTCAATAAATTTGGGAAGTATTATATTAGTCTGAAGAACAACGGTGAAGAAAACATTGAATTTCAGATTTCATCAATAATCCAGAAAAGATCAATGAGTCTAACAAAGACTTGGTTGAGATTAAGAATTTATTGAATAACATTGAAGTGGCGATGGATAAGTTTGCAAACGAGAATTACTTTCTCAACAATTTACAAACGCAAAACATTAAGGATGCCACACGGATATATCGGTCAATGAATTGGCTGATCATATTTCCAATTTTGACGTTGTTGATTGGATATTTAAAATATATTTTGGCCGTACAGTTAGTAAAACCAAAACGTGAAAGATTTAAGGGTTTGTTTTAAATAAATATAATTGTCGTAAATGGGTTTAAATTGTTATAAATTGTTATAAATGGGTTTCAACAAATTTATGTTTTTTTTAATATTAATATGGTTTTAACTAATCATTAATAAAATTTCTTAATAAACTTATAATAAATGTAAACTAGTATTAATCATTTCCAAAAATATCGATATATTGCTGCAGGGAAATAGTGTAAAAATAATTTATATATTTTTATTTTGTCAGATAAAATGGTCTGGCATGCAAATCTAAAAATCGTATATAAATTATGCTCATACTTTAGTAGTAGGCTTTAATTAGAAAAATTGAATATACAAAAAAATTTATTATTTGAATTAATTTACAGCCAATCTATCTTTTTTCCAAGATGTGTCAATTCTGCTGTTTTGCATTTTTTTCTGGTTTTTTAATTTTTCGCAGATACTTTTAATTTGTCTGTATTTGTCTAACAACTTATTTTGTTTATCGATATATCCATCTTTATTTCTGCATTCTTGTTTCAATTTCATATTTTCTTCTGATATTTGATTAATTTCTTTTTCCGTCTCTTTATTTTTATTCTCGCACTCATTTAGTTTATTTTCCATCGAACTTATGTTATTTTCATTTTTCTTCACCAACTGCTCATTTTTTTCGACAATTATTTTCCAATTCTCAATTCTTTCCATCATTTTCTTTTTTCATCTTCCAGAAGCCACATTTCTTTTTTCAACAAAGCATTCTCTTCCGCTAGATAATTTATATCCGTTGATTTTTTATTTTCTTTTAAATATGCCATGGCTTCATTCAATTTACAGAATATTTTTTTTAATTTATCCAATTTTTTTCACATCATTGGTTTTTTCTTTGATTGATATGACTTCATTTTTTATTTCGTCTTCCTTTTCGTTTCCATTTATTCCCGAGCTGTCTTTTGAACGATGTCCATTATTTATTTCATCTTCTGACGGAAAATGGTGATTTCCGTCAGAAGATCCTAAATGACATTTTTCTTCTTTCACACAGCTTTTATTATTTATTCGTAGAAACGTCTTAAAATGTTTTAATAGATCCCTTAATTCACTATTCACAGTCCCCGCTGCCATACACTCAGCATATACTTGCTCCATCCTAGTCATTTTGTCCTTCAATTCTATGTTTGCCAATTTCCCGTTCTCGATCTCCACCAAATACCCCATACATTTCATATACAAATCCTCGTATCTGTCTCTGTAGCTGCACATTATTTTATACGCACTCGCCAGCTCTAGCTTTTCTTTTTTAAGATATCCAACTCGCCCAGAAGACTGTATTTCTCGTCCGACAACGCTGCTTCTCTTTTTTGTATTTCTGCAGTTCATTCAGTAACTCGTTGCCTACCGCATTTTCACTGCAGCCCCTACTCTCATTCTCCTCCATCTCGATCATCTTCTCATTTATTATCTCAATGAGTTCCCTCTTTTCCTTCTCGACATTCTTAATCAGAAAATCCACTTGTGCATTTAATCTATCTTGTTTCTCTTCTAGCTTTCTGTTTCGCACACAAACATTTCGCAACTTCTCTTTGAGCACCAAAATCACACGATATATCGCCCCCTTGCATGATGCGCTGCTTGTTACTCGTATTCTTTGCGGCATCATATTTTTTTCCATAATTATTTTTTGAATAATTTTGATTTTGCAATACATGATGCTGCAAGTCTTTCACAAGACTTTCGTAGCTGTTCCCGACCCTATAGGCGGTGTTTTCCGACTCGTTTTTGCAGAATATCAGCAGAGTATCCAGTTTGTTGATTATCTTCTCGGATAAACAGGCGCAGTCTTCTCTGCTCAGCAAGGAAAAAACAAGTTTACTCATTAGGGTGAAATATTCTCTAATCATTTATAAAAACTAATACGATACTAAAACGATATTTTTAGTATCGTATGCACAACTGTCGTAAATCCTTTGAAAGGCTTAAATTTAATAGTTGCGAATAATAAGTGTGAGATCTGCCTTTGTATTTTTATAGTATATGAAGAGGGGACGTTTGAAATATAACGTGGGTGTATTTAAAAGCGTATTTATAGTATAGAAATAATGCTTTGATCGAATTGAAATATTTAAGATGTGTTATTGCAAATGTATGTCATTTGATCAAATATAAAATTTTTTGAGCGAATTAAGATTGCGAAAATGATATTACGTTATAAATTGAAGTATAATTTTGAAGATATTCATTATAAGAACGGCAGATAGTTTATGAATGAATATCTTCAAAAATTATACTTTAATTTATAACGTGTAATATTCGCATTGTTGCTATAGTAATATCTAGCCTTAAGTGTGTTAGTATAACAATGCGAATATAACGTGTTTAATTGAACTCTTAAGTTTTTATTTCATGAATAATTTCTCGAGATTAAATCAAACTCGTCGTATCTGCCAGGATGTTTCTTGGCACTACCCGATGTATTTATTATGAAGCTATTTTCGGGAAATTTCCTTATTTCAGAATAATCATTCACGGCCTGATCGATTTGTTTCAGCACTACAGTTTGGTGTGTCGTATATGCAAATATTTTATACTCTAATAATAAATCATCATGTAGTATTCAATTTTATATGCACATCGTCGTATAAAGTTAGTATATAACACAATTTAGGTGTGTATGACGATGTGACCGAGTGGTTAAGGTGGTGGTTTAGAAAACCATTTCCCTCAGGGAGCACAGGTTCGAATCCTGTCATCGTCGTTTTTGTGACGAAATCGATTGATCGATGAGGTGGTAAACAGAAGGTTAAATTTTTATAAAAATGTATGTTAATTAACTCGTTTAATTTAGCTGTTAAGAATAATGTATTATAATATCGTAGTATTTATGAGTGGAATATTTAATGAATAACAATACACTACCATTTTTTTACGTTAAAACACTTTTTAATTAAATCATTCCACGCAACTTTGGTTTTAATTTATCTTTAAGCGTGAATCCCTCTATGATATTTCCCACACAGCGGCTTCCCTTGCATCTGCCGCATTTCAAAAAAACAGCTTATTTTCTTTGGTGATGTAAGTATCTTCAACGGAGTCGCAGGACTTACACACGACGTACAATTCGATGAAATTACGCAATCCTTTTTCGATGTCGCTTTGTAAGAACGATCCCGACAAGATCAAGTTGTTGTCCTTATTAATAGAACCGTCTGAGTAAACGCTTTCTGAAATGAAATGAGCAAGGTGTTCTGGCTGTCTGTTGAGTTTATTAGCGAGTTCCACGATATTCACGATTGTTTTTCTGCTCTTGCGTATAACTCTGAGAGGCAATTTGAGTTTGTCAGTGTCTTCGTCGGAGACTTTGTTGAGAAGAGCCATGGCGAAATCGAGAAGGGCCATATACTGGAGCTGTGGGGGAAGCCCGAACTCCACTTTTTGCGCGATTTTGGCCATGACTGGTCTGTGTTCCTTCTTGGTATTGATGTTGAGCATGTTAATGCCGATTGGAATGAAATCTTCATCTGATGTGTTGCTATCTGAGTCCATGGATATGATTAATTGAAAATTTTTAAACCAAATAAAAGGACGAATGAAGGAATAAAATATTAATTAAGAAATGGATGATATGAAATTAATTAATTAAAAATCAATCGTGGAAAAATATATTTTATAATAATAATAATAATAATAATAATAATTACTATGGAATATATTTTATAATAATAATAATAATAATAATTACTATGGAATATATTTTATAATAATAATAATGATGATAATTACTATGGAATATATTTCATAATAATAATAATGATAATAATTACTATGGAATATATTTTATAATAATAATAATAATAATAATAATTATAATAATTATAATTATAATTAGAGATTCTTTTCTGAGTTAATGGTATTTTTAAATATAACGGGGCGACCTTAAGCACACTAACCTACGAATAGACATGAAATTTGTTGTTTCAATAAAATGATGTAATGTAAATTCAAATTGAAATGTTACCTTGAAATAGGTGTTTGACAAAAATACCTGAGATAGCAAAAGCCGACGTAATAAAGCGGCATTATAATAATTACACACAAGGAATTTTGAATGGCAGAATAAGTGAAATTGGATATTCTGAATATTTTAATTAAAAATTAATTAATTAAGATATAAAATTAGTTACCGAAAAATTCAAGATTACGTGAATGATAGCAACTGTCGAATAGCATCATTAGCATATAGATGATCTAATGATGGTATTTGACAGAAACGTCGTTTATGATAGATAATATATCATTGAATGTGTAATGATGGAGATGCGGTGATATGCGTTAATTGATGAGTTGCATAAACACGCTTGTAATTTAATTAATTTAAAAATAAAAATTTGCATGAATAGAAAATAACGTAAGAGAACGGACTCATAAACAGAGAAGAAAGAAGCAATTGGGAATGAAGACTGCGAACCGGCACGACGATGACAATGCGAAGCAACAGTGCCACGAACACCATCAACAATAATATATTGCGGGACTCCATCCAGTATACTGGGATACCGCGCGTGCATTAATTCCACTGATGATACGGCAGTAATAGAAAGGTGTTTGACGACAATAAGTGACGATGGAGAGTGTTTTTATCATTGTGCCATCAAACACTGTTTATACGATTCCGCAATTTAATAAGTCGTAAAAATTTACCCATGACTTGTAACAATAACAGTAAGTCTGAACTACCCGTGACCAACAGTAAGTTGGAATATATCACCAGACTCGAAAAACACGTCGAGCATGAGACGGAACCACGCAGCGATGCGACGAAATATCTAGTGACATTCCCGTATCCGTACATGAACGGGAAGTTGCATCTGGGACACCTGTACTCTTTCTCGAAAGCGGATTTCATGGGCCACTACAAGCGGCTGTGCGGCTACAACGTCCTGTTCCCGTTCGCGTTTCATTGCACCGGAATGCCCATCAGCGCCTCGGCAAAGAAGCTGGCTGAGGAATTGGGCGGCGCTGCTCCGGATGTCTCCGTGGTAGAAATCCTGAGGCATTTCGGCTTCGAGGACCCGGGGGCGTTTGTGGATCCGGAGCATTGGATCCGGGTGTTTCCCCACTGTGCCCGCAAAACCCTCGATGCCTTCCACGCGGGGATCGACTGGCGGCGCTCCTTCATCACCACTGAACTGAACGCGTATTACGACTCGTTTGTGCAGTTCCAGTTCAGACGCCTGCGTGCCGCCGGGCTGCTGGCGTTTGGAAAGCGGTACTCGATATTTTGTCGGATCGACCAACAGGCCTGTTTGGACCACGACAGACGGCGTGGCGAGGGGGTCAAGCCGGTGGAGGCTATTTTGAAGAAGGTCGCGACGAGCGGCGGGATGCTGCTGTTGCGGTGCAAGGTGTCCGAGAAGGCGTCCGATTGTGTCGAGCGAATAGTGCTGGGCCGGGACGATGTTTTTGTGAAGTTCACTGTTTGCGGGACGACGGGCGGCCGGAAGAATGCGCACGCCACAGCGGAAAAAACGGAAGAGGCCGCGGCAGACGCAATGGCGGAGGGTGTCGGGAAGATCGTGCTGGACAAGACGGGTGGGACCGGGACTGGCCATGCGGTCGTAGCCGAGTCTGCGCAGGAAGCCGGAAATGGCGGGCCAGACAGGGCAGGAGCAGCACTCGACGCTGTCCTAGAGGCAGCAGCCGTGTACATCGTGGAAAAGGCGTTATACGACAATGTTGTGCACCAGGTCGATGGGGTCACCGAGATCAGCAGGCTCACCGCCGCGGATGTAGGGCATGCCGCGGAGACGGACGGGATTGTCGTTTCGGCAATCGAAGGCGCGGGATCACGGGCCGTGTTGGCGCGCGAGGGGCGGCAAGTGGGCGACGAACACGCGGCAATATTGCGTGTGAGAAATGAGGAGAAGCGGCTCATCGGCACCCGCAATTTCGTCAAGGTGTTCGAGCCGGAACGCCGGGTGGTCAGCCGCTCGGGCGACGAGTGTGTGGTCAGCCTGCTCGACCAGTGGTATATCGACTACGGACGCAGCGACTGGAAGGCGGCAGCACGAAAATGCGTGGCGGGGATGGAACTCAGTGCGGCGACGCGGCTGAAGCTCGAGGAGGCCGTCGAGTGGATCAGCAAATGGGGATTCTCGCGCTCCTTCGGACTGGGCACGCGCGTGCCGTGGGATGCGACGTATCTCGTCGACTCGCTCAGCGATTCGACCATTTACATGTCCTTCTACACGTTCAAGCATCTGCTGTGCGGCGGACTGGCCGGGGAAGACCCGCTCGTGCCCGTGGAGGCACTGGGCGATGATTTCTGGGAATATGTCTATGGCGACGTCATGCGCCCATGCGGCGGCACGTGCGGGTGTGTTGGCAGCTGTGGCGAAAACGACCCGTGCGGCTGTGGCAACGGCGGTGCAGGCGCATGCATCGCCGCGAAGAGCCGCACGGGAGACGAAGCGGAGAGCGAGGCATTCAGGTGCAATTGCAGCCGCACATCATCGAAATTGCCGGAAAGACTACTGCCTTACGAAAATGCGATAAGACAGTGCCGTGACAGCTTGCGCCATTTCTACCCGGTAGATCTGCGTGTGTCGGGAAAGGACCTGATCAGAAACCACCTCGTCTTCTTCATCTTCAACCACGTGGCGCTGTTCCGCGAGCAGTTCTGGCCACGACGCATCTTCACAAACGGACATCTCATGCTCAATTCCGCAAAGATGAGCAAAAGCGAAGGCAATTTCATGCTGGCAGACGATGCGCTGCGCAAATTTGGCGCCAGTGCCACGCGGCTGTGCCTCGCGTCCTGTGGCGACACCAATGAGGACGCCAACTTCGAAGAGGAAAACGCCAATGCCTGTGTGCTCAAGTTGTTTTCCCTGGCGAAGAAAATACAGGAAAGTCATATCGCCCCGGGAGCCGACGGGTGCGGGGCGAATAAAACTAACAGTCGCGCCAACAACGAGGGACGCGTCATCGACAAAATCCATCAGACGCCCCACACATACGAGGAGTTCATCGAGAAACTGCTCGCACAGTCCTTGTCGCGTAATATTCGAGCGGCTATCGAGGCGTATGAGGCAATGGCCTATCGCGACGTTGCCAAATACGCATTCTACGAATCATTGCATGCCGTGGAGCAGTATTTCGTCATGGGCGGCTGCGAGACACCTTTCGTGGCTTTGGCTTACAAAGCCATTCTTCAGCTCATTTACCCGATCGTGCCTTCTTTCAGCCGCGCATTGCTCGATTGCAAGTACGGCGGGGACCTGCGCCTGCCCGAGCCATTCACGGAGGACGCCGATGCGATAGCGGCGTTGGACTACGCGCGGACGCTCATCAATCGTATTCTGGCGGGCGCAAAAGGCAAGACAAACTGCACTCTCGTCGTCAGCACAAAATATCCTGCTTGGAAAATCGAGGCCATGGCATGCATCGACGGCATAACTGAAAAATGGAATAATCATACCGCAGACACCTCCACGAGTGGCGAAGGAGGACAGGCCGCGGCTGCCGCCACAGAAAGCTGCTGCAGTTCGCCCGCTAAAAATGGGAGCATCAATACCTCCGCGGATGCGATCAAGAAACAGAAGGCAGAGATTATCGGCACACTCAGTGCTTTGTTCCGAAGCTACAGACTCAATGTCGACAAGGGCCTCAAATTCGCCATGGACTATTTCAAAGATCCTGCCAAATACGCCATCGTGTTCGACGAGGCGGCTTATTTGCGGCTGCTCAGACCATACATCGAAAAGCACTCGGGTGTTTCTTTTAATTTTGAAATTGGTGACACAGGTGAACCAATGAAGCCTTTTATTATATTTAATTAGTAAATGGGTAATTTTTAATTTATATTTTTGGTTTCTACTTCGCCTAATATGACATACTCTTAGTCATCGATATTCGCCACTGTGTATTTTAAGAGCTGATTCCTTTCAATATCTATGGCTTATCATATCTTATAATGGAGCTGAATTCCATTCACTAGTCAAAGCCTGCGTATTTAACTAAGCCGTAGTTACAGTCCTATAAGCGCATTTAAGACAAAACACAAATTACTTATTTAATTAAGACACAGCATCTCACCACTGATTTCGCCTCACTAGTGGGTTATGATGATATTCAATTCATTTAGAGTATTGTTTAAAGGAAATTAGTAAAGTTCGGATGTCCCATCTAAACGGTGTGGTATTCGTATAAATGCTTAACATTTATGATATTTAATACAACTTTATGTTACTTAATAGACTTCATGGAGATCAATTTATAAGTAATAGAATATATAACATGGCTTATTGTCTATTGATTAGTCAATTAGATCAGTCAGTTATATTATATTATATTATATTATATTTAATTGATTAGTTAGTTAGTTAGTTAGTTAGTTAGTTAGTTAGTTAGTTAGTTAGTTAGTTAGTTAGTTAGTTAGTTAGTTAGTTAGTTAGTTAGTTAGTTAGTTAGTTAGTTAGTTAGTTAGTTAGTTAGTTAGTTAGTTAGTTAGTTAGTTAGTTAGTATATTATATTATATAACAAAACAAGTAGCAGCATTTATATCAATATGACATTATTGATCGAATTCTTATCAATTTGTAATAAAATTTTTATAGCCCAAATGGCACTACTCGATTCGGACTTTTTAACTTCAGAAATAAAAAGAGGGAATGAAATCCATTACACAGGAAGTTTATGCTATTTTCAAAGAGAATAAGAGCTGCACTTATCATTCTATATGCAATTCTATTTCCATTCCCACCACGGAAACAGTGCGTCGACGCATCTATGACATTCTTAATGTGATGCGCGCCGTCAAGCTGATCAACAAACAGAAGAAGACATATCATTTGGTCAGCAATGCGTACAGCTTGACTAAGAAAAAGGCAGAGGCCGAAAAACTTGCCGACATGGTCGAATCTTTCAAGTTCATCACCACCTCCAACAAGCTCGCTGGTTATGACGAGAGTGTTCCGAAGTTATTCTTGCCTTTTATGATTATTTCCACAGACAAGAAATCAGACATCCATTGCGACACAAACAACGAGAAATCATATTTCAATTTCACGTCGAACAAGCCAATCACTGTCACAGAAGACCTGGGTGTTTTGAAAGAGTTGAAAAACCAGTCGAATACCCATTCCAAGAGATTTTTTGAAAACTTGGAGTTTGATCCGTTTATATTGTAAAGTTGTGGATATTATAAGAACTGGATAAGGGAACATAAGAATATAGGAATACACTAGTTTATTGTATGATTACTTGCTATAAAATCAAGCAGTGAATAAATTGAGACTTGCAGTAGTTAATTCATACAGTTCGTATTGAACCGATGCATAATAAAAGCCTAGTAAATAAATAAATCAGTAATTATATTTTTAAAGCAGACTTCTGTGGAAACTATCAATAATTTCCTTGCCGTTCAATCATGTCAATTATAAATACCATATCCACTGATTAATATAAGCTGTTATATAAGCTGTTATCAAGCTGTTATATAAGCTGTTATATAAGCTGGTTATCTTGATGATTTTTACCCCTAATCCTGGGAAACCCACAAAAGCTTTTTTGTTAATTGAAAAATTTTAATTAGATTAAAACTACATTTACACTGACTAATAAAACCTATTTACTGCTCTTTTATTACTAATATTCTATAATTCAAACTCAACCAACTAACTATTTGCCATATTCCCATATCTTAATTACTGTAACTCTATCCCAGTAAATTTATTCACAATTTTAACTGACTAACTTATTAACTATATTTTATCGCACAGTATTTACTGCGTGTATTCACAGCATCGTATTCATCATATCCAATTTACTTAATAAACGCCTTATTCACTTTATTCATTTTTGCTATCAATCCTAGCACCTTCGGATACCGACTCTTGTAATTATCTATATTATTCAATATCTTTATCGTCACCACCGCATTTTCCAGCCCATACAAACAATATATCGCCCCGTACTGCGAGTTCTCGCTTTTAGTCTCGTCCAGCCACACTTTCGTCAAAAAATTCACTATCCTCGGACACAGAGAGGCATATTTATTACCAAACTTTTTGTATATCTCGCGAATTATTTCACTCGCCTTGTGTTTCGCCCGATTCCCCTCACTGGCACTCACCACACACGACAACAACGGAGGCAGTATCTCGTGCAAATACGGGTCTATGAAAATATATTCATTCTCCAATAAACTCTCGTACATCCGCAATATCACCATCCCTTCATCCTTCGTCCCGTTGTTTTGTTTCAACTCAGTTTTGAAATAATACAAAAAATATGGCACCAATTGCTGTATCCCAGTCTCGTTCCGCAAACACTCACTCGCTATCTCACTGTCCGTCTCCATCGTCTGTAGTATCTTTTCAAAATACATGCACAGCTCTTTCGTCAGCAAGTGCTTATGATGCTGCTTGTATTCCACCTCCTCCTGATAAATCGCCAGAGGATCCATCTTCACAGGCGCCCGCTCCAACAACAACGGATTCTGTTGAATTGGCGGCTGCACACCCTCTATCGCCAGCCAATGGCTTTGTATGTATGGTCTCAATGGTATTTTCGGTATCGGCTTCTCCAGAAATTCCTCTAAATCTATTTCCTCGTCCGGCACGTAATATATATTACACGGCAATCCACGGAATATCAGCGTTTCCTGTGGGTCATATCCAAACAAAGGCTCTACATTCCGGCTCATCAGTGCGTAGTTCACGTCACCCACTGTCAGCTTGGTCCGTCGTGACGCCAGCATAAATTTAGACGCCTCCTGTGCCACCTCCTTGAGTCTGTACTCTAAATCCTGTCCCAGAATCCGCAGTGCGTCGTCATCAACATTGACTATGCCCCGCGATTGTGCATACGAACGTAATGTCTCTTTGGAAAAAAGCATATTTGGGCTTAAAATCTCTTTAAAAATTTTCTGACGAGGGGTGGAATCGTGTTAATTCTGTGAATTGTGTTAATTACTGTGGAGCTATCCCTGTGTGCGAATTATCATTTTCTGCATCGAACTGATGAACTCCGCAGTATTATTTTGGCTGCTTGAAATTTGAAACGTCTAATATCATTAACTTCTTAATTAATTTTATTTTCAATAATTAATTCATCATTTATATTTTTTTTTTGCGCTTTATGGCAAAAGTCGAATACGAAATTATTTTTCATGAAAAAAAAATAATTATCAAAGATTTGGACAGAATTATTCACCAAATTTTGGCAAAGTTCAACGGCAATGCAATTTTTTGAGCATCATATCAATCAACGTAATCGGAACTAACAGATTTGAATTGATATGTCCGGATGAATATTTGTTTAAAGTGCAGGGAGGATTTTGTTTAGTTGGGAAAATTTGGCATTATTCATGTTATTTTAATGAAGTACAGCTTGAAAGCTAGATTTATTGCCTGATTTATTTGGTTGATTGCTCAACATCCAGATGTAGATTAGAGCCGGAAGCTTATTTCAATAAAACAGTTACAGTGAAATTCAGAGAATTCACAAAGTTTCACATTTATTTTTGTTTTATTAACATTAAATATACATATCTGAAAGCCGTAACGTTATATTGATGTTGTTTCTAAACATTATCTATTATAATTTATTTATATACCATCAATCAGTTTGTATTTATCAATAAAATTCTGTCGATTTACTTTATCTTAATTATTACTCTCAGCTTTTAAAGTCATTTTATATTAAAAATCACTTTAAAACAGTTTATGACTTATAATAAGTTAAACTGTTTCAAAAATTATATTTTGGAAACTTATTTATATTCAACGTATTATTTTATTTCGTGTTTGTAACAATACGTTTAACGACATTATATATATTTTGCGCAACAAAAAAATCCTCATAGAGAACTACCGTCACGCGATATTATTTACCGCGAGCTTATTTATATTAAAAAATACTTGTTTTATAATTTAAAATTATTTCAATTTGATGTGTATCATCTCAGAAACCCAGGGGTAAAATATTTTTATAAATAAAATTTCATATTGATTTTAAATGAATAACTCCTACGACACTTATTGTATTATTTATTTAGCAAATACAATAAGTGTCGTACGTTTACTGTGCTAAACCTTTCTTTGAAGTCGCTGCAAGACTTTATGACTTTTTTGATTTTCAAAAATTTGTAATCTATCAATTTATTTTCTGTTATATATAGGATATTTTAAATAAAACCCGGACGTCAGAAAAGAATTTTAGAGAGCAGGATCTCAATCAATTTTTTAAATTACATTCTGTTACATAGGAATACTTATACCCCTTACGTTCAGAACTGCTCACATATTTTTTAAAAATTTTATTTGATTTTTTTGCAAATACATGATGTCGGAAAAATAATCTCGAGAACAGGATTTCAAACAACTCTAAGTTTAATCAATTTTCAATATCAATATCAATATGATATTAGACAACTTCTAGAAAAATTGTCTAATATCATATTGAAAGCCTTCTAATTATTTTATTAGAAGGCTTTTACGAGTATAAATTCAACAATCCATTAACATACAAAATATTTATTATTTTTTATTAAAATAAAAATCATGGATCTTCAACTAAATCATCCATTAAACATTCTAATTCTTCCAGTTCCTTATCGAGATCACACAAGTTGCCATTATCAATATCATTATTTTTTTCATCCATTTCTTCATGTTTCTTTTGTAAATTATCCCTGTGTTCTTTTTGTTCTGTATCATTATTGTTGTTTTTATCACATGTTTCTATTTTATCATCTTTATCATCTCTTTTATCCTCCTTATCAGTTGCATTATCATCTTTTCTGACCAAATCACCTCTATTTTCTTCCTTAATTCCATCAGCCTTCTCAGCTTCATGACTTTTCAGTTTTTTGATTTTTTCTATTCTTTTTTCCAGTCTTTCTTTTCAAAACTTTCAAAATCCATTTTCGTATTATCCTCAATCAATAAACTCTTGCGCTGATTCTTTTCCTTCTTAATCTGCTCTAATGTTTTGACACCGCCTTCTTTCCACGAATCCTTGCTTGTGTCCCTGTGTTTGAATTCACAAAACTTCTTTGTGCACCCTCCTCTCTTTCTTCCCAATAACAAAAATCTTCAGATCTGTTTTTTTTCAAATGGTAGTAACTGTGGCGGAAAGGGCATTCAGGCCGGCATTTTTTTGTTTTGTCCCACTCTTCGCAAAGCGTAGTGTTTATTTTGCTGTATACATTATGTCTGTATATGCAGTGAGACCCACGTTTGCATGTAGAATACAAAAAATAATAGCAATCTTCATTTTCCATGGGTTTTTTTTCTAAATGTGTTAAAAGCCAAAATATATAATTGTTAGTAGCTGTTAAAATGAAATGTATGTAATTAATTAGTTAGTTAGTTAGATAGATAGATAGTTAGTTAGTTAGTTAGATAGTTAGTTAGATAGTTAGTTAGATAGTTAGATAGTTAGATAGTTAGATAGATAGTTAGATAGTTAGTTAGTTAGTTAGTTAGTTAGTTAGTTAGTTAGATAGTTAGTTAGTTAGTTAGTTAGTTAGTTAGATAGTTAGTTAGTTATATAGTTATATAGTTAGATAGTTAGTTAGATAGTTAGATAGTTAGTTAGATAGATAGTTAGTTAGATAGATAGTTAGTTAGATAGTTAGTTAGATAGTTAGTTAGATAGTTAGTTAGTTAGTTAGTTAGTTAGTTAGTTAAGTTAGTTAAGAAGTTAGTTAGTTAGTTAGTTAGTTAAATTACGATCAATTTATATAATTCAATACGTAACAAATACACGGCTTGAAAAAATTGTTAAGTTAATTTATTAAAAATGAAATATATGGAAATAAATTATGAATTTAATATTCAGGAATGGCAGCAGTCAATAAAAAAACCAGAGATAAACAAATGGATCACATTATAACAAAACTCTAACAACCATGTACTCATATGCCAGCAGTTTGAGCAAAAATATACGATGACATATGAGTACATGGTTGCTTTTATCGCATTCGAATTGAATATATTTTATCTTATTTTCCCAGCCGGTACAAAATATATTTTACAAATATATCAACTCCGGATAATACGTATTTCTACAATCATATTATAAAATTTAACAGGAAAACAGGACAATATGTCTTTCTACAATTATATCATAAAAATTTTAACAGCAAAACCCCATGTCTACCCCCGCTAAAAGAAGATTATTCAAGGATCTTTCTAATATTTCCAAGTATTCTGAGGGCAATATTTTCGCACAGCCATTAGAAGATGATATGCTTACGTGGACTGCCATCGTAGTCGGACCACCAGACACGCCGTATGAAAACGGTACATTCTCGATGATTCTGGCATTTGACGAGGATTACCCGAACCATCCGCCTGAAATATCATTTATTTCAGAAATGTTTCATCCAACATCTACAAGAACGGAGATCTTTGTGCGGACTTGATAAAGAACAAATGGTCTCCCTCGTATGACGTGCTCGGAATACTGCTTAGTGTGCAGAGTTTATTGAACGATCCGAACACATCAAGCCCAGCAAATTTAGAAGCTGCTGAGTTGTATCAGAAAGATATTAAGGAGTACAGGGCCCGGGTCAGGGCATCTGTCGAAGCAAGCTGGATGGATATCGAGAGATTGGCGAAGAAATATAGTTAAAATCAAGCTCGTTAGAAATATAAATTGACTGGTAAATTTATAATATGCTAGAATGGCTTAGTATATTTTATACCGAAAGTCTTTGTATATGTTCAAAAAAAGTGGGCTATGATAATTTTTTATGGAAGTTGATGAATAATTGAGTGTTGACTTAGCATTGACTATAGCGTTACTTATATAGAGTTGAAATTGTATGTTTACTTTATTTATACAGTTTATTTATAGAGTTTACTTATATATTGTATCAAAAAGTTAATGAATAAAAGGCTAAAAAATCGATGTAAATTATTTGATTAGCTAAATAAAAGAGAACATGTAAGCTATAAACATATTTTTAGTAAATTACGTGTTATTAATAAGTCTGACACGCGTTTCATGTAATAAATTAATTTTGATTTAAACACAACCCGACTTATAATAAATACTAAAATATATTGTTTTGTCAACCCAATTTCAATATTCTAAATTTAACACTTTAGTAAAGAACATGAAATAAATTTAATCATGAAATGACAACATCAAAATAATAAAAAAATAATTTTTTAAAGCTTGCGATTTCGTATTTTTTATTGAAATTCGAAAGAACTTTTATTGTTATAATAAATAACCCATGAGATTTAATATACAGCCTGGTACAGTTAGTTGGTTGTAGGCTTGTTTTAAAGAATTTTTATGACACAAGGTTATTTATTTGAAAAATTTTATCAGTTTAAGAATTATAAATTTTTAATTGATCAAATTTATGATTTTTTAAAGTTTTATGAGTGTGAGCGACTCATGGAACTTTAAAAGCAGGATTGCCTGCTAAACCTACAACACAGTTTATTTTGCAAAGTTCTGACAGCCGATACAATAAATGAATCAATGACGTTTTTCTTTTTGACACTTTGGATTTACAAAGTAAGCAGGATTGATTTACGCAAAACCATGTTAAATCGTTTTGTAAGCGTAACGTGTATCCAGCCTTTAAAACAAGACCGTTCAGATTTGTTTCGCAGAAGTTCATTTGAGTATTTTTGGCAGGTATTCCAATTTTTTTTACCAAAACACTTTTTCTGGAAAAAAATTTGAATCGAAATTTAGCATTTTGGCAAGTATTTCAACTCATCTCTTAGCAAATAAACACGTTTTTCGGAATCAAAATATTTTTTCCAAATTTAATTTTTTGTTATACGATAATAATTTATACGTTAATTTAAATAAACATTCTCATTTCTTTAATTCAGAAACCTATATGCATGTTGTATTCAACAACTTGCATTTGCGTTTTTATTTCACTCAAATATAAATAAGATTCGAAATTTTATTTACCTATGATTTTGATATCAAGATATTCACACTTTTATCTTTTCGACCTATGAAAAATTTTAATATAATTTTGTATCAAAATTGACGAACAAGGTGTTTTTATCACTGAATAGTTCATTGATTAGTTACGATAATTAATTTATTTGAAACATGAGCATTATAAATAACATCTCACATTTTCTCTTATGTATTTGATAACTTCTATTCTTTATTTACTAAGCATACAAGGAACTAATCTGTCGAATTTCATGGAAAACGACATCAAAATATTTGCATCCAATGCTAACCACATCTTCCTCGGCTTGAACGAAACAAAGAATATTATTTTTGCTAAGTCCAAATACGACAAGTTGACTAACTTCATTTCAGACGCATGGATAACTCCCAACAGAACATATTTTAGAATACAATTCGGCGACAGTCCCATATGCAGTGCAAATACGCGCGTCGTGAAATGCCCACTATCCACAGACTGGCAGTTCGACAAAAAATCAATGGGTTACACAATAAGTGACGGCAGGAAATGCCTTACTCTGAAAGACAATGAAATCATTGAGATGGAAAACTGCACAGGATCGAACGATCAGCTGTTTGATTTCAGACTCTCGTCCGATGAAAAACAATGTGACAAAAAACAAAAGAAAGACAAAGACATCATTGTCATCAATTTGTCGGGAACGAACAATTGCGGATCACTGACTGATCATCAATGTTTGGATTCATTAGATAGTATCAAATACTGTGGCTGTAATAAAGAAAACATCCCGCGTGTAGCTGATGAAATTGAAAACAAAATCACATACAATCCAGAACCAATACGTCCGCATGAACACCACGCCAGCATGCACGACCCATCGTCTCACGAAATTTCTCGAATGCAAAAAATCAATACCTATAAAGAAGTCCCAGTAGAACAGCCAATACCAACGGCCTTTAAAGTTATTGAAATGAAACCCCTCGAACCTGAACCGAAAAAAGTCCCGATTACCATAAAAGATGAATTTGTCGAAGTAGTCGACAGAAACACATTGATCCATGAATTGGCCGATACCCCAAACAAAAATGTTTCTGAAACATATTACGATAAGCCGAAAAGATTCAGAAGATCCGTGAATAATCAGCCGCTGCATGTCGTGCCAAAAATAAAGCAGACAGAAAAAAAATCGGTTGATTTAGTGGAGTACGAGAGTTCCAGCGAAAACAACAGCGGCCAAATTTATGAATCTGAATATTTTTCAGAACCTGAAAATCAGAAACCGAAAAAGAGCTCGATAAGAAAAGTCAAGGACAATTTAGTAGAAAGGTATAGGGACACAAAAAATAAGTTTGAAGAGGAATCAGATGACGAGTCGCGGGATAAAAATATGTTGAGCAAAAATGATTCGAAAACCCAATCTCGAAATAAAAATAAGCAACTAAGTAACAAGGCAAAATCTTTGAACAAGACAGGAAATAAAAAACCAAAATATGTACCCAGGAAACCAGCAAATAATAAAGGAAAAGTAAAACCGCAAAATAAAAAACCTGGGAATAAGAAGGCCAACGGCAAACAGCCAAATAAGAAGCCAGTAAATAATAAAAGAAAGGGGAAACAGCCAAATAAAAAACCTGGGAATAATAAAAGAAAAGGGAAACAGCCAAATAAGAAGCCAGTAAATAATAAAAGAAAAGGGAAACAGCAGAATAGGGCAGGAACAAATAATGCACCAAATAAAAATAAGATTGTAAAGAGTTAGTGTCATCATATCATTGGTTAATCACAACATAATACTTTATAAAATGGATTGTTTCTGTTTTTGTAATTAATAAAAAATATGAAAATTTTATTTTTATCTCGTAATTTAAGTCGTCTTTTTAACTCGTAATTTAAGTCGTATTTTTATGTCGTGATGACTGTTATTCATAAGGGTATAAGATATATTTTTTATTATTAATCATCTTTATAAGCAATATTTTGAAAATCTCTTTTCGTTAATATTTCACAATGAATCGAACAAACATTTTAATTTGAAATACATATTTTTTACTAGTTGATTAAATGGCTGTTAGTTATATAGTCGCTAGTTGTATTCAATTTAATTATTCATTCATTCTAATTATTACTTTTTATAATAATATACAAAAATTTTCATTTAAATTCCACGCCTTGAAGAATTATACTTTTTTTAATTAATTGTATCTCGACTATTCGAATTATACCGCTTCTATTGGTTATAAGCTATAGTTTATCTCTACCTTAGACATTTATCTATCATAAATGAATCATTCTAAACAATAGCCAAATGTAATATTTTTAAAAGCTAATTTAATTAAAACATTTTTAAATATTAACAATAAAGTATTTTGCAAACTTAAGATTATTCATTCAAAATATCATATACAATACTTCAGGAATCAAACAAAAAGCTTTGAATTCATTATTCTTTGATCACAATAATCTCATTTAATGAAAAAATATGTAATTCCCGCGCAAAATATCAAAAACAATTTTTTTTAAAAAATGGTTAAAAATAAAAACATTGCATGTGTTCACAACAAATTTGAAGAAACTAAATTAAAAAAGCACAATGTCAATTATCGTATAACGCTCATACGCTGGCTTTATGAAGTTTGCACTGATTTTAGATATTCGAATTACACCTATGCAACAGCAATAATCATATTCGATAAGTTTACTGAGAAAGTCGGTTTTTATATGTCTGAATATCAACTAATAGGTATAACATCTCTTTTTATTGCTGCAAAAATAGAAGAGTCGAGCCGATTAGGCGTTTCGGAATATTCTGTCATTACAGACAGATCATTCACAGAAAAGGAAATACGGAGTATGGAGTTGCAAATAATTACGAATATTGAAAGTGAGTGGACACTTGAGCTACCTCACGTATATTTTAAAGAGATAGATATAAAATCATGTTTTCTGGAATATGACTTAGATGTAAAAAAAATTATATTAGAATGCATTCTATCAGGACTTATGGAACGGAATATAAAAACTAAAAATATGATTAAGTTATATTCGGAAGGAATCAGAGAAATGAAAAAAATTACTTTGCAAAAAAAGTCTCGGAAGACATTAAGTTTTATTTTCAAGCATCTTCACACAGTAATCTGTTAAAAAACTTCAGAATCTTTTTTTGACTAATTATTTTGAATGAATCTATATAGACGTATTTTACTCAGTATTGAATGCTTATTTTATCGAAACACTGTTTTTATAATACGATAATTCTGATGAGTGTCTTTTATTTTTGAACTATAACTAGTTTAATTTGTATTATTATTTTTTTATTAAATTATCTTTTTTTTATTCGTATTTTAAAAATGTACACATTGAAATCAAAAATATTTAAATATAAAAAGGGTATTTGCTCATAAATTGTATTACTATTAGTTTTTAATTACTTCTGATTTAGACTCTTTTTAACAAAAATCAGATTTCCTTCTTCAAAGAGCTAATTTGGTTTATAAATTTGCTTCACCAGAATTATTTTTTAACAATCCTATTCTGCCGAAATATTTTTTAGTAATCTCATTGCGCCCAATATTTTTTAGTAATCTTTTCCGCCACATAGAGGCCCTATAAGCTCATTATTAACCGCCTAAAAATCTTTATAGAACACCTTGCAATATGTTGGAATATTTTTTTATACCAAATTTTTATATTATGGAAAAATGTGTAGAATAAAAGTATTGGATTTTTCTATCCCTACTATGAACCCCGATATTATTTCTGAAATAACTATAAAGAGACCCCCGACATCAATAGTTGTATTTAATGATAAGCTATATGTTGCTACGAAGGGATATAAAGTATATTGTTTTGAAAATGTCAAAGAAAAGCCCAAATTTATCACATTTAAATATTATGTGAATTTTTTAGCTGCATCTGATGATATTATATATTGCGCGTGCGATAATGGAAAGATATTCGGTTTAAACAAATTACACAAAATCGTTTTCAAAACGCATCCTGAAAATTCCCCAGTCACATATTGCAAATACGATAAAATTACAAATAAACTGATAATTGGTAATAAAAACAGTAAGTTATACTCGTTTAGTGAAAATGGAATAACGCAACATTCATTACTCTGCACAACAATGCCGATTACATCTTTCGACACTAATTCAAAAGCCATTCTATGTAGTGCAACACAAAACAACAAAACTTTACATTTTTTTGAGTTGATAAAAACCGTAAAATCTACATTACAAATTATAAAAGGATTTCCAGAAACTGTGTTGTTTACTTCTGAAAACTCGATCTTAGTTGGAACCGTTGAAGGATTTATACATTTATACACAAAAATTAAAAACAATTATAAACTTTGTAACACGTACGTTGGTTCGGGAGGTGTTGAAACAATATTTTTGCTTGACAATCAAAGATTTTTAGTTGGTTTTTCTGATTGTAAGATTGCAGAATTTAAAATTGACAATAACACCATACATTTAGTTTATACGATGGAAACCAAAGGCATTTCTATACAATTTTGTAACTATAAAGATGAAATTGCAGTGATAATCAGTAGAGAACCAAAAATGGGAAGATGGAATAGAAAAAAAAGGAATTAATCAAATTTTAATTATCAATAAAAATCAAAGCTTACAATAAATTTTGTTTAAAAAATTTTGTGATGGAGGTCGTTAATTAACAAAATCTTATATTTTATTTGGCATTTTGTGAAAAACATGTTGTTATTAAAAATGTTTAAATTAGAGATTATTCAAATCCAGCAGTCAATTAATAAAATGCCATAGCATGTCTTTGAAACATTAGGGTATAAATCTTTTCCATATATAACATCGAATTTTATTATAGTGCTATTACAACAAATATTATGTTAGTATTAATTTTAAATCTAATTTAAAGAAAATAAATTGGTATATTCCAAATGTATGATTCTTCAAAGTTCTATGAAGTCACAGAGCGACTTTAAAGGAAGGTTTGACATACAACACACTTGTAAGTCTGTTATCAGAAATTCTTTCTGACATAAGGATATTAATTTTAAAATTTTAAAATCTAATTTTAAAAAATAAATGTAAATTATAAATATATGCTTCTTCGAAGTTCCATAAAGTTATGGAGTAACTTTAAAGGAAGGTTTGACATACTAAACCTGCAATCATATTGATACAATTTTTTTATTTTTTGATTAATTAATTGAAATTTAATTGTAGTATCAAAAATAATATATTTCTTTAAATTTTTTAAAAAATATATAGCTTCTTAATACAGAGCTTAAAATTTTGTTCGAATCTAGAATTGATTACTTTTGTGCAGTCTCAATATTTTGTTTACACTTTTTTTTATATTTAAAAATTTGAAAATTTATTTATACAATGAAAACAATATTTATATTTTGTTAAGAATTTTTATGGTATTTGTAATTGCTTACCCTTTTTTTCTATTCATAATTTGGTTGTGTATTTGCAAATATTTGTATTTTGCTTATATTTCCTTAATATTAGATTTTGTATATTTAAATTTTGCATTGTAATTATAAACTATCAGTATTCTTATAAATGCTCCTTATCTTTTTTACTACGTTAATCATTTCTAACAAGTCGTTAAACGAAGTTACCTCTCCTTTCTGTAAGAATTCAGTAAGTAACATATCACAATGATACTCATAATTGTCGAACCTGAAAATAAGTCCTTCTATAAAAGATTCCCATCCCATTTTTGGATGTTTCTTCACCCTGTCAATCGCCCATTCTAATGCGGCTCCTTTCAAGCATGTAATGGCTGATCTGACCATCACTTCTCCCTCAATCTTAAACATTATTCTTAAAGTATCGGCCGTTTTGACCCATTTCTTGGCATTTTCTGATGCTAATCCTTCAAATTCTCCCATTGCTTTCATGATCATTGGCATGGTGTGTATTTCTTTTTTTAAATATTCCTGAACATTTTGCATTCCCCAAAATTTATTTTGGTTTATATAATAAATTTAAGATAATGATAAATTAAATGTCAAAGATGCCAAAATGATTGACACAAAATATTCTTAGTTAAAAAATATATTAATTTATCAAGTGTATTAAAAAAATTATTTTTTTAGCGTAATAAATTGAAATGTTTGTATTTAATTTGTCAGAATTATATCATTGTGTTAAAAAAATATTATTTGAAATTTGACAGTATTGTTGATTAAAAATTAAAGTTAAATTATGAAAATTATCTTAAAATTTCGTAATTTAATTTAGAAAACAGTCTAATTAGTGTCATAAAATTTTAAGATATTTATTATATTTTACTTTTTTATATAATAAATAGTTGTTTTATAATTTTTGTATTTAATTTTTTATAAATTTAAATTGAAAATTATAACATTTGAAATTAAATTATTATTTAATATAATCGTGAAATTGATTGAACAATTTTTAATTTTAATTAAATTGTTTCATAATAGAATGTACTTATAAAAGTATAGAGTTATTATATTTTTTTATTGAACATTTTCACATATATATTTCTGACCCATTGGTGACGAACGGTAGCTTACTGAAGAGCTGAAATAAATCGACCTAACTGTTTCTTGCGTCCTTATACCTTTGTCGGTCTTTCTAAAACGTTATTTTGGTCGTATGTCATGCTTGCGTTTTTTTTGTAATATTAAATTTTATTTTAAACAAAATTTTTAGCTTTTAAAAATCAAAAAATATTTTAACTTATTGTTTTTTTTATTACTCTGACCTGACTATACTTAGATCTGTAATCCTCATTTTCGGTTAAGTTTCTCGGAAAGTTTTTAAAACGACAACAATATAAATTGTTTTTTTATTATAATTCTTTTTTTATTAATATTTTAAAGTTTTTTTCTCAAATTTTCGTGCTAATTATATTATATATGACAATAATTTATACTCTTAATGTTAATAAACATTCACAAATTATATTAATGTCACAATTTTCATCAATTTTTTTTTAATCAATCATAATTTTTTTTTGAAAGCTTATGTAAATGTTATTGACATTAAAAGCAAAAATTATTTTTATATATAACAACTTGTATTTTCTTTTTGTTTGTTTTAAAACAAGTCATAATATACTTAAAATAATAAACTTTGACTTAAAAATCGGTAATAAATTGTACTTTTCAAGACATTTTAATAATAACTTGATGTTGAATACAAAAAATACCGTTATTATAGCAAAATTTCTGTCAATAATTCTTTTTCTTCATGAAATACGTAAACAATATTTTTTGTAATATAAGATAAATAAATATGTCATCTTCGTGTTGTTTATGTTTAAACGTATTTTCTATTGGACATGTCATTATTTGATTACAAAATCACAATTTGTATTTAAAAAATAAAAATTTTCCACAATTACATCTAAAATGTTATTTAGTAATTCAAACATATTATAATATTTTATTCCCAATGTTTAAAATACACGACATATTATACATTGTAATGTCTTCATAACATTAGGGGTATAAATCATTTCCATATATAACATGCATGTTTGTTATATTGAAAATTTTCATATTGATATTCTTTTTCCCAATTAATCATAAAGAAAAGCTATTTAATACTTTCAAAATAATATATTTAAAAATGCATTTTAAAAAATTGGGTTATAAAATTAATTTCTAAATTTCTATTGAGATTTTTAAATATATAAAACTAAACTAATATATTTTGTTTTTTTGATATGAATTCATGATATTTGCAGAATTGTTTGTCATTTCTACATTCAAAACCTAATTTATTAAATTATATTTAATACTCTCTCAAGTTGAGGAGCCGAATTGGAGCAATGCTCGCGGGTATATTGACTGAATCACCGATTGCGTCTGTCCGCATGGGCTTGAACGAAAAATGGTATTGGTAGTTGTAACTTTTTATTTAACCTTTTATTTTTTTGCTAAAAATATTTATGTTGTTTTTCTTTTTAAAAAATTTTAAATTAGACTAATTGATCGTTTTTAGCCAATTAACCTGGACTATGGCCTGTTCAGGCCTGTCTAAGTTTGTTTGAGACACTTGGAATCTACATTTTTGTTAATATATTTTTATTTGTTTTAAAACAGCATAAACATTTTTTACCCAAAATTTACAAAATACGTATTTTTTAATTTATTTTGAAATGAAATGGGAACAAAACTATATGTCAAAAATTATTTTAATACGTATATGATTAAAAAAACAATTAAACAAAGAATTCAAATTATGAAAATAATAAAACTAAAAAAACAAAAAACGGAAAGATTTGACATCAATAGTTGTTAATATAAGCATAAAAATAAATATTACTGATGATACTAGATTCCACAAGCAATACAAAAACGATATTGGAATAACCAATAGAGTGCAAGCGTGCATCCGATCAATGGTGCTAAGAATACGCTCAAAAGTATTTCGTTTAACTATTGTCGATGCAAAAGAAGCGAAGAAAAGCAAGTAGTGCCTAAAAAAACATATACGGCAGATACGATGAGGGACTTAGCATCAGCTTGATATTTTAAATGACAACCAAAAACAAATATTAAATTTTAATAAATTAGTTTTATCTCCCTGATGATAAAAAAAAATTACACAAAATCAAAGTTAAAAACAGAAAAAAATAATAAACTAAAAATAAATACAGCAAAAGAATGAACTTGTTTAAAAAAATTATGATAATTTTAATTTAATAAAACTTACGAGTTGCAAAAAATCTTATATTAGTAAAACAATGCGCTTTCAAGCTTTAAGAATTTTCTATTTTAATAAAAAAAGTAAAAAACGACATTTAGCTTATAAATTTTTGCTGATGAACATGTTATGTCGAATCAATTAACAATCAAGAACTCCCTTGTCTGGTTTTAATTATACTTATTAACTACAAGTCTATTTTAATAAAAATATTTTAAGTTTTGAAATAAATTCAATTTATATACAGATATGAAATTGAAAAATATGTATTAACGAAACAAAACAAAATATATAAATAGATATGCAACACAGAAAGAACAAAATAATTTTTATCTGCATTCTAGATATTCTAATCAGCGAATACCACAACAAGTTTCTAATAATTCTATTGCAAACACTAAACTACGTTAATTTTATTGTTAAAATCAAGATTTCAATTATAACATGTCAAACTCACAATATTAACAAAAAATAATCATTAAAAATCACAATTTACTGATCAAATCAGACAGATGACATTTTATAATTATCATATTGACATAAATATTTATTATTATGCACAAAACAAATATGCTGTTAATAATCACATTTATTTGAAAATGCGAAACAATCATTAAAGTAAATTAAACATAATTCGTTTAACAATGATAAACATGTAAATAATTAAAATCAAATAACATATGAAACAAAACAAAATCAGCAATTTGATTATTCAAAATTGTTATAACACATTAATTGTTATGCAGATGCTTCAAAATTAAAAAAACGGCAGAAAAAAATTATTAGTTTTGATTTAATCAAAATGTAATAATAAAACATGTATTGTAAGTTATTTTTTAATTAAACATATGTTTCATATTAGCAAACTTAAATATTTATTGATATATTGACTCAGCTTGAAAGTTTAAAATTAATTTAACATATAAATTTATTAAATATTTTTTTATAATGTGTTTGAGATTGAAACATTAATAACAATTCACAAAAATATTAATTGATTTAATAAGTAAATTTGATTGATATTTTTGTAAATTATTATTTTAAATATTTGTAATACATTTCAAAACAATTAAAATTTAAAAATTGCGTCAAAATCTTACATACGTTTTATGAAAAAGTAAAT
>JAWNMW010000219.1:0-12641 GCA_035043565.1 Drosophila robusta
GTACGCAGAACATGTGAAACTGATTTATTCTTACCTTGATTCCCAACATCACACTTGTCCACAAGACGATCTGAACTCTATGAATCTTTGGTGTTCAGCCAACCAGTTGCACCTTAATTGTTCAAAGTGTATATTTATGTCTTTTACTCGTTCTAATCCACATTTGGTTGGTTATACAATGGATAATTTACTATTGAAACGTAAACTAACAGTAAACGATCATGATGTACTATTGTAGTGTTGTTATAATTGTTATTGTAATTAACTTACAATTACAATTGTTATAATTGTTAGTTAATTACTGTAGGAAACAGCCAAATTGTACAGTTTACCAAACCTAGTTTTTCTGATACATATGGAGCCTCATATGACGAAAAACCATTTTAAAAATGTTATTATGATGAGACTTTTTTAAACAATTTTCAAAATATGGAATTTTTTAGCGCTCTTTTTCAGATATAAGTAATAATTATTAAAGTCCGTCGTTTCGTTGTGTAACATTGATCAAATGGAAAGAACTCTATACGAAAAAATAAAAAAAACCAAATGTTTAGATCACCTGGCCGCACTAAACATCAATAAACTACCACTAGGATCAGCGGCATTGAAGGATGATTTCTATGTAGACGGTTGCCTAACAGGAGCAGACTCCATCCAAGAAGCAGTCCAAATCCGACAGGAGCTAAACAAAATTCTGCTTCTAGCTGGATTCAAGCTGCGAAAATGGTGCTCGAACAATGAGCAAATCCTTCAAGGAATTCCAAAGGAAGATACGGTTAATGATGTTCATATGCTCGAGTCACTGGAGCAACACAGCAACACGTAAAAACTCTGGGACTAATCTGGATGCCGAAAAGTGACCAGTTACGTGGAAGAACACATGGCAGTCAGTCAACAAAAATCACCAAACGAGTGGTATGCTCCGAGTTGGGTCAAATATTCAATCCATTGGGCTTATTCGCCCCGGTTGTAGTACGGGCAAAAATATTTATGCAACATCGCTGGGAAAAGAAATTCGACTGGGATGAGCAACTGCCAACGCATCTATATAACGACTGGAGGGCCTGTCGAGAGGATATTCACTGGCTAAATGAAATGCAGATTCCTAGGCACATCTACGATGGAAAAACGCCAGTGAGCAAAGAGATACATACACTTGCGGATGCCACAGAAAAGGCGCACGGAGCTGCAGTTTATATACGAGCCACATACAAAAAAAGCAGGTATCTTTCCGACTGTTATGCTCGAAATCACGAGTTGCACCAATGGCAAAACAATCACTGCCACGCCTGGAGCTCTGCGCTGCAGTGCTCGGCACAAAACTCACTGAACGAGTTCGAAAAGATCTTCGTTTAAATCCCGAAATTGTAAAGGGATATTTCTGAACGGACTCAACGGTAGTGCTAGCATGGATTAATGCCTCAGCATCTACCTATCACACCTTTGTGGCCAATCGCATCTCAGAAATCCAAGCCTCTTCGACACCATCACAACACACACACATGAGGGCAACATGAATTGCGGCGCTCAAGCATTAAGAGCCATCGCACGGCACCAATTTTGGATCCTTAAGGATAAGATCATGGCCAGGAATATCATACACAGCTGCGTGAATCATGGATGATCTACCTGCTGAACGAGTCACACAGGCCCGACCATTCGTCAGCACTGGCGTAAATTACTGCGGACCATTCTGGATCCACCAGAAGATATGAGGAAAAAGGCCAGACAAGGCATATATTGCAGTTTTCTGCTGCTTCGCTACAAAGACAGTGCATCTAGAATTAGTAAGCGATCTAACAACAGTTACATTCCTGGCAGCTCTCCGCGCTTCCTGGGTCGTCGTGGGAAGTGCCAAACAGTCCACTGCGACAATGCAACAAACTTCATTGGGGCCAATAATCAACTGAAGGAGCTGGAAAAGACCATCTACTCAGACAAGGCTATGACTTAAATCATCGAACACTGCAGTAAAAGACAGATAAATTTCAAATTTATCCCGCCACGAGCACCATCGTTTGGCGGCCTCTGGGAGGCAGCAGTAAAATCAGCGAAAAAACTGCTTATTAATAACACAAACACGGCTTCACTCACCTTTAAAGAGCTGAACATCGTGATTATCGAAATTGAGGCCATACTCAATTCTCGACATTTCACTCCAATGTCAAATGACCCATCGGATACGACTTCACTCACACTTGGGCATTTCTTAATTGGAGAACCGCTAGCCCCTCCTGATACAAACATGGATTAATGTGGAAAAACCCTGGGAAAGCCATGAGAGCAAATATCCAGTATAAAGCACTCATTCTGGACACAGTGGTCTCAAGAATACCTACAAGAGCTACAATATCGAAACAAATGGAAAACCTCAGCTCCAAACGTTGAATGAAGGCCTACTGGTGTTGGTAAAGGAACACAACATGCCAGTATTGAAGTGGCCCCCGGGGCGAATCATAAAAACGTACCCAGGGGCAGATAACTTGGTACGAGTCGTCGTTGTTTAAACTGCTTCTGGAGTTTACAAACCTCCCATTCCTTGACTCGCACCTCTTCTAACGGAAGAAGTAGCAGTCAACGTCCCAGCAACGGACATAAACGACGTTAATAATGAGTCACCCAAACGAAGAAAAAGATGTAATTTATCATGTCGAACCAACACTTCTGGTATTGCTGTTTATGCTGCCCATAGTACTGTCACAACCAAACACAGTTACTCGCTGTGATGGAAAACCCGGAATCTTTTATGAAAAACTTGGCACTACCAAGATGGCATTGTCTGCATGCACCATGGAAAATTTATTACGACCTAAACCCATACTGGCAAGACATGAAATCATTCTCCGCGGGAACCACAGAACTTGGTTATTCATGCCCTCAGTTAAGCAACAGATCAGCATGCGAAATGTTGCACAAACACTTCAACCATAGTTTTGTTGAACTACAAGGGGAAAACGCACTACTGGAACGGTCGCGGCAGCGGCGCTCACCACTCGACATAATTGGAACTATGGCGATTGGCTTATTTGGAGTTCAGGACTCAAAATATGCAAAGAAAAAGGGCAAAAACAATCGCAAAGGTCCATACCAATGAAGATTTCCTATAACAGCTACTAAAGAATCAGACATCTGTTCTCGATTCAACAATGCAACACCCACACAAAATCACACGTGTGGACACCGGACTCCTGACACTCTCCAGTAGATGTACTGCACGAAATACTGATATCAGAATGAACACCTTTGACTCAACAGTCAGCAAAATCAGCACAACATATGTGCGGTTCGGCAACATCAAACAAGTCACGAACGTCTCCAAATCAATAGAAGCAACTTCCGAAAATACACCATCATTGGATTCGGACAGCGACAACCTGGATACTCTTCAGCAGCAATTGGCCACACCGCCAACCCGCCGACACCACAGCACTGCCAAGCAACCTTGCCGAACATCTCGACACATTCAACATCATCATTGTTGCTTATGTTGCATTAGCAGTATCTCAACTACTGTTAATGGCGATCATCAGTCGAAAACGATGCACATCATGGAAGATGAAAGATGGCAGAAGAAAAACCCCCGCAACTCAGTACAGCACCGAACAGAGTCGGGACCAAATGCTGCCACTTGAGAAGGTGCCACTTGAAAAGGTCACTTTGCGTTGGAATGCATCTAATAATAAGCAACAGGATCACGGCAGTCCTACGCACTGTAACGGCCGACCGGCAGGGGAAATTTAGGGCCAATAATAGATAAGAATGCATATTGTATATAAATGTCAAATGCAACAGCCAAGAGTATATGTGTCTCTCTCTGCTTCATAGGGATCTAATACTCTAAACATCCTTAGCATATAAGCAAATTAACAGCATATACGCTAGTCAAGAATGTCTATTATATACTCGTATGTAAGTCATCCAAATGTACATAGGCTATGGTATATAAATCCCATCATTCTCGAATAAAGATCAGTCTCAATCTGAACCCCACCCGTGATAATTCATTTAAAACTCATTTGGAACCCTCTCCGCAGTCTAGATAGTTAAAGTGCTGATTACGACGACCAAAAACAGAACTCCATACATCCGTTTCATAACATTCATTCTCATTCACAAATATCGAACCTTATTCTAGTTGGATTAACAGCAGTCATCTTGGACCTTTACACTTTTCTCTTTTTATAAATGACTTCCCTTCTATAGTTTCACATGCTCGCATTCTTATGTACGCAGAACATGTGAAACTGATTTATTCTGACCTTGATTCCCAACATCACACTTGTCCACAAGACGATCTGAATCTATGAATCTTTGGTGTTCAGCCAACCAGTTGCACCTTAATTGTTCAAAGTGTATATTTATGTCTTTTACTCGTTCTAATCCACATTTGGTTGGTTATACAATGGATAATTTACTATTGAAACGTAAACTAACAGTAAACGATCATGATGTACTATTGTAGTGTTGTTATAATTGTTATTGTAATTAACTTACAATTACAATTGTTATAATTGTTAGTTAATTACTGTAGGAAACAGCCAAATTGTACAGTTTACCAAACCTAGTTTTTCTGATACATATGGAGCCTCATATGACGAAAAACCATTTTAAAAATGTTATTATGATGAGACTTTTTTAAACAATTTTCAAAATATGGAATTTTTTAGCGCTCTTTTTCAGATATAAGTAATAATTATTAAAGTCCGTCGTTTCGTTGTGTAACATTGATCAAATGGAAAGAACTCTATACGAAAAAATAAAAAAAACCAAATGTTTAGATCACCTGGCCGCACTAAACATCAATAAACTACCACTAGGATCAGCGGCATTGAAGGATGATTTCTATGTAGACGGTTGCCTAACAGGAGCAGACTCCATCCAAGAAGCAGTCCAAATCCGACAGGAGCTAAACAAAATTCTGCTTCTAGCTGGATTCAAGCTGCGAAAATGGTGCTCGAACAATGAGCAAATCCTTCAAGGAATTCCAAAGGAAGATACGGTTAATGATGTTCATATGCTCGAGTCACTGGAGCAACACAGCAACACGTAAAAACTCTGGGACTAATCTGGATGCCGAAAAGTGACCAGTTACGTGGAAGAACACATGGCAGTCAGTCAACAAAAATCACCAAACGAGTGGTATGCTCCGAGTTGGGTCAAATATTCAATCCATTGGGCTTATTCGCCCCGGTTGTAGTACGGGCAAAAATATTTATGCAACATCGCTGGGAAAAGAAATTCGACTGGGATGAGCAACTGCCAACGCATCTATATAACGACTGGAGGGCCTGTCGAGAGGATATTCACTGGCTAAATGAAATGCAGATTCCTAGGCACATCTACGATGGAAAAACGCCAGTGAGCAAAGAGATACATACACTTGCGGATGCCACAGAAAAGGCGCACGGAGCTGCAGTTTATATCGAGCCACATACAAAAAAAGCAGGTATCTTTCCGACTGTTATGCTCGAAATCACGAGTTGCACCAATGGCAAAACAATCACTGCCACGCCTGGAGCTCTGCGCTGCAGTGCTCGGCACAAAACTCACTGAACGAGTTCGAAAAGATCTTCGTTTAAATCCCGAAATTGTAAAGGGATATTTCTGAACGGACTCAACGGTAGTGCTAGCATGGATTAATGCCTCAGCATCTACCTATCACACCTTTGTGGCCAATCGCATCTCAGAAATCCAAGCCTCTTCGACACCATCACAACACACACACATGAGGGCAACATGAATTGCGGCGCTCAAGCATTAAGAGCCATCGCACGGCACCAATTTTGGATCCTTAAGGATAAGATCATGGCCAGGAATATCATACACAGCTGCGTGAATCATGGATGATCTACCTGCTGAACGAGTCACACAGGCCCGACCATTCGTCAGCACTGGCGTAAATTACTGCGGACCATTCTGGATCCACCAGAAGATATGAGGAAAAAGGCCAGACAAGGCATATATTGCAGTTTTCTGCTGCTTCGCTACAAAGACAGTGCATCTAGAATTAGTAAGCGATCTAACAACAGTTACATTCCTGGCAGCTCTCCGCGCTTCCTGGGTCGTCGTGGGAAGTGCCAAACAGTCCACTGCGACAATGCAACAAACTTCATTGGGGCCAATAATCAACTGAAGGAGCTGGAAAAGACCATCTACTCAGACAAGGCTATGACTTAAATCATCGAACACTGCAGTAAAAGACAGATAAATTTCAAATTTATCCCGCCACGAGCACCATCGTTTGGCGGCCTCTGGGAGGCAGCAGTAAAATCAGCGAAAAAACTGCTTATTAATAACACAAACACGGCTTCACTCACCTTTAAAGAGCTGAACATCGTGATTATCGAAATTGAGGCCATACTCAATTCTCGACATTTCACTCCAATGTCAAATGACCCATCGGATACGACTTCACTCACACTTGGGCATTTCTTAATTGGAGAACCGCTAGCCCCTCCTGATACAAACATGGATTAATGTGGAAAAACCCTGGGAAAGCCATGAGAGCAAATATCCAGTATAAAGCACTCATTCTGGACACAGTGGTCTCAAGAATACCTACAAGAGCTACAATATCGAAACAAATGGAAAACCTCAGCTCCAAACGTTGAATGAAGGCCTACTGGTGTTGGTAAAGGAACACAACATGCCAGTATTGAAGTGGCCCCCGGGGCGAATCATAAAAACGTACCCAGGGGCAGATAACTTGGTACGAGTCGTCGTTGTTTAAACTGCTTCTGGAGTTTACAAACCTCCCATTCCTTGACTCGCACCTCTTCTAACGGAAGAAGTAGCAGTCAACGTCCCAGCAACGGACATAAACGACGTTAATAATGAGTCACCCAAACGAAGAAAAAGATGTAATTTAGCATGTCGAATCAACACTTCTGGTATTGCTGTTTATGCTGCCCATAGTACTGTCACAACCAAACACAGTTACTCGCTGTGATGGAAAACCCGGAATCTTTTATGAAAAACTTGGCACTACCAAGATGGCATTGTCTGCATGCACCATGGAAAATTTATTACGACCTAAACCCATACTGGCAAGACATGAAATCATTCTCCGCGGGAACCACAGAACTTGGTTATTCATGCCCTCAGTTAAGCAACAGATCAGCATGCGAAATGTTGCACAAACACTTCAACCATAGTTTTGTTGAACTACAAGGGGAAAACGCACTACTGGAACGGTCGCGGCAGCGGCGCTCACCACTCGACATAATTGGAACTATGGCGATTGGCTTATTTGGAGTTCAGGACTCAAAATATGCAAAGAAAAAGGGCAAAAACAATCGCAAAGGTCCATACCAATGAAGATTTCCTATAACAGCTACTAAAGAATCAGACATCTGTTCTCGATTCAACAATGCAACACCCACACAAAATCACACGTGTGGACACCGGACTCCTGACACTCTCCAGAAGTCTGCACGAAATACTGATTCGAAGAACACCTTGACTCAACAGTCAGCAAAATCAGCACAACATATGTGCGGTTCGGCAACATCAAACAAGTCACGAACGTCTCCAAATCAATAGAAGCAACTTCCGAAAATACACCATCATTGGATTCGGACAGCGACAACCTGGATACTCTTCAGCAGCAATTGGCAAAACACAAGCACCTTGCCAAGCAACCTTGCCAGAACATCTCGACACAATTCAACATCATCATATTGTTGCTTATGTTGCATTAGCAGTATCTCTACTACTGTTAATGGCGATCATCAGTCGAAAACGATGCACATCATGGAAGATGGAAGATGGCAGAAGAAAAACCCCCGCAACTCAGTACAGCACCGAACAGAGTCGGGACCAAATGCTGCCACTTGAGAAGGTGCCACTTGAAAAGGTCACTTTGCGTTGGAATGCATCTAATAATAAGCAACAGGATCACGGCAGTCCTACGCACTGTAACGGCCGACCGGCAGGGGAAATTTAGGGCCAATAATAGATAAGAATGCATATTGTATATAAATGTCAAATGCAACAGCCAAGAGTATATGTGTCTCTCTCTGCTTCATAGGGATCTAATACTCTAAACATCCTTAGCATATAAGCAAATTAACAGCATATACGCTAGTCAAGAATGTCGAATGCTATTATATACTCGTATGTAAGTCATCCAAATGTACATAGGCTATGGTATATAAATCCCATCATTCTCGAATAAAGATCAGTCTCAATCTGAACCCCACCCGTGATAATTCATTTAAAACTCATTTGGAACCCTCTCCGCAGTCTAGCTAGTTAAAGTGCTGATTACGACGACCAAAAACAAATCCAGTTTCTCATAAACTCATTCATTCTCATTCACAAATATCGAACCTTATTCTAGTTGGATTAACAGCAGTCATCTTGGACCTTTACACTTTTCTCTTTTTATAAATGACTTCCCTTCTATAGTTTCACATGCTCGCATTCTTATGTACGCAGAACATGTGAAACTGATTTATTCTTACCTTGATTCCCAACATCACACTTGTCCACAAGACGATCTGAACTCTATGAATCTTTGGTGTTCAGCCAACCAGTTGCACCTTAATTGTTCAAAGTGTATATTTATGTCTTTTACTCGTTCCAATCCACATTTGGTTGGTTATACAATGGATAATTTGCTATTGAAACGAAAACTAACAGTAAACGATCATGATGTACTATTGTAGTGTTGTTATAATTGTTATTGTAATTAACTTACAATTACAATTGTTATAATTGTTAGTTAATTACTGTAGGAAACAGCCAAATTGTACAGTTTACCAAACCTAGTTTTTCTGATACATATGGAGCCTCATATGACGAAAAACCACTTTAAAAATGTTTTTATGATGAGACTTTTTTAAACAATTTTCAAAATATGGTATTTTTTAGCGTTCTTTTTCAGATGTAAGTAATAATTATTAAAGTCCGTCGTTTCGTTGTGTAACATTGAACAAATGGAAAGAAATCTATACGAAAAAATAAAAAAAACCAAATGTTTAGATCACCTGGCCGCACTAAACATCAATAAACTACCACTAGGATCAGCGGCATTGAAGAATGATTTCTATGTAGACGGTTGCCTAACAGAAGCAGACTCCATCCAAGAAGCAGTCCAAATCCGACAGGAGCTAAACAAAATTCTGCTTCTAGCTGGATTCAAGCTGCGAAAATGGTGCTCGAACAATGAGCAAATCCTTCAAGGAATTCCAAAGGAAGATACGGTTAATGATGTTCATCTGCTCGAGTCACTGGAGCAACACAGCAACACGTAAAAACTCTGGGACTAATCTGGATGCCGAAAAGTGACCAGTTACGTGGAAGAACACATGGCAGTCAGTCAACAAAAATCACCAAACGAGTGGTATGCTCCGAGTTGGGTCAAATATTCAATCCATTGGGCTTATTCGCCCCGGTTGTAGTACGGGCAAAAATATTTATGCATCATCGCTGGGAAAAGAAATTCGACTGGGATGAGCAACTGCCAACGCATCTATGTAACGACTGGAGGGCCTGTCGAGAGGATATTCACTGGCTAAATGAAATGCAGATTCCTAGGCACATCTACGATGGAAAAACGCCAGTGAGCAAAGAGATACATACACTTGCGGATGCCACAGAAAAGGCGTACGGAGCTGCAGTTTATATACGAGCCACATACAAAAAAAGCAGGTATCTTTCCGACTGTTATGCTCGAAATCACGAGTTGCACCAATGGCAAAACAATCCCTGCCACGCCTGGAGCTCTGCGCTGCAGTGCTCGGCACAAAACTCACTGAACGAGTTCGAAAAGATCTTCGTTTAAATCCCGAAATTGTAAAGGGATATTTCTGAACGGACTCAACGGTAGTGCTAGCATGGATTAATGCCTCAGCATCTACCTATCACACCTTTGTGGCCAATCGCATCTCAGAAATCCAAGCCTCTTCGACACCATCACAACACACACACATGAGGGCAACATGAATTGCGGCGCTCAAGCATTAAGAGCCATCGCACGGCACCAATTTTGGATCCTTAAGGATAAGATCATGGCCAGGAATATCATACACAGCTGCGTGAATCATGGATGATCTACCTGCTGAACGAGTCACACAGGCCCGACCATTCGTCAGCACTGGCGTAAATTACTGCGGACCATTCTGGATCCACCAGAAGATATGAGGAAAAAGGCCAGACAAGGCATATATTGCAGTTTTCTGCTGCTTCGCTACAAAGACAGTGCATCTAGAATTAGTAAGCGATCTAACAACAGTTACATTCCTGGCAGCTCTCCGCGCTTCCTGGGTCGTCGTGGGAAGTGCCAAACAGTCCACTGCGACAATGCAACAAACTTCATTGGGGCCAATAATCAACTGAAGGAGCTGGAAAAGACCATCTACTCAGACAAGGCTATGACTTAAATCATCGAACACTGCAGTAAAAGACAGATAAATTTCAAATTTATCCCGCCACGAGCACCATCGTTTGGCGGCCTCTGGGAGGCAGCAGTAAAATCAGCGAAAAAACTGCTTATTAATAACACAAACACGGCTTCACTCACCTTTAAAGAGCTGAACATCGTGATTATCGAAATTGAGGCCATACTCAATTCTCGACATTTCACTCCAATGTCAAATGACCCATCGGATACGACTTCACTCACACTTGGGCATTTCTTAATTGGAGAACCGCTAGCCCCTCCTGATACAAACATGGATCAATGTGGAAAAACCCTGGGAAAGCCATGAGAGCAAATATCCAGTATAAAGCACTCATTCTGGACACAGTGGTCTCAAGAATACCTACAAGAGCTACAATATCGAAACAAATGGAAAACCTCAGCTCCAAACGTTGAATGAAGGCCTACTGGTGTTGGTAAAGGAACACAACATGCCAGTATTGAAGTGGCCCCCGGGGCGAATCATAAAAACGTACCCAGGGGCAGATAACTTGGTACGAGTCGTCGTTGTTTAAACTGCTTCTGGAGTTTACAAACCTCCCATTCCTTGACTCGCACCTCTTCTAACGGAAGAAGTAGCAGTCAACGTCCCAGCAACGGACATAAACGACGTTAATAATGAGTCACCCAAACGAAGAAAAAGATGTAATTTATCATGTCGAACCAACACTTCTGGTATTGCTGTTTATGCTGCCCATAGTACTGTCACAACCAAACACAGTTACTCGCTGTGATGGAAAACCCGGAATCTTTTATGAAAAACTTGGCACTACCAAGATGGCATTGTCTGCATGCACCATGGAAAATTTATTACGACCTAAACCCATACTGGCAAGACATGAAATCATTCTCCGCGGGAACCACAGAACTTGGTTATTCATGCCCTCAGTTAAGCAACAGATCAGCATGCGAAATGTTGCACAAACACTTCAACCATAGTTTTGTTGAACTACAAGGGGAAAACGCACTACTGGAACGGTCGCGGCAGCGGCGCTCACCACTCGACATAATTGGAACTATGGCGAGTGGCTTATTTGGAGTTCAGGACTCAAAATATGCAAAGAAAAAGGGCAAAAACAATCGCAAAGGTCCATACCAATGAAGATTTCCTATAACAGCTACTAAAGAATCAGACATCTGTTCTCGATTCAACAATGCAACACCCACACAAAATCACACGTGTGGACACCGGACTCCTGACACTCTCCAGTAGATGTACTGCACGAAATACTGATATCAGAATGAACACCTTTGACTCAACAGTCAGCAAAATCAGCACAACATATGTGCGGTTCGGCAACATCAAACAAGTCACGAACGTCTCCAAATCAATAGAAGCAACTTCCGAAAATACACCATCATTGGATTCGGACAGCGACAACCTGGATACTCTTCAGCAGCAATTGGCAAAACACAAGCACCTTGCCAAGCAACCTTGCCAGAACATCTCGACACAATTCAACATCATCATATAGTTGCTTATGTTGCATTAGCAGTATCTCTACTACTGTTAATGGCGATCATCAGTCGAAAACGATGCACATCATGGAAGATGGAAGATGGCAGAAGAAAAACCCCCGCAACTCAGTACAGCACCGAACAGAGTCGGGACCAAATGCTGCCACTTGAGAAGGTGCCACTTGAAAAGGTCACTTTGCGTTGGAATGCATCTAATAATAAGCAACAGGATCACGGCAGTCCTACGCACTGTAACGGCCGACCGGCAGGGGAAATTTAGGGCCAATAATAGATAAGAATGCATATTGTATATAAATGTCAAATGCAACAGCCAAGAGTATATGTGTCTCTCTCTGCTTCATAGGGATCTAATACTCTAAACATCCTTAGCATATAAGCAAATTAACAGCATATACGCTAGTCAAGAATGTCTATTATATACTCGTATGTAAGTCATCCAAATGTACATAGGCTATGGTATATAAATCCCATCATTCTCGAATAAAGATCAGTCTCAATCTGAACCCCACCCGTGATAATTCATTTAAAACTCATTTGGAACCCTCTCCGCAGTCTAGCTAGTTAAAGTGCTGATTACGACGACCAAAAACAAATCCAGTTTCTCATAAACTCATTCATTCTCATTCACAAATATCGAACCTTATTCTAGTTGGATTAACAGCAGTCATCTTGGACCTTTACACTTTTCTCTTTTTATAAATGACTTCCCTTCTATAGTTTCACATGCTCGCATTCTTAT
>JAWNMW010000222.1:0-104067 GCA_035043565.1 Drosophila robusta
ACGATAATAACCCGATTTAATCACCATGAAATAAATACATCGTAAATTTGCATTACCATTACTATCCAATTTTCACATACCCGATATTTATCGATGTTTATTTATCGCAATACGAATATTCATCCATTTCGTGAATTGCCCCGTATCCACATAATAATCCGATGCGTTCAATTTCACATTCCACTGATCTGAACTCAATTTATTCGTTATCGAATGTTCATTCACATTCACACTATACCTTGTTCGGTATATGAATTATCAGCATATATCATATATAATAACTTGTTCGCTATTATTCCATCGTGAATTCGTCCGGAACTCGTCTCGTAGGATTCCATCTCCGGTTTTCGAAAATTTGCTCACATTTTTCTGAAAATGACAATTTGTGTGATCTGGTGCAACGCATATCAACATGCCGCATACCGCTATAAACGAGCAATTCGTCATTCAGGATATTCCGACCGCAGCAATCGCAAAAATCTTTTCTATTTCGGTATAATACAATACCACAACTATAATATTTCTCCGCAATTAATTTATTCTAATTTTTTCACAAATTCAAGAATCTGCATAATTATAACACAAGGGTATAGACACTACTAACACAAGGGTATAAGCCCACACTACTAACACTGGAATCCCGCCTGCTAGGGAGGTCTGTTTATCTCCATTGGCGCAAAAAATTCAAAAATATGAATCATTATAGTTGGAGAGCTTGCTATCATGAATTATTTTCTGGCACGAGGTTTTTTATTTCAAAGTTCATGAATTTGAAATAAGAGCCTTAAAGGAAGGTTCAGTTTACAAACCTACAACAATTATTTGTCATATATTTGCCATATAATATATATATAACAAATATATAACATAATTTGATTTAAAATAGATACGACTGAAGGATTTCAAAAATATAAAAGTTGTGCAAACAGAAACAAACAAACAAACAAACAAACAGACAAACAAACAAACAAACAAACAAACAAACAAACAAACAAACAAACAGACAAACAAACAAACAAACAAACAAACAAACAAACAAACAAACAAACAAACAAACAAACAAACAAACAAACAAACAAACAAACAAACAAACAAACAAACAAACAAACAGCAAAAAGTATTAGAAATGATCTTTATCTTAGACTACGAATATAAGCACGTTAAATAAATGATAATATGATAAATGATAATATGATAATATGATAATATGATAATATGATAATATGAAGAAGTTTTTTATCAGTTTAACGATAATTGATCATTTATTTCACAAAGAAAACAAAGTTCGGAATAAAATAGTTATTTTGGATGGCGTGTAGATGAAAAATATGTACAATAAAGCATTAAGTTTGTGTATTATGAAAATGTGAATCAATAAATCATTTGTAAATCAGAGTGTGTATTACATAAACGTTTCTCAAAAAAATGATACAAATTTTTAACCCTAATGCACAACAGCAATAATATAGCTAACTTATTCCAGGACAGTGATGAGAATGAGGAATTGCCTGTTTGGGGTGTATCTGCTTTTGAAAACGGAGAAAGTGCCAAAGAAAACGAAAGGGATACAAAGACTGATAATAAAAAACACGTAGAATCTGAGAACTGTGACAATTTTACGGAAACCGTTCCGAACAATTTTAGTGAGGGTGTTGTTAATAATAAAAGCAAACAACATGATTTAAATGACGATACGAAAGATAATATTAAAAGTTACAATGAAAATCATATCGGAAAACGCGAGGAAACAGGCTTTTCCGACAATTTGTTTGTTGATGAGAGCAGTTCAGGAGACAATTTTGATATCAGTCTCATTGCGAAGAAGCAAGACGGCTCGACGGAGGATGATAGGGAATCTGAAGAAGATTTCGATACTGTTGGAAGTAAAGACGAAAGTAGATTCTGCGGGAACGAGAACAATGATTCATTGGTTGTCAATGAACATAAACCAAAAGAAAGCGATAATTCGGATAGCGAGATATCTGAGAAAGAGAATACGGGAATTGGAAGCATATTTGATTCATCGTCTGAAGATTTCATTGTTCAGCCGGTGAATTTGCATAATGCTTGTAAAAGCAATGAAAATGATAATAAACATAGAACGGAATCTGTTAAATTTGAAAAAAACACCGAAGAAGGCAATTCTATGGATACTGTGCAGATTCCTGAATGCGTTGCTGATAAGCCTGTTCCTGAATGTGTTGGTGATAATAAGCCTGTTCCTGAATGCGTTGCTGATAAGCGAGTTGATGATTCTAGAGATGAAAAGATATTTGAGAAAACAAATCATGGATCAACCGAATGCAATTCATTGGGTAACTCTGAGGATGGCGATGTTAAAAGCGAAAAACGGGCACAAGAAACAATAGATGATGCGGTGGAGCCAGCCAATCAAAGCAAATCTAAGAATTTCCTGAAATTATTACAGCATTTCAAGAACACGATTGATCTGAAAATAAAGTCTGACAGTGGCAACGTCAGACCAAATGGAACACGGCCGATATCTGTGCATATATGCAATAGGATTTTTACGTACCGGGCGGTTGAGAAAAAAAGGGTTATTAAGGGAACGGTGTCTGAAGAACAAAAAGAACAAAAGAGTGTATTCACATGGTACGGAATAGCGAAGCCTGAGTTGGATGCTGACGATCCGATGCTAACAAAAGTATTGCGAATAAGGAAAAACGAAGAAATAAGAACAATCGAGGAGATGATGGGCATACACGAAGCCGCAGTGATAAACGTAGATGTTTCTTTGGGCGGAGAGTTTTTCACGAGGTTGCTCAAACGGGACATGAAAGAGTTTGCAAATTATTTTTACGACGAGGCTGTGAAAAACGGAATCGAAAACAGGGAAATAAAAAGCCTTTTGGGGGCAAAACTGGGAATAGCAGGGAGTGTTGCAGGGGGAGATTCGACCCGAGTTACATGAGACATGTCATGGAGATTGGCCAACGAGAATTATGTGTGAAGTTTGTGAACGATCAGGAAAAATTTTTGTATTTTTTTGTGATTTTTTACAAAAAAGGTTTTGTCGAAATCAAAGACTTTTCTGAGAGGTTTGTCAACAATATTCATTGCAGTAAATTGCTGCAGAAAATCAATAATGGCGAGGATATTTCGCAGTATGAGGTCACATATTTCCGAGAGCACGTGCGACAAAATGAGTCTAATTGGAGCCTCAAAAATATACTTGATTTTGGTATTGCGAAAATACTGGATGTTGGTGACAAGAATAGGGCCGGGATTGTCGATGATACGAACATTGGTAACACTGGCCTGGGCGATAAGATCATTGCTAATAAGCCTGTTGGTGACGATATGATTATTACTAATAAGAGCGGCATAAATATTAATAGCAGTGGTATTAATGATACAGTCGGTGGTGGCTGCGACGATAACTCCGAAAACGGTAAATTTAGAAGCGATATGCCCGAGAAGTCAATCAGCAATAATTCTGATAAAAATGTAAATAACACAGTATGCCACAAAGATGACACATCGATTGGCTCGAGAGATAATAAAGACACGCCCAAGTCGGAAGGCTTGTATAAAAAGAAATTTTCGAAGAGTTTTGCGGATATTTTCGACATGGAAATGAAAATGAAAAGCGATTGTGACAGGGCGGACCTGAGCTCGTTCGTAGATGACGTGAACGAAAATGACAAGCCGATTCTTGTAAAGGAATTCGAACACGAGTCAAAGCGGTCTGTTTTCAATGTCTTTGGGCTGTTCAAGAAAAAATCTGCGAAGATGCAACAGCTGGCGGAAGAGGACTCGCAGGATTCGAGTCAGCCGAGTAAAAATTGTTCTGAGGTGAAAATGGCGACGGCACCGAAGGACATTTACGCCAATAAAAGAACAGTGGCTGAGAACAACAAGCAATGATTTATTTTATAGGCGCAATATTGTAGTTGTTGGCGGGTTAGTTAGTGGGCTAAATTCTTGCAAATGAGATTGAAAATTTCAGAACACTCTTATGCCAGAAAGGAATAATAGTGGATTTCTACAACGACTGTAGTAATAAATTTAATTAAATTATTCATTTTAAATTAGCTCATTTTCATTCTTTAATTAGTTTTAATCATATCGCAGTATGGGACGTGTTTTTGTGCTGTGGATTGATTTTATATCAGTTTTAATCATTTGCTGATTAAAAAAAGTTTTCTTGATTCCATGCCGATGTTATATGATAATAGCCATGCCGATGTTATTTGCATCGACAAAACATATTAAAATATTGTCATACAATTTCAGTAATAAAATATAATTCGATCAAAGTTCATAAGAAATACATCTACGACAAATATATCTATAATTATTGCTCTACCGCATTTATAATGTTTGCTTTCTCGAAGAACTCTTGACAACACAGATACTAGTTGGTTGAATCGTGTTTTGATTTTTGCTGAAATACGAGTATTATTGAACTTATATATATTTCATCCAATTAAACAAACAAACAATTAAACAAATAAACAAATACAAATTTATGAATTAAATGAAAAGGACTTTTTAAACGAACGTGTATTGGTAATTAACTGAATAAGCTAATTTTCATTCTAATTTTTCAGATGAATATATTATGATATATTATGATGATATATTATGATATATTATAATAATATATTATTATGATTGTTCACGGCTGCTGCGCTTAGTTTACGCTGTGGATTGATTAATACTCCCTTGTGCTCTGCGGTGTCGAATACTCGTTGACGAGCTGTTTGTTTTGGCGAATTCATAAAGTGTTGCGTGTGATTAATTTGTTGATGTTTATTGTTGAATCGTGATACTTCGTCAATTTAACACGTAAATATTTCCTGACAAAAATACCCCCATGGACTCAAAACAAGCAAATAAGAAAAAGCCACTGTTCAAGAATGCTTTGCAATGGATCAAGCCGTTTGTGCCACTTCTTCCCAAAGTCAGAAACCCGTTGCGCAAGCCGGGTCTGCGGGAAAAAGTGCTCTGGACACTGATTGCCATTCTTGTCTACCTCCTGGCATCGCAGATTCCGCTCTTCGGAATCGTAAATTTCGAATCGCCCGATCCGCTGGGATGGATGCGTATCATGATGGCCTCGAAACGCGGTTCTCTCATGGACCTCGGAATAAGTCCGGTCGTCACTGCCGCTTTCATCATCCAGGGAATAGTCGGGATCGGGATCGTGGTTCCGGACTATTCCGTGAAGGAGGACAAGATGCTGATGGACTCGCTGCAGAAACTCATTGCTATAATTATCACCATAGGCCAGGCCGTCCTGCAGATTGCCACAGGGACCTACGGGCCGGCCGGCACGATGCGTTTTGCGTCCGCGTGTCTGATTTTCATTCAGTTGTTGTTCACGGGAATTGTCGTGATTCTGTTGGACGAGATGATTTACAAGGACTATGGGCTCGGGAACGGCGTCAATCTGTTCATCATCACGAATATGTGCGAGCATATTGTCTGGAGCGCGATCAGCCCCAAGGCGTTCTTCACCACGCGCGGCATCGAGTTCGAGGGATGCTTCGTCTCTGCCGTACATCTGCTCTTCACGAAGAAGAACAAGCTCGCCGCGCTTTACGATCTCTGTTTCCGGATGAGTCTGCCGAGTCTCGCGTCGATCTTCGCGTCGGTCTTCATTTTCTCGTTCGTCGTTTATCTGCAGGCCGTCCGTGTGGAGATTCCAATCGTCTCGACAAAACACAAAGGAATCGCGAGTTCCCATCCGATAAATCTGCTGTACACGTCGACAACACCGTTGATCGTGCAAAGCTACGCAATTTCTTATTTCTCGTCCCTGTCGCGTTTCCTGTTCAAGCACTTCCCGAAGAACGTGGTCGTACGCCTGATGGGCGTGTGGGATTGGCAGATGTTCTACGGCTATGTGCCCGTCGGCGGTGTTTCGTACTTCCTTTTCCCTCCACGGTCGTTTTCCGATTTTGTCTCCCGTCCGCTATTCTCGCTCGTCTATCTGGTCGTCAGCCTGGCCATCTCCGGTTTCCTGTGCAGGAGCTGGTCGCTCACGCAGGAAGAAAGTCCGGAAATGGTCATGCGCAGTATCAAGGAGCGCGACATGCAGATCCGCGGTCTGCGTGATTCTGCAGCGGTCAACAAACTGAAAGAATACATCCCCACAGCGGCGTTCCTGGGCGGAGTCATTACAGCTGGTGTTATTTTATTTTGTAATATAGCCTCTACGATCGGGTCGGGCAACAACATGTTCCTGGCAGCGTCTATCATCAACCAGTACATCAAGCTGGTGGCCAAGGAGTCTGCAAAGAGAAGCGGCAAGATATTTATCGAATAAATTGGTTCGTTCAGAAATACTTTATTTATAAGTCACGATTTCCGTTTCATACGATCTATTCATATGTTCGCACAATATAACAAGTATGAATGATTCAACAATTTCAGTATAATAATACTATTATACTGAGAGTGTGGTAATATAATAGTATTATACTGAGAGTGTGGTAATATAATAGTATTATACTGAGAGTGTGGTAATATAATAGTATTATACTGAGAATGTGGTAATATAATATTCAATATTTAACAAATTTATTCCACATAAGCCAATATTCACGGATTATTGGCTTACTAATTTCATCGTTGAAATATCATTGTACCGAATATTTATCCCATGCTTGGCCGCCACCATGGTATTTAAATCACCGTAATTAATTATTTAATCACCGTAATTACTTAATTAATTAACGAGTTGGTATATTTTTCCAACGCCTTGGTCATACCGTTTGCCGCATACAAAATAATGGCTCGTGTGCTTTTTGAAAAGACGAGTCTGTCCACCAGCTTCGGCGTGATGATGAAAAACTGTCTTTCGAGACTCATTTCGCTGAGCAATTCGAAGACGATTCTTTCATTGGTCGCGTCCATTCCCTGGTTTATTTCATCGACAAGCCGGAACCCCACGCCCGTGCTCTGTTGCAGGGCCAACAAAAACAACACGGTGGCCAGAGATTTTTCGCCGCCGCTCTGGCGTTCGGCACACAGCCGTGTCAATAACTCCGTGTCCCGAAAACTCACGAGAATCAACAGAATCCAATCCCCGTCCTCGAGCTTCCACCGCAACTCGCCACGGCATCCGAAGCGTTCGAAAAATTCACTGAATTTGGCGCTGATCGGGCCGATTAAACCGTCCAGCGACTTCGCAACGACCCCCTTTTCGGCTTCGAGGGCGGCGTCCAGTGCTTGTTTCTGCAGATCGAGCTGGGCAATGTTCTGCGAAAGCAACGACAAGGCCTTTTCTTTTTCTCGTACTCGGTTTTAATTCCTCGGCGGTTCTGCATGACTTCCAGCTTGCCATCGATGAAAGATATTTCATTCAAAATCTCGCCGGGTGAATCGGGCAATTCGGCGAGTCTCGATTTCAACAGTCCGAGTAAGCCGACAGGCTGCGGACACTTGCTCGGATCCACCGCGGGAATATTTCCTGTGTTTGGCGGCCGAGGACGTCCGTCTTTCGAATCCTCGGTTCCTGAACAGCTGCCGGCCCCCGCGTCATCGACCAAATACTCGCTTTGACAGGCTGCGTGGATAGCGGCCTTCAGGAGCTTGATTTCTCTTTTGAGTCCCCCCAGCCTCGAGTTGCACTCGTCGACCGCCTGTTTGTGAGCGTCCATCGCGTGTCTGGCAAGAGTGATGTTATTTTCATGGTTCTCGATTTTCGCTATTAACTCTTCCGCCCCCTCCACGTCGATCATCGGCAGGTTTTTGGGATCCAACAGCATCCCCAGCCGTTCCACAAGCATCGCATACTCCTCGTCGTTTTCCTTTTCCCTTTCGGCCAGACGCGCCTTCTCGTCCCCCAAATCCTGTTGCCGCAACGCTTCTTCCCTACGCACAATTTGCTTGCGTGTTTCGGCGTGTAAATACACGCACTTCTTCACGCCCACGAAACTGTACTCCTTGCGGAACTCCTCCGCCTTCTTGTCGTGTTCGACTTTCTTGCCGAGCAGTTTTTCCATCGCCCGGCGGTGTTCTTCGCGCCGTGTCTTTGCCCGTGCCAGTCGCTGTTCCACCGCCGCGATGTCGATCTTCGGCACACGGAACACGTTCGATTCTCGGAGGCGGCTCCGATTTATCACCCACGACTGGTCGTAGCGGGACCGGCGGATCTCCACGAAGACATTGTTCGCCACCAGCCGCTTCAGCACGGGCAATTCTTCGAAAAGGTCGTTTTCCTGCACTTCCGTTTTGCTGATGGGCACGCGATCGAGGTGGCTGTAACGGTTTATGAAGTCGATGTGTTCGCTGCGCCCTTTGATGAACTCCGATGCCATCCCCGCTATGCCGTATTTGCTTCTGGTGCGCCCATCGAGAAACCGATCGCATCGATCGCCCCCGGACTTGTTCGTGTCACGCGGCGCCGCCTCCGCAATATTCACCCACAACCCCAGCTCGTCTTTCAAAATACGCGACAGCTTGCTCAGATCCTCCTCGTTCCGCACCAGAAATGACGAGAGGCTTTGGAAATTCAGCAAATTCTCCACCTCGCTGCGGAACTCCTCGTCTATTTCGATGTGCAGATACGCCGGCTCCAGCACTTCTTCCCGGAACAACGAAGCGTTTTTGCGCAACCAACCCACCGCCTTGTACGTATCGTGGTGATAATTCTGCAGCTGCAACAGCCGCTTCTCCTTGTGCTCCCCGTGTCGCAGCTTCTCAGACTCCAGATCGTCCACTTCCCGTTGGAGGCTCAAACAGGCCGTCTTGATCTCGCGGATCGCCTCTTCGGTCTCGCGGACACCCGCGTCGTATTCAGCCATGCTGGGAAGCAGCTCCTCAAACCTGTTGCGCAGATCCGCGATCTTCTCGTTGTCCAGACACTGAGTCGTGCCGCTTTTATCACTGCCCCCCTTCGGTTGCCAGCGCTTCCACCGTTGTTCTTCATCCGCTCACCGTCTTCGTATCTCGCCAGTTCCGCCAATAACTCCCGCGCCATCCGGCACTTCTCGCTACACGCTTCTCCCCCTCCCCCTTCTCGCCCGTGGACTCGACCATTTTCTCGTAGAACTTCCGCACCTTCCTTGTCCCATTCGCCATCCCCGCCACAATGTCCCGCTCGCATTGCCGCATCCGCCCCTTCTCCGCCTCCATCTCCCCCTCCAGCACCATCTTCCTTTCGGCCCACTCCCGTTCCCGGCGTTCGATGCTGCCTCGATCCACCCGCAGGTGTCTGCAGGCCCGTGTGTTTTTGCGCAGCTCCTCCACAGTCCGCCGCATCTCACCGTTCCCGTCCTCCACCCGCACACACAGCGCTTCGTAATCACGCACAATGCAGTTATCCGCCATTTCGTTTTTTTCCCGTTCGTTCTCGTCGATCTGCCGCTGCAACCCGCTCGCACGCTCCTCTTGTCTATCCCGATTCGTCTTCGTCTCGCGATACTCGGCACACAGCTCGTCGTATCTCATGTACGTCCGTTTGCATTCCAATAAAAACCTCCGCTCCTCGAGCTCGCGCGTCTTCTTGTATTCGTCCACCACATCCCCCATCTTCCGCAAATTGCCCTCCATCGCCTGTTTCGTGGATAACTTCGTCTCGCACGCCCTTTCTATCTCCCTGCGCTCGTTTTGCAATTCGTAGTATCTGTCCACAGATACTTCAGAGTTCCGCAGCAGCTCGTTCATCAGCTCCTTCGCCCCCATATTGCAAAAAGCACCCACCTTCTCCTGCGGTAAAAACACGCTCAGGTTGTCCGTCCCAATCCTGTGTTTCTTCAGAAAGCGCATGTATTCCGACGCACTCACGAGATTCTGGTCGATGAAATATCGTGTTTTCGTCCACTCCCGATTCGGTTTGCCGCCGCTCTCGTTTCTATTCAGCGTGTTCGTGCCGCTCCTGTCGTGTCGCTCGTCTTTGCCGTTCGATCCGACGCTTATGCTCCTCTTGAACACCATCCTTTTCCCTTCAATACACACCTCCGCCTCTATCGTTGCCTGCTCGCATCCAAATCGGATGTATTCACCGATCTCCTTCGTCTTTCCTATCGTCTTCGCATTGCCCCCAAACAACAACGCTATTGCATTCGCAATCGAGCTTTTCCCCGTGCCGTTCGGGGCCGCAATCAGATTGAAGCACGGCCCAAAGCAAAAGGACTGCGATCGGAACGTCTGGAAATTCTCCAGCCTCAGAGACACAATATTGCCATCTCTAAACTCCTGCATGATGGGTATCTGCAAAAATATATTTAATTGCGCCGTAAATTCAAATAATTTATTTCAGTCCTTTCTTGTCGAATATGCATAAATACAATATTTTTTTTATTCGTATTTTTAATAAATATTTCAGCTTATTTCGTAAATAATTCAGATTTATCGGATTAATCACATAAATTATTGAAATACACGACTATTATTTAATGATATTTCCTCGCATTGTCATTTTTAATCACATTTTGATTCTTCGTATCTAAGACCGATTCCATACCCGCATTATTCTACAATACATCTTCATCTGCAATATTTTATGATCATCACCCATTTTTATTATTTGAAAGTGGATCTACTCGTAATATTCCGTAATTGGTTTTCGATCAATTTAATTTAGTAACAAAAATTGTCCGAAAACTACATTTCTTCATCAATGATCCCAAATCTTCTTTGATTATTTCGATTATTCAATTTTATTATTCAATTTTATTAATTTTTACTATTCAATAAATTATATTTGCCTTAACACTTTTTCAATGAAAAACATATCTGCATCTTTATTAACATCGTGGGGTCTCGTGGCATCTTTGCTACCTTGTATTATACGTATATATAAATTGAAACAGTTCGGTTTATTTAAAATACAAGGGTAGCATTACCACAATTCTTAATATCTTCTAACTTTCAAGTGTTTTGTCTCTTATTTCTCTTATAATTTGAGAAACTCGTCAAGATCTTTATTTACAATATCTATATTAATACTATCATAATCTAATGTATCATAATCTAATGTTTTATAATTTTTGTATATTGTATATTGTATCTATATCAAAATAAATTTATGAAAATTTTTCTCTATCATTTAAATTTTCTATAAGAATATCGGCATCACTACACAGATTTGCTTGTTTACTTTCTTTCATCAAATTTTTCTTTTGATTCGCACTATCAAAATTAGTCGATTTATTTGTACTATTCCCATTTTTTTAAAATGGCTCGTTATAATAATTTTCAATTGTAAGCTCTTTTTTTGCGATTTTAATTTATCATAAACATAATATATATACGCTCAATAAAAAATAACCTGACTTGATAAAACTATATAAATCATCTCTGTTTAATATATTTAATTCTGCCGTATTTCTACTGATTGTTTTTAAATAAATAAATAATTAATTAATTAAATAATCACTTCTGTAATTTTCAGAATGCGAAATTATCTTTTGTTTGCAAACATACATTCCACTTTTGGTCAATGTTTTCTATTTCATTTAAAAACCAAATAAACCAACATATTTTTTATTATCAAGGAACGTACGAATTTTCATTCAGTATAATTACAAGTCTCAGAAATCTCGCGCCGTCTAACATTACTAAATACATATTTTGGCAAATATTATCAACTATATTTTATTTTTAATGGTAACAATCAAGTTTAAATAAACTAAATATTTAGTAATGGCAAATAGCATGATCATCATTTTTGTGTTTCTTTAATTTATGACATAAATATATTAAATTATGTCGATTTATAAAATTTATTGTTGATTTGTGACATAAATATATTGAATTCTCGATTTGGAACATAAAATGTGATGATTTATTATCATACAGATATACAATATTTATATATAATACGCCATTTTTTTAAAACAAAATAAAGTTCGGAATTTACAAATAACAATAGTAAAAAATAATTAATTTATCCAATTGTTCTAATATTTAAATTATATGTTTTTTAAATTTCATTAAAAAAGTTCCAAAAAGGATATAATTTAAATTAATAAAAAATATACATCAAATTTAATTATGTTTTCAAACATAAGGTATATAAACTAATTATTATTATATATATATATATATATATCGTGTAGCTTTAGTAGGCTAAACCTTCTTTAAAATCGCTCATGGAACTTGAGAATCATAAATTTATAATTATCAAATTTTTATTTATAAATTAAATTTGAATTTTAAATAAAAACCCTTATGTCAGAAAAGAATTATAATGAACCAGGCTACAAACAACTATAATTATTTCAGAATCATGTGTAATTTAACAATGTTTTATGTGTTTTCATTTTAGTCGTCGTACTTTACTTTTACTAATTGTTCTTATTCAATAAACTGATTTATTTTATTTTGTAAATACAAATATTTAATTTAAATTGTTATTAAAAAAATATTTTGTTAATTTTTTGATTTTTTACTTGTTTTTTTTGTATTTACTTAAATTAGACTTTATTGTTGTTTAATTGTGTTCTTAAAAAAATTATTTTGTTTATTTTTTTACTTATTTTGACAATGATTTTTTATTTTTTAATATTTTTTACAATTAATTAAAATGTTTTTAAATTTTATTATAAATGCTGTTAAAATATTTATTTATATTGTTTTGTTATGTAGTTCAGTGCTTTCTTGCATTCGCAATAAAAATATTAGCTAATAAAATTTCTGTTTCGCAATTGCCAAACTTAGCTATAAATATACTATATCCAATTTTATATTTTTGATGTCAAACATGATATAGGTGTGAGTTTTCATGTAGTATTTTTTTCAAATATTTCATGTTATGAATGATAATAATTTATACACCTAATGTTAATGGACATTCATATATTATATTATATTTTTTAAACACCACAAGAGGTCATAGAAACTCTTATTAACCAAGAACGCAAAACAAAGCGCATCAAGATGTGAATGGTTATTCTGAAAAAGAAGAAGAAAAAATAAAAATTAACTTTGAAAATAAATTTTAATTAAATTTTTTATATCTTTTTTGGAACTTTTTTAGAACTTTCCTAACTTTTTGATTGTAGATTCTGTTTTGTTTATGTTCAAAAATATGAAAATTTTTATACCATTATCTTTAAACATTCACATTATATTACTACGCATTTTTAATAAGACGTTTTAATATAATGTGAATGTTTACTGATATGTGTTTCATAATAAATAAAAACGTAATCGTTTGAATAATTACTGTTATGTATTTTATTGAATAGATACATACTCGTTTCATTAAAAAATTAATTATGATGTTTTAGGAATAAATTGTTCATTGTATTGAATCAAAAATAATACGCATGTTCTATCATACAAGCACATCATATAAATGAGTTTTAAATAATGTTCGGGACGTTCAATTTGTTCATAATATTTTTTTCAACAAATAATAAAATAATAAAATAATAAAATAATAAAATAATAAAAGCTAAAATTTAATAATTGAATTGATATAGTTTATGTTTTAAAAATCTTATTTTTTGTTATTTGTACATTTTTGATTGGTTTTCTAATAATAATTTTTTGTGTCGTTTCATATATTTAAACATGAAAATTAGTTAGTCTACAGAATATTCAATTATTAATTCAATTATTAAATTTGTAAGAAAACGTTTTAACATTTACATATAGTATTTTAATACTTTGATTGCATGATTGGCATAAGATTGATTATCATTTTATCATTAATTTTATTTTAATTACGTAATAAAATAGTATAAAAAATTTTAAATATATTTTTTAATAATAAAATTTTAAAGTTCGTTGTTTTTCCAAATGCTTGACTTTATAAAACAAGATTGAATATTGAGATACTTCTAAAATATATTGTTAAAACAAATGTGTTTGTTTAATAGGATAAAATAAATAGTAAAGCACTAAAAATGAGATAATGAGACATCATGTTAATAATATATAATGTCTGTAAATACCAGGGATATAAATATTTCCATATGCAACAAAATGAAATCAAGCTACAAAAAACAAAATAATGGAACAAAATGTGCACAACTGGCAAATGAAATAGTATGTATGTTTATTGATATTAAGAATATGAATTATTATCATATATAACATAGCATATTTTTGTAATTTAGTTTTCAGCAAAAATTTTATAATTATAGACATATAAAAACATATTAATTATGAGAGTTTAAAGATTACTATAGTTTTTGAGACGATACAACGAATGTGCTTTGTCAATTATTAAACCAAATGTTATTCCAAACACACTATTTATTATTTGTCAATCACAAACATTATTTTGAGAATTGTTTGGGATTAATCAAAAGAATGATTTTGTCAAACCGGATTTTAAAAAAAGTAATTTACCCTTAGAAATGAATAATGATGATCAAATTTATGATAATATTTGGACAAGTTTTGGAAAAGAAATAATGCTAGATAAAGTACTGCTGAAAATTAGAAAATCTGCAGACCAAAAATTAAAAATTCTTGAAAAATTTGAGGAGATTGATAATTCTGTTGATAATGAAGCATCAGAGAAAGCTTTAGAAGATGATGAGATGGGGCTTAAAAAACCGAGAAAAAGCAAAAGAATGCGGGCCAGTAATTTGAACAATGTTCTAATGGCGAATTTTAAAGATGATTTTGAAGAAATATTTATGGGGAAAAAGAAGCTTAGTGTAGATAAAAAGCTTGAATTACAAAAAGACGATAAGGTAGTATTTGTTGTCAATAGAAAAGAATACTACGGAGTAGTATTTCAGATTTATGGTGACAAGGGATTGATAATAAAAACAGATGATAGAAAAAAATAAAATTGTTGTGGGAAAGTGTTGATTCTAGAAATGTACAGATTTACAAAGATTATAATTAAAAAATTAGTTTGTTTTTGAAAAATAAAAATTAGACAGTTACAAAATATGATAATTGTAGTTTCTATAAGATTACAATTATAATATTTTGTAACGATGTGTATTAAAGAGTGTAATTGTGTTTAAAAGAAGTATAATTTGTGAGAATAGTGAATTTTTGCAAAAATGGGATAATTTCTAGTTGAAAAACTAAGTAAATTATTGAAAAAGATTAACAATGTTTCAAATGTTTAGATTTAAGCAGTTAAAATTATACCGCAGCTGTTAGGCTGACTTTTGGTTTTAAGTTTAGTTTATCATAAATTTTTTTATTTTTCATTTATAGTTGCAATATTTTTAAATATTTTTAAATATTTTTACTTAATTTATAATTTTTACTTAAATTATTATTTTATCAAAAACAAACTGATTTATAGTTATTTTTTTCATTTGGAGGCCCATGTAGTATAATGGGCTTGCAGCTAGATAAGGGATTTTTAATGGGTGTGAGCCCCACTACTAACTCCGGATAGCTGTTCTGGGTAATCTGGCTAGACAGACCATTTTCTTACTTTCCATTGTTTAAAAATTGTTTTTATTATTATTTATTATTTTTTAACGGTAAACAAAAGGAATAGTTTAAAAATATTGATGGAATGTATGATTTTACGTTATTGGTAGTAAAATTAGGATCATGGATTACAAAAATAATAAGTGTTTCTGAAAATATACAAATGATTGTTGACAGTAGTTTTCAATTTGTGGTTTAAAAATTTTACAATTAAAAAAACAATACTGTTGTACAATTACGGTATTTTGTCAATCATAACGGGTTTCAGATAATTTATAATCAATGTTGGTATCAAAATATCTTGAGACTTTTGATCAGTGAAGAAATAATTTATTTTGGATTTCTTAGAAAAATAATTATAAATAAATTTACAGTATGACGAAAGTAGGAGTATGAGACAGACAAATGCCATACAAATAAATATTTTAATTACTTTAATGAATCCTCTTATAAGAACAACGAACATCCAGGCGCACGCGACGATTCGGTCCGATACATTAGGCCGTTACTCGGAATCTGATCTGATACTTTAGAGATCGACAAATAATAAAGACGAATTGTATGATACTAAGTTTTATAGGTTCAGTATGCCAAACCTTTCTTCCAAGCTGCTCAGGAGTTTATGGGAGTTTGAAAAATCATAAATTTGTGATTCATCAAATGCTGTTTTTTATATTATCATTAGAATCCTGACATATTTTTTAATTAAACCTTATGTTAGGATTCTAAACAGCAACCAACTGTAAGAATTGGTAATCCAATTGGAGTGACCTACCGCTTTTGTGATATTTTTGTAATATTATTTCGCAGAATTATAACAAAATGATCAAATTAATATAAGTTTTTGATCAAAATTGCATCAACGGTAATCGAAGAAATTTTGATGAAATACACGAAAGCCTTTCAAATGGAACGCAGCCATGATAGGAACATATCGACAGTCTACTACGTCAATGCAAGCTAGCAGGTAGATTCCAATAGGATTACGATAGTATTTAGTTATATGGTAGTCAAAAGAACAGCCTTTTCAAGACATATGAATTTGATAGATTGCAAATCATGATTGTTTGAACGACTCAGTTAATTTTTTGAAATAATTTAATTTTGTTTAAATGGTATAAAAAACTGTGTATAACGTAAAGGATTTGCCTAATGTGATGATTCTTCGTATTCGATGAAGTTCTGCAGCGACTTTGAAGCGAGGCTCAGCAACGATCGACAGATCATATTTGTGATATTTGGCGAATTCATGAATGAGCGAGTTTAAAGGGCGGCTTCTTGAAAAGTAAAAATTGTTCCGGGCGTATCGAAATGTGTTTTTGGTTGAAAATTTTTGGCAGAATTTGCGACCATTTTTAATTTACATGTTTTTTTACAATGATTTTTTGATTGTGCAGCTTTGCATATTGCATAGGAATCATTGCATTGATTTATTTTATTGATTAATTCTGAGTCATTGCAAGTGCAGGGTTCAGTTGTATTATTTATTTCCGATTTATTGGGTTCTTCAGCGCATGTGTTACGAAGCTTGTCCGAAATAGTAGGTGGATTGACACATGAGCAATTAGATTCACAAGTATCTTTGAATTTGCAGCATTCATTCTCAGAATTGACGGAGTCTGACTCGCCTTCCGTTTTCAGTTCCAAGCCATCGAATTTATTTTTTGCCTTGCAGTTGTTTTTAGATTTATTTGGATGGACACGGAATATCGTTGTATTTGAATCATGCATAGAACTCTTGTTGTTTGACAGATGAGTTAATTTAAGCACTTTGCTGATCAAGTAATTGTAACTGTTTAGAATGAAGTTAAAACGCGTATCGCTGGACGAACTAACTGCATTAGTTAAATGACTGTTAATGAGAATATCATTGATATTTATATTGCCTTTTCCCTTTTCTATATTCACAGCCTCATTCGTCGAAACTACTAAATGATTCCCCGTGTCCGTTTTCCCGAAGATATAGCTTGCAGAATTATCCTCTATCAAATTATTATTGGCGTCGGCCATTGTGTTCGCCAGTTTTGTGTATTTTTCCCTGAAAGCGGCTTCGAACAAATTTTCTATCTTGTTTTTATAAATAGTGGCATCGGGGCTCCAGTCGCTTTCAAATTCTTTGCAGACGTCGTTCAAGGCACCTGTAGAACTCGCGAACACATCGAGATACTCGTTGAATTCGCTTTTCAACAGAGACTTCTGCTGGTGTATCCCGAATTGCCTGGTTTCGCCCTGGAAATTGACACGGAAATAATCCTGGGATAGCTTGTCTCTGATAATCTCTATAAACACGGCACTGGCGTAGGGCGGTATTTTATTGTAGTGGATGTTGAGCCCATTGAGGAATTTCGAGAGCGTCGAGTCGTGGCCCGAATACAGCACGACCGTGTTTTTGCTTGCTACGAATTCACGGAGCGACTTCGCCATTTCGTGGAATCCGATGAAATTGAGCGGAAGATGTGCCCTGAGCTCCGTCATGAGCGTTCCGAAATCGAGCGACTCGTTCTGCAAAATATCGATGTTTTTCGCGAGCGAACAGTCCACCGTGCTGCAATCGAAACGCACGTTGTTGCAGACATTCGTAATGACGTTGTCGAACTCCTGGTACTTGTTCCGCGGAATCGTTTTTTTGAGCGGCTGGTACAGAAAATCGTGGAGTTTCAGACACGCGTTGCTGAGATTGGAAATCGACGACTTCTTCGCATCGACGTCCTTGAGACCCATTCCTGCCAACACGCCCTGCAGCATCGTCTCTGTCCTTTTGTAGCCCGTGTGATACGCCTCTACCGAGCGCTGCAAAACCAACGAGGGATAGTTGCGACGGATGAACTCTCCCAGGCTCTGTGCCTGGCCGTATCCCTTGGCCGTAAGCTCTCCGTTGAGACATTTGTGCATGGAACAGTCATTCGAAACACAGGTGATGCAGTCTATCTCCTTCCAGTTCGGGTTCGAAACCGTGAGAGGCGCTCTGTCGCCGTGGCGGAAGAACACTATGAGTTTCTTGACCCGGTCCGTCGTGGGGACATATTTGTAGACCGGATTGCAGTACTCCTTATATTTGTCGATGGCGTTGACATAATACTCGTCCGGCAAGAGATTACTGGGCAAGAAGGACGTTTTGCCGATGAAAGTATGATTCATGCGATTGCCAATGCCATGGCTATTTTCGTTATCATTGCCGTTGTTTTCGATATTCCTGATCTCGGTATTATTTCGCGCGTCGTTCTGGTTAGTCTTCCCGATCCTGTCGTTGATAGCATTGAAGGTGTAGTGAATATCGAGGTATATGAATAATAAGCAAATGAACATCTATCGATTGAGATATTATTTGAAATAATTTTTATGAAACGGTGTTTTAGATAATGCATCGGAAAATTTTGGAATGAATAACTGTCATCGACAATGGCTTGAACCTGGATAAGGAATATTAAGCAGAGTAAATGCATTAGAAAATAGGATTGACAAAATATATTCACAAGAATAAGCTGCCTCATAATAAGCTGCCTTATAATAAGCTGCCTTATAATAATCAGCCTCGTAATAATCAGCCGCTAGCTCGTTGACGTGTTTTCAGAATGCGTGCTTCATAGACAGGCGATCCTCCGACAATGGCGCTAAAATCCGCACTGTGTGATTGAAATATAACTTCAATATGGCCTATGCAAATATGAATCGTGTATAGCATGTTATTTCCGCACACCATATTCAGTTCATTATATATTTCCTATACATTTTAAACCCATGAAAAACATGAAAGAGAGAATATGCGTGTTTTCAGGATTGGCATTCAACATGACTCTGATTCTACTGCTGGCAATATTCATCGCGTCGGAAACCCGGGAAAAGCACTGCGGCCGTGCGAATCTACGGATCGACGCCGTTGAAAGAATCGGACTCTACAAACGCGTGCGGTTCTGTCCCGGGATCGACCTCAGCCCCCAGTTCGACTGGCACACTCGCATGATATTCGTCTATCTGACATGCCGCACCGGTACCGATACAGAGGAAATGGTCTGGTCAAAAATCGTTAAAAACGGAGATTCCTATGATTTGACCGGCCTGGAAAGAAGCAACCATTTGTTCAACTGCGATGGCGGACGCCCGATCGTCTTCGAATTGCGTGGGAATGTGTTTCCGTACGTGGGAAAGCTGAAAGACATCAGCTACGCCGAAACAGTGTGGGACGGTGTAGTATAATGCTATCTGCATCACATGATTATTCTATACACTGTGATATTATAAGTCGTTTTATTAAATATTCCTATTACTCTGTTATTGCCACGCCAATATTTCAACACATCGTATTAAACGGCTGTGCTTGTTTCGGATTCATTAAACGACAAACACGCACCGCCAAAATTCATCGCACCAGCAGCAACTATTAAATGATCCCGAGTTTATTCTTGAGGAGTAGCAGCAGCTCGAGATGGTGTTCGGCCAGCTCGTCCTTGAAATACTTTTTCAGCAAATCGATTGACCCGCGGGTGACGCGCGAATAGATCAAATCATCGACCGTGAAATGCCGGCCTAATGCGCGTGGAGTCTGCCCCTTGCCCCGTTCAATTTTAACGGCAACACGCGCTCCGCGTTTTGCTGCCTCGACAGGCCGCTTGTTGTCCAGTATGGAAACAACACTTCCGAGATCGATCGCCTCCTGTCCGAAAATACAAACAGGCGTATTTATTTTGAGCGTCCCGCGCAACACCTCAATGCCGAGCACAAGCGGCGAGCGAGAAGTAAATACGCAATCAGGCAGTATCCGCAGCTCTACGGGGAATACCGCATCGCCGGCGTGGCTCTTTTTCCCCCGTTCGGCCAATTGCGCCACGTACTCGTCGTATTTCGTACCCAGATGGTATATTATCTCCGCAGAAAAAATAACGACTCCGGAAGACTCCGCCAACAACTCCACATCCCGCGGCACAGGTGTATTGAAACAAAGTACGACGCGATGGATTTTCTCGGCCATCGCCGCAGCTCTCACAATATCCTTCCGGCGCAGTCGCCCCAACGCGACACCGCCCACAGGCACATTTTCGTCGCGCAAGTAAGACAACAGCGCCTCCATCGACCCGAGTGTCGACGCTACAACCACAACACCGCTTCCATCCCGTGACGACGCAGTCGTGACCGCCGCCAGATCGGCATCGAGCGCCGCCACCACCGCCTCCTCATCATCTCGCACAACACGGATACGCGACCCAGCCACCGCGTTCTCCAAACCAGGCGCAGCGATCTTCACTCCCGCAGCGGCGTACACCCGCGCCACCCGTCGATACTGTGACTTGATACGGAGCTCCCGCAGCGGGGCGGGCACCAGCAGGCTTTTGACTGCCGTGACTATCACGCCGTCCGTGGCACAAAGCGCAATGCGGTCGCCCTCGCACAACTGTCCGTTGCTGAGAATCGCGTCCACAGTGATTCCAAAACCCTCCGTTGCTTTGACTTCAAGTACCGTGCACACCGCTTCGTCGCGTACACGCATCTTCTCGCGCATAAACTGCGCGCTCAAACCAAGAATCAGCCGTACCATGTCAGGAATCCCACTGCCCGTTACCGCTGACGTCGGCACCACAGACACGCATCGTCGCGCATCTTTGTTCTCCCAAAATAGCGCCGTCTTCACGCCTTCTGCCAGCAGCTCGTTCGACATATTTCGAACCAACGTCCGGAACTCGGATTGGGTGTGTGCCGCCTGTGCCTCCAAGGTGTCTCGTACACTCGCGTGGTCCCCATCCTTCCAGTCGTACAACCGATCGATTTTATTCAGTGCGACCACAAAAGGCGCCCTGCGCTTTACTAGCAGGCGCACAGACTCTATTGTCTGCTTTTCCAGACCATGAACAATGTCTACCACGAGGATGGCCAAGTCGCAAAGTGAAGACCCACGCGTCCGCAGATTAGCAAACGATTCGTGTCCAGGAGTGTCAATCACAAGAATCCCCGGCAGATCGCATCCAACTACGCCGCATTTCTTCCGCAGCGTCTCAATCGGAAAAAATGTTGCTCCAATCTGCTGAGTTATTCCACCCGCCTCACCCAACTGTACGTTCGTTTCACGTAGTTTATCCAACAGCTTTGTCTTTCCTGTGTCTACATGGCCCAGCACGCAACAAATTGGGCTCTTATATTCCGGCATCTTATCAGAATTGATATCGGGAATAGTGCTATCATCTAAATCATCTTCTTTGGCCTCCTTAGTTTTATCAGCGTCATCTTTTTTGAACTCCTTAGTTTTATCAGCGTCATCTTTTCCAATCTCCTTAGTTTTACTATGATTTATTTTAATACTCTCAAGTCTACTGCTTATGTTTTTAACAGCACCCGTATTTCTTTCACAGTCTGCTCTCCCTGCTGCATTCTTGGATGTATTCTCCACTTTATTATCAGAAATAACTGTATCGCTTTTATGTTCTGGCTGTACCACCCTATTCTCTACTTTCACATCTTCACGCTTCATCTTATCCTCCAGCTTTTTTTGTTGCGCAGCTTTTATTTGAGCTAAAGACACTTTCCCCTTTGAGCCGCTCTTTGCCGGTCGGCTTTCACCCGGCTTTTCTTTTGTTTCTGTATTTTTCTTGTGTTGTTCATTTTTTTCATTTGTCATTTGCACCTCCAAAATTTATTTTTTAAAAATATTTTCCACAAATCTTTTTAAAAATATTGATTAAGTGTCGTTATTGACTCTTTAAATACTATGTTTAAATCGCTGTGTCCATCTATTCATCATATAATTTAATGCACCTACTGCGATTCATTTAAAATAACAAGAACTACCATTGTTCCAATTCATCCGAGAAGATCTATTCATTGTATTATAAATCCATTCGTCCTGGTTTAATTGCTTTAATTAATAATTTTCTGATCCGCTTTTTGTATTCATGCAAAAAAATTTATTTATACTTTTAAATAATTAAGCTTAAATTCGCATAAACTGAAACTATTTACTTCAAACACACACAAAAAATGCTATGAATGACTTTGAACGCCATTTAATTGCAATAACACACAAGAAATACCCATAAACAAATAAATTTAATTAGAAACTACAGAAAATCAGAAAAAATAAATTTTCTTATGGTTATTACATTACAATGCCACATAGAAAATACTACTTAAAAAATATAACGTGATTTAATTATTATAATCATATTAACTCCTATACATATAACTAATATTCATTTAATCATCATATTATTAAGTATATATGCATTTATTATTTTTTGAGCACTATTCCCAGTAAACTCGTTATTCCAGCTGCGCCACCGGGAATAAATGTAATTGAGAAACACACAAACGACGCAAATTGTATTATCATCAGTATAAACTTAAAGTATTTAAACATATTAAACATCGCAGAGTACAATGTGCAAATTGTCGATGTCAAAAAGAATACAGAATATATACGCTTGTTCTCCTCAAACAAGTTTCGGCAATAACTTCTAAATCCAGATAAAAAACCAAACATTATAAAAAACATGATGTTACTGATTGCGTATGGAGCAGCAAAAGCCATCGGGTATAACAAAGCCATTGGTATCCGTGTGAATGAATAAAACATAAATAAACAACCAATGAAAAAACAAATTATGAATGCAACAATTCTCTGCATGAAAGTAAGACCAAAATACTCGAAATCGTATTTCTGTGTCTTAAAAAAGTTGCTTTGAGAAGCTGGGATCTGGTAAAATGTGTAAGATCGCTTTGTGGAAAGCGCTTGTTGCAACGGGTCTGTCTTCCTTATCATCTTACCCCTTAAAAAAATTTTTAATTTACATTAAAAAATTATAAACAATAATAAACAAATAAATTTGATTCAAAATTAATTGAAATTTAAAACAATGGAATCCAGATCGAAACGATTTAGAGTTTTGTTTAGATTAAACACTACAAATTATATCTGAAACAATTACAAGTATAACTCAATTTTGTTTCGTGAACAATGAATCAATTTAGATAGCTAGCTATGCTCATTAGTATCATATATATTTAGTCTAATTATTAGCATATGGTTATTATTATATTAACTTAATAAACAGTTAAATTTTATAAGTGTTAAACACTTATTCTTTCATTAATTCAATAAATAGCTTATCATTCATTATTTAATGTCTAAAATAGTCCTATTTTATTTAACAACTATGAATTTAAGCAATAGCATAGTATTCATTATATGATATTTGAAATAATCATTTTGTATTCTTTAAAAAATTTACCCATTATGAACCCGTTTGCTTCTGTTGATACATTTTTTTCTCCAGTTTCAGATATTCTTGAGAGAATAACTAAATCAAATAATAAATATTTGGCTTTACAGGAACTCAAGACATATGTGGTCAAACATAACTCATTGGCATATGCCACCTCCATCATAATTGCCCTCAAACCATTGTTTTCACACAATGACAACAATATCAGGCTAATTGTGAACGAAATATTATATAGAATACTCAGACATGCGCCGAGAAAAGCATTTAAGACTGCACAGTGCGAGTGGATGTACAATAACATTGGGAGTAGCGATGTATTCACAGAAAAAATACTGAATGATTATATTGATATTGATGCGGTGGGTGATGTATTGCATACGTATTTAAAATATAAAAGCCATAAGGATCTGCGTGTGTTTGCGTATTTGATTAAGAAATCAGAAAAGGAATACTGGTTTGATGTAAATAACATTGAGCTGACAAGTGATGCTGAATTTGATTCGATACGTGAAATCCTTAAAATAATTGTTGAGAAAATGGTGGAGAAGTACGGAGACTCAAGTCGAGATGAACAGAACCGGGATAGATTTGATAAGATGGTAAATCAGGATGAACATGATCTAATTGGATCAGACAATATGGTTCCGAACCAAAATAACCAAAATCGAGATGAAAATGAAAAAAAGATGAAAAAATAAAAAATAGTAAAAATAATGGAAAACTCAAACAACTCTGTGTAATTGCTAAAGATATAGACGTTGGCCAGCTTATTAAAAAAAGCAATGCGAACGTAGCAGTCGAACTGCAATCCCACAAAATATCGCAAACGAGGATAAAACGAAAAATAAGGTCATAAAAAAAACAAGGCAAATAAAAAGAGTTTTTTGAGCAAGGCCACAGGCGACAAAGAAGAATTGAAGAAAAACAGTACTTTTGCGGGGGTTGAAGAGGAATCAGACGATGTAAATGAATCAACTGGAAGAATGGCGACGAGAAAAATGGTTGAAAAAAGCGATTTTCTAAAATTATATGTGGATATTTTCTGCAAAATAAAGGATATACGTGAACCCGTGTTCATAAATCAAAAATACGGAATATTTCTGGATTATTACGATTTCGCAGATGCATCAATTTATAGTGAATCTAAGTATTTCACCGCTGATACTTTCATTAAACTGAAAAATGCGGGCAAGTCTGGAATGTTTCGAGAAGAAAATGTGTTGGTGGGAGACGGAGTTGTGTATGACGACTTATGTTTCAGTAAATATTCGCACATAAGAGTCGTCAGGGATTTGATAAAGGATAAGGAGAGGGTGTTGATCAGAAACATAAATAAGAATATCAACATAATTTACGCGTGTATTGATCTGGGAATTGGTTCAGAATTTCTGAGGAAATATTACGGGGAAATAAAAGAGTTTGTGAATTTGGCCATCGAGGATATTTACAAAAAAACGAAACGTGGTTCGACGACAAATAAACGCAGTTTTTTGAAGGAAAGCGCGTATTTGAACGCGAAAGTAAATTCATTAAAGCTTACTAAAAGTGAAAAGTTATTTTCAGTAAACACAAATAACCCTGACACTAAAGATGTTAATGAAAATAGTAATAAATCTGATAATAAACATAGCGTCGCCAATTCAGATAATGATAACAGCGATGCCGAGAATAATGTCAGGAAAAAGGAAATCGAATTTATCAACGATACTTTCGACTTGCTCGAGAACAAACAGAAGATCATAGCCGCCTTTCTATGCAGGAGAGAACTGGTCGCTGATGAATTTGACAAAAATAGCATCGAGGCTGTGTTTGAATGTTCGATTGGTGTATTTCCATTAGAATATTTCGTGTCGAGAGAATTCGGCTGCAGTTGTATCGCGCTGATAGAAAAATATCCGAGTTTGAAAATAGAAGATGTTTTTGACAAGTACAAGGGCACAAGACTGGAAGATGCACTGGTCTATTTCGAAGACATCGAGCAAATAAAGACACGGGTGTTGGCGCTTGGGAAAAAAGAGGCTTACGAGATGTTTAAAAGGATAAGAGTCGAAGATAACCACAGCCAATTCAGAAACGGCGATGGCGTCTGGCTCGCATTTTATTTTTTGTTGAACAAGCAAATACGCCGGCCAGAAAAAATAGACAACGACGTGGTGCTCGAGTATTTCTTCAATCGCGAATTTCTGAAACTAGTGCGGAACGAGACGCAAGACAAAAAAGAGTTCAGCAATGCGGTGCTGCGATTTATCGGGGGCATCGAGGTCGATAACACAGTTTACCACATCGGATACAATTTCGACGATGACGCGGGTCTTTTCGAGAATATATGTGAGCCACAAGCCAATGAGGTTCTCGACCATTTATTCGCCATCTACAAAGCCATTGTAGATTCGGGGGAAATAAGATGCGACGATCGCAGTTTATTTTGTCAGGAGGCCTGTATTCTGCACATTCTTGAAAATATTTTGTGCGTAGAAGGAAAAATAAATCATGTCGATGAATTGAAACAATTTATTGCGCGTAAAACAGTGATATTTCAGTGTCTCGGCAAAAATATAATTTTTTTGAGAAACTACGGAGACAGGTTTTCCGGGAGCCAGCCGTCATTGACAACAGAATATTGGCAATAAACGAAAACAAGGCAAAGGACGTCATTCTGCGTAATTTCAAGTTTAATTATCTATTGGAAGTCGAGGCCCGATGGCTGTCTTTGTCTGCGCTCAAAAAAATTATTCCGTTGTGTACGCGTGGCAGTCAGGAAATGATTTCTGCGGGTAATTTCCATCAAATTCTAAAAAACACAGAGTCATTCCAGAAAATCTTTTCAAATCCAAAAAGCGGAATAAATGGAAATGGCGCTGAAAATAATGCAAAGGATTCTGTGGCCGTTGACACACATGTCAATAATGCACACCACACTCGGATCAGTGGAGATGCCGTTTTCGATTTCTTTAAAAAACTTTTTGAAGAAGACAGTTTATTGCTGAACCCATTTCTTCGTCGAGAGCGAATCGAAGTATATGAGCCACTGATTTCGTCTGTAGCCAAACAGGCTGCTGAGTCTATTACTGATTGTTATAACACATCAAGACTGGACAATTCGTCGGACGACAGCGTTATTTTTGAAATGATTCTTAGTTTCTTGTCATATTCTTCCAATTCCTTCTGGGCGATTCTCTCCAAAGCCGTCTATTTGCTGTCGAGCATAGACATCGCCGTCTTCATCGAAAACTGTATCATCGGATTTTACACCGGGTCTGTCAATCTCAGCAGTATTCTCAACAGCAAACCGATTTTGGCTGATTATTTCGATTACTGTACAGACACAGAGCTCAGTTTGTTCGCTTTCGCGTTTCCCAGATTGTTCAAGCTAGTGGGTTCGAAAAGACCCATCGCGGTATACGATATGTTGTTAGCAGAAGTCGCACAATTCAGTAAAAACAACTTGCGGCTGTCCCAACTGCCCGACCGCTACAACTTGGAAATGATTTATAATTTCGATTCCGCATCTTACGTCGCCACGATAAAAATACCGAAGAGGTTTCCCTATAAATCGCCAAGAATAGAATTCGATTACAAGTCTACGAAATGCCCGCATTTATATTTGAAACTTAACGAGTTGTTGACAAAAACATCAAAGTTTTCAGAAGTCTTTCTTTCCTGGGAAGCAAACCTGGACAGTCGTTTTGCCGGCCATAAAGAATGTCTTATTTGCTATTACATTTTAGACGCAAATACAAAGGCATTGGCAGAATTTTCCTGTCTAAATTGCAGGAACAAATTCCACAAAGATTGTATTTTGAGGTGGTTTAATACAAGCAGAGAACGACTGTGTCCATTTTGCCGTGCTAAAATTAAATAAATGTTCTAATTAAAATTCTAATTAGTATTAAAAAATTCAATAATCATTCCTCGCTACGTAAAGTTTTTACAAAAAAACACCAGCAAGATTGCGAATGTTCAAATAATAATTAAAATGCAATTTAATCATAATTAATGAGTTAATTTAATTATTAAAGATCCCAGGGAATAACCGGCAAATAACATAAATAATTTTTTTTGTGTTTTTACCGTCCTTGAACCCGTGTGCAATAATTTCTATAAATACGATGTATAAAAGTGATCCTATCGAAATCGCATCAATCCACGTTTGCATTGACTTAAACTTCCCAATTAAACTAAAAGACAACATGATTCCAACGGGTGTGATCATCGAGTAAAGTAGCATCAGCATCACTGCAGTACTAAGCGAAATGTTTGATGCAAAAATTGAGACACCCAAGGCAAAAGATTCCAACATTTTGTGTGCAGTGAGTCCTATCCAATACAGAGTTTTTAAAAGATCCTCAGAAACGGCCAGGCCCTCAAAAAGTGAATGAAATGAGACTACAAGCAGCAAAATGGCCGATTGAGCTGCTGTTTTTGTTTTTTTGACCACCTGCGAATTGCAAGAGTGGATCCCGCTGCAGTTATGATCATGTTGATGATGATTATGCTTTTCTAATTCCTCTTCTTTTTTATTTGTGTGCAAAAATATAACGTCTATTCCGAACAAAAAAATGAAAGTGTATCCCATTAAAATAAATGGATTCATCTCATTATGGCTGTGATTGTGGTCGTGGCCGTGGCCGTGGCCGTGGTCGTGGCTATGGCTATGCGATCCAATATTCAAAGCAAAATGCATGAGAAATTCGACAAGAAGTGTGGATAGCTGTATCCCACCAATAAACATATTAAGTAAATAATATGCTTTATTTACAATCTTATTTTGAATCACAATTCTTGGCATTACGCAGGATAAAAATGAAATGAAAAACAGTCCAATTGCAAATATTACAGACTCCATTTTTGGGTTGCTTTTTTTATTTTTAATATTTTAAAAAAATTAATTAAAATAATTGTAATACTCTTGCGGGAGTACTTTGCTGACAGTAAGATGTGGCAAATATCTTTATTAGATGTTGTCCTTTAGTTTTACTGATAAATAATCTGATCTGGTTTTATGAAATGCCGTGTTTTAATTCTATTTTCTAGTTTTATTAATAAATTTATTTTTATATTTTTTTCACCATTAACAAATAAAAAATTAATAACTAATAAGATATTGATTGCTTGATAATTTTTTATAAATTATTAATTAAACATTCTATGAATTGAAATGTAAACTGTTTACGAGCTCTTGATGCCGCAAAAAAAGATAATGTGTTATAACCAGATGAAAGATCATACGTTTTCCAAATAGTTTAGTAAAATTTTTTTTATTTATTTATGAAACTAATTTAATATATTATATTGATATTAGCATCGAAAAAAAGACACTATTAATTAATTTACAAAAATGTTAGTGTAATAACAGTTTGGAAACACAAAAAAATGTGCAAAATTACAAAATTATTTTTTTTGTTTGAAACAATTACTTACAGCATAGCAAAATTTAAAATAAATATAACAGTGCAAGTATTTTATACTTTTTATTTTATATTATCTGAAAACTAATATTCATGTAAAATTTTCAAAGTGAAAACAATACAATACAAGCATTTTATACCCTTTATCTTACATTATATATCATCTACCTATGTAGCCCCAGACCATTTTATCTGACAGAGCAAAACAAAAAATATCATTTACAAACTAATATTTGCACAAAAAACACAAAAAAAGCACTCCAGAATATAGAAAACAACATGTATTCAAATTAAATAAAAAATCGCAATTTATTAATACATATTTTAATTATTTAAAGAAATTTGTGATAAAATTTAAACTGTTTTAAATGTGTTTGAAGATCTTGGCTTTAATATACAAAATAAAGATTTAAATATGGTTTCCAACACACATAATTAGTTGTAATCTTGTTCTAAAAAAATCTTTTCTGACATAAGGATATTTATTTTAAATTTTAAAAGTTAGATTTTAAATTTAAAATAAATTACAAACTTACGATTCTCCAAATTTTTATAAGTAATAGAGCGACTTTGAAGAAGGTTTAGCACACTGAACCTAGAACACCTTGTGTTTTAAATATAAACAAAATCTCTAATCAAAATCAAATTTTAATATGAAAAAATATCATGTTAAATCAGTAATATATAATATAAATTTATAAAAACAATTATAATAGAATTATATAAACAAAAATTCTTGGAAATATAATTAAAATTATAATTTTTATGAAATATCTTTTATAATTTTAATTGTTTTTTTCTCAGACAAATTAATCTGTTTGTTATTTTTCGTTGTTTCAATATAACAAGTAATACTCTCAACAGAATCATATAAAATAACATTGATTGTTTCTCTCAATTTGTAATGAATTCTTTTCTTTTTTTCATTTTCTATCACAAAATATGTATTTTCAGGCTCATACGTGTATTTCAAAAACACAGAAATATCAATCTCACTGTCTATCCAGAGACATATTTCTTCAGGAACATTTATCTCATACTTACAACTTTTTATTTTGTTGTATAACTTTTTTTAATAATCCACTTTATTACTTTACAAATATTATTTTTTAAAGAAGCATAATTTTCCATTTGCCGTTGAAACTTATTATTTTTTTTTATTTCGAAAATAAAATAAATAAAATAACTTGTCAAACAAATTTGTAGAATTTATTTCCATATATTCTTTATAAATATCAAATAAATACGAAAATAAATATTCTGCATTGGTCACGGGCTTGAAAAAATATTCTATTTTTTTCTTGTTGACAAAATCAATATTAGAATTCGATTTTATTATTTTTATCATTTCCTTTCCGATGTTCCTCGTTCTTTCATATTTTTTATGACTTTGGAGATAATCAAACTTCCGTTCAATAAACTGCATATTTCGTCTTGTAAATTCATCTATTCTGATCATATATTGATTTTCTAAAACAAATAAAATAATTAACATTCTTATATACTCAATATTAGTAGGCATCAGCAACGAAAATTCCTTTCTACTTTCTACTTCGTAATCATAAAATTGTGCCAATGATTCATAAAATAATTTATGGTTCAGAGACACTATTTTTTTCGTGACTTTAAACACTGTGTCTTCATCCATGTGTCTTTGCTCTACTATTTCATTGAGCACGTCCGTCGTCTTGTATTTGCATCGACATATCATCAGTAACATCCCCTTTTTTAAACTACCTTGATTGTGGCTTACGCCGTCTAAAATATAAGACAATTGTTCCACATCAATTTCCAACTCAAATTTTTTACTAAATAAAATACAGACTTCTAATACCGCCTTTCTCACAAGCTCGCTTTCATCATTCAGTAAATCAATTAAATACCCTACAATTCCATTGATCGTTTTTTTGTTAGCAAATGTTTTTACTGCGCGTACAATCTCTGCCCGTATGAAATCATACTCATCTTCTGCGCCGTATATAAATAAGCCCATCATCTTTTTGTCGAACAACTTATTTATGAACTGTGTAGAACATCCACTAAATATCCCAAGTATGCGAGAAAACTCCATACGCACCTCTTCGTCCTTATCGTTTATATACTCACCTATTAATCCCAATATTTCTTCTTGTTCCTTTCCGTATATCTTATGTTCATTCGAAGGTGTCAAATCATTTAGATCATTCTTTTCAATTAGTTTATTTTCATTTTCTGTGTTGCTATTCCCTGTATTTTCAAATTCCGCCATGTATGTTTCTTCATACGATCCACTTGCCACTGTATCTTCTACTTCTTCATTTTTATCCAATGCATTTATTACGTATTTATCATCGCATATTTTTTTGATTTTTTTCCACAATTTTTTTCACATATTCAGAAGAATACTTAAAGCTTTTTAATCTCTTCAGCACCGCCAGCCGGACACATTTATTTTGATCTTCTATGCTCTCCAACACCTCATTCAGCGTCCCATACTCTTCAATATATTTTGCCCTTATTGTTGAGGACGGATCATTAATTAATTTTTTGAATTTATAATTGTTGCTAAAATTATTAATCTTGCATATTTTCTGGCACAATTCTCGTATTAGTGTAGATTCGTCATTTATTAGCGCATATAAATCGTCTGGAATTACATTGTGAATCTGACACCATTCCAAATAAAATATTTTATGATACGTCTGGCATTCTTTGTCACAAGATTTATTTTGCAAATGTGAAAAATTTCCATTAATAATTTCTTCGCAAATGAGACATTTTACATATGGGTTTTTTTCCATCCAAGGGTTCATATCTAATATTATTTTATTTTTAACTGTCACACTTTTTTTATAAAATTTGAAACGATGTTTTTGCTAATGTATTTTATTTGAATAAGTTGTTGTTTGTTTGTTTTTAATTGTATTAGTTTGTTATATTTTTTATAAAATATTTTAAATTTAAGACTCAAAAATATTTATTTAATATAATAATAGCGGTTTGATCATTTGTTTATATTGTAAATAATTTATAAATTCAGAAGCGATTTGCATTTAAAATGCGGTTCGGATTAATAAATTAATACATATTTTTATGTAAACTTTTATATAAATGCCCTAGATATTGGAAAGAATCCTGTTTTTATTATAAAAATGTACATTAAAAAGTTAAAAATACTTTTTATGCTTCGAATAAATAAATTCTGTTATATATGATAATAATTCATACTCCTAATGTTGATAAACATCCACAACAAGTATATTTTTTCGGTTTTTTATGTTTAAACTGTTCATAATCTATCTTGGCCAGTAATTTATATTCAATTAATTGTTTTCTAAATATAAAATTGACTAAAAAAACCAATTTCTTAAAAATTAGTAAATTTATATGAAAACTATTTTGCGGTAATAATTTTATTTCAAAATCTAAAAACCGCTCAGACCATGGACTTACAACTTAAATAATGTATTTATTGATATCATAAACCAAATAATACAACATTAAATCATTTAAAAGCAAAAAAATATATTCATCATAGCTTCCAGTAAAGATCTACAACAATAAATCATTTAAAAGTAAATTTAATTAAAAAATCAGCTAAAATTAATCACCTTCTCGTCAATAATTTCTACAGAATTAACTGGATAAATTATTTCATGGTTGTCCTTCCGCGACTCAACAACTAAATAATTTCTATGCTTCTTGACCCCATTATTAATATCTATGACACATACATCTACATTCGATCCCGAATATAAATCATTCATAATACCAGCTTTTATAGCTTTGACACCAACGGCAATAGCTTCTTCCTCTGTCATGTCCTTTCTAAATTCATCTTCTAAAACAGCAATAGCCGCAAAAGATCCAGATCCAAGAGACGCATACTCTGGGTTAGAACTGCTTCCATATGGTGAAATAGAATATAAGTAAATACCATTGGTATCTATCCCACCAAGTATCAATGCAGCTTGTATTTGTCCTTGATATCCATGTAGATACTCGACAATCAATCTCTGGGCGTGTGTCACATAAGGCATTTTCATGTTTTTATAAGCAAATATTTGCAGCTCCTTAGATGCCTTTCGCGTTACACGTCTGGTATCGGCAGCTGTTCCGGCACCACAACACATGATTTTTTCAGAAACAAAGTGGATTTTTTCACAATTTTTATTTGAAACGACTGGCCCTGAAGTGCTCCTCGTATCCGCAAAAAGAATAACACCAGTTTTGTACTTAATACCGACAATTGTCGTACCGGTTGAATCAAACTTGTTTTTATTATTGTTATTCATAAGGGTTTTATTTTTTTTGAATGAAACATATGTGTATATAAAAGTCAGCATATGTTATTAACAAGACAAGTGTGGTTATTTGAAGACAAAATATCATTAAAACTTTAGAAATAACGATGTATATTTATATAATTTTGAAATTGTGCAATTTGTTGTATGAAATAAACATTTTAATAAGAATATTTGAAAGGAATTTAAACACATATTCATTTATATTAAATAATTAATTTCATAACAAATGTTAATAAACATTCACATAAGATAAATATTCAGTCATAAAAACGCAAAATAATATCCATTGTTCTGTTTTCCAAATATAAGGGGTATAAACTAATATCTATATAATGTTTATTATTTTTTGCGTCAACTCATAAAAAAATAAGTTAATTTTTTTATTATTTCGAATTTCAATGTTATATATCGTACAGTTAAATATAAAACCAATGAGTTTAATAATTAATTATTTATTTATTTCAAATGAAAGTTCAACAAAATCATTTTCTTTTAATTTTGAAGTATTGGATTGCAGTAGTAATAACCAAACTAATAAAATAGCCAAACTAATGATGTTGATTTAAAAAAGTTAGATTTTAATTTTATACATCAAGATAATATTGTACTATCAAATTAAACAAACCGATTTATATGTTGAATTTACAAATAACAAAATTAGTTGGTTGTAGTTTGTTCTCCGAAATTATTTTTTGACATAAGGATATTTATTTAAAAAATTAAAAATCTGATTTAAAAAATATAAATTCGATAAATTATAAATTTATGATTCTTTAAAGTTCCATGAAGTAATGGAGCGACTTTAAAGGAAGGTTTAGCACACTAAACTTACAAAAGGCAATACAATAATAAATTTAACGTATCTATTGCATTTCAAAAAAAATTATTATGAGTTTTTAATGTTCTTGAAAAAATATTTTTTTAATTTGAACTCATATGATCGCTGTGGTTGGCTTAGAGTCATATGCCCATCCTGGACTGCCTACGTTTGCATTAATATTATTATAAGCTAACTTATTTACTTCAGTGAAGAAGCAAGTGTAAAAATCAAATAATTTTTCAGTTTTTAAAGCAGTTAACATGATGAAAAGGCTCAAATGGCATTATAAATATCTATTTTTTGAAGCTGTCACAAAATAAAAATAAATATACAGTCATTATTTAACGGCTGCGTTCAAAAAATTTAATGAAAATTTGAAAAATGCAATCTCTTGTGTAATAAGTCCTACTTATCTTTCATAAATTCTGCTACAGAAAAGTATTGAAGATAATTCAAACACCCTCACAGAGTTTGTATAATAAATATTTCATAATATCAAATGTGGATATACAAATTATACGTCTGTTTAAATATAATGATTATAAAACAAACGGCATTATCTCTTTTTCTGCGGTTTCATTTTCAAAAAAATCCTTTAAATAAAATTCTTTTTTGTTGCAATACGTCAATTCAGATTTTAATTTTTCAGCACTGAAATCTTTAAAAAAATCAATTAAAGAAATTTCCAAACACATTTTTTTTTGTCTCCACATGAATGTAAAACAATCACACGGTGGCACACCAAGCAGGCTATTTGAAAAAACAGAATATGATTTTTCATTTTCTTTGCTTGTTGTCAATACAAAGACATTTGCTGGTATTTCTTTTCTAATAATAAGCCCCTCAGCCTGGCATGTGTCTATAATAAAAAACACTTTATTAAGTCTTTTTGATAAATTCAATATTTTTTTCATAATATCATCTTTGAATAAAAAATATATGTGGCTTATTCTCATATAGCCTTTCCTTCCGTGTCCGCACAAATAAATAAACAAATTGTCGCGTTCATCCAAATATTTTAATTTGTCCGATTTTAAATCTAGCATGTTCAAAATGTAACTATCATCTATACAAACACTTTTACTTTTATAATAATTTGTTTTTTTGTTTTTTTTGGCAAACATAAATGTTTTTTTTATGTTTCTCTCATTCGAGATTATATCTTCACCCTGAACGATTGTGATTTGATTTTCACTAAATCCTCTGTTTTCGAGCAATTTATTTATCAAATAAATATTTCCTGAATGCCTGTAATTCTTATAACATATACTTGTGTTGATCAGCAGTGCATAGTTTTTTGATTCGATGAGTTTAATAATATACAATAAAAATAGCATTTATGGGAGTTATTTTACAATATAAATAAATAAATTATAATGTGAAAAATAATTTTTACGGAGTTATTTTACGATAGAATAAGTAGTTTATGATATGAAGTTAAGCTTTATGGCAGCTTTATGGCAGTTATTTGAAGTATACAAAGGTTGTTGTTTGCTACAAACATGTATTTATTCAAGTGACGTCTATTTTAATCATATCATACTAAACTATGATCATTAAAAGTTGTTATATATGATAATAATTTATACCTTAATGTTAATAAACATTTACTAAAGTTATTTTAAAAATGATCTTTAAAAAATAATAATTTTTTTATCAAAATCATTCTGAATTTATAAAAATGTAAATCAACACGAGATATTAAATGAAATATGCTATGACTTAACCTAACGTTCACGTTATATTTTTTTATGAAAAAATATTGAAAAGAGGGAACCGGTATAAAAAAACATCAACTCAGTGGACATTTTAATACTGTGACAAAGAATTTATTATTAAAATTTTTTACTTAAAACTTTTAATATAATTTTAGCCTAGAACCCGAAGTTAAGAATGAAGAACAAGAACGACAGAGACACCCATCACGGAAACAACAATTAAAGTTTATTTACTCACGTAGTACTTTCAGACGTCTACCTCGAGGCAAGACAGTTATAAAAACATAATAACTTGCTAGCATCTCGTTTTAATGTAAAAATATAGCATGCAAAACATTATTATCATTAATGATCATGTTTTTTGATTAATTTATTCATTAACAAGTTAAATAAACTTTAAATTAGCTTATTAAAAATTAAAATTAATGTGTATGCTTTTGAGTCATCAGCATTAAACCGTTGCTATTGACATTGACTTTTCAATCATATCTAGTTTCGTTTGTTATAAATGGTCGCTTTTTATTTCCCACATCCTTGACAGTAGTCAAATATATACTTTAAAACATCTTTTTGATACTACTGTTAAATATAATGAAAATAAACTGTTAGAATTAAAAACTTGAGAGTAATTATTCATAATAATATAGAACAATAAAAACACAAGAAGCCGTATAAAGTCTTACTGATTACGAGCGTAAAATGAAGCGCAACAAGCTGTGAATGATTATTTTGAAAGAAGGAAAAAAACAGAAATTAGCTCCATAAATAAATAAATTTTGAATTTTATAATCATAAAAATTCATACAATTTAAATATTAATTTTCAATTGTATTTATTTATGGAGCTAATTTCTGTTTTTTCCTTCTTTCAAAATAATCATTCACAGCTCTTATTCCACTAAAATTATATTCAAGATTAAGTAAAAAATAATATGAGAATGTTTCTTAACATTTTTTGAGCTTTTTCTCGACGGCTCACTTGTTCCGTCCATATCTACCATGCGAATCTTTACTGACATTAGCGTATATTATTATAATATATAACATAAGATAATATTGCCTTATTAAATAATAAATTTATTTATTCTTTTTTGGTACCTTTTTTATGACCAAATCTTTTACATACTCTCTTGCCTCCTCTTCAGACAATTTTGTTAATTTAATTTTTTTATTATCATCTTCAAACTCCTTTTCACTCCAATCATCACAATATTTCATTCTTAAAATATTTTTCTTCGCATCTACAAATGCACAATTCCTTACTAATTTCTTTATATCAGAAAAAGCCAGTGCTTCATCACATTCATATTTGTATAACTTTGGAATAAAGTCATTTTTCACCTTTTCAATAAATTTCTCGTTTTTATTTTTGTCAGAAGCATTATTTTGTAAATATTCTTCTTTGGAAATGATTACCAAAAAATCCCCATTTTTTTTAACTGATTCGTCACATGAATCATCTTCTCTTTTAATTTTTTTAACTGCTTCATCAGATAAATCACTATTGTTTTTTCCCTTTTCATCACATATTTTTTTCAGAAACATTTATTTTTGCGCTCAAAATATTTTTTGCTTCTTCTTCGGAGCCAAATTCAACAAAACATGCTCCTTTAAACACCTTGTCTTTGTCTTTTACCATTTTAACACGGACTGGCTTGCATTGTTTCTCCAATAATTCCCAAATATCATCCAATGTTTTGTCAAGTGAAAAGCCTGACATATGTACTATGCGTTTATTCAACTTTTTATTCATTTTGTATTCCAAAAACTCCTTTGTTTCTATTTTTTTAAGACTATCGTCTACAACTTTAACAACGCTAGAGTCTTTAACTGCCTCTTTGACAGATTCGACAGTAGCATTGAAATCCTTCATTCTCTTGAAAGTTAAAATAACGGAGATTGGAATACATTTTTTGTTTTTAATAGCTGTTTCATTCATGAATTTGTCCTTTGCATAATTTGAATCGCTGAAATAATATTCTATTTGCTTTTTGATTTTACTAATATCCATTAATGGGTAAATTTTGCGGTGTTAATTCAATGTAATATTTTTGCGATTTAATTTTATAAAAATTTTACTTGTAAGACATTGAGCTGTAAAAAGTAAACTGTAAAAAAATATTATCGTAAAAAAGTACGCTGTAAACATTTATTGGTATATTTTAGAGGTTTTAAAAGCTCCGTAACATAGCGACAACAATTTTTGATTTACTTTAGTGACATGATCGCTATTTTGGATAACTTAAAGAATTTTTAAAATGGAACATTTTTTTATTTTTTTTCGGGCGGACATCCGGAGTTAGTATTACGCGTTTTATTACATTCAACAGGGTTTGAAAATACTTTACGCAACTAATAAGTTGTTCATTAAAAACTTGGGAAAAAATATTTATTGATATGATTATAATAGATATTTATAAGTTTGAAATTTTAATATTAAAATTTTGCAATTTTGAACTTAAATAGATTATTTGACATAATTTATAACATCAAGTAGTGATTATATTTGGTAGTTCGAGCATAAAACGTAGTGCATCAAGCTGTGAATAGTTATTTTAAAAAAGGGGGAAATAAAAAATGGCTTCTAAATAAATTTAATTATTTATTTGGCAGTTTACCGTGTTATTTTGTTTAAATTTTATAAATTATTAAAAAATTCCATAGAGTAGCTAAAATTAGCAAGAATTCAATTTTAAAATATGTGAATATTTATTTATGGAGCTATTTTTTATTTTCCCTCTTTTTTTAAAAATAATCATTTACACCTTGTTGCGCTTTGTTTTACGTTCGTAATCAGTAAGACTTTCAAGGCTTCTTGGAATGTTTCCATCTCAAAAGTCATTATTATATATAACAAATTATATTTAAAAGAAAAATAATGTGAATGTTTTAATAACATTGGGGTATAAATTATTATAATATATAACAAATAAGTAAAAAACTAGCATTGTATAATTTTGAAAATTGAATTATTTTATGATATAATTAATTAATTTTTGAAAATCCTAAAACAATATATTTGATTGTTAAAACTTAATCATAGTATTTTTAAACTCTTAAGCTATAAAAGTTATTTACTTATCACAAATAACACTTTTAAAACTTAGGAGTTTACTTTAGTATATTTAAAGATCTACTAATAAATATTTATCTTAAAATATTAATTGTATGTTTATTGTTTCTCAGTATAGGATTTTAAAACCCGTTAATAAATGCTTTTAACTTTTCATTGATATTTTTATTAATTGCTACAATTTTACTTTTTCCAGTTTAAATTACTTAAATTTATCTTCGTTGTCCCAAAAAAATAAACTAGTTTCATTTATATTTAAAAAATCAGTAGTTTGCCAATTGATTAAACAAAGAAATAGTAATAGAAATGTTGTGCACGTCTCAATAATTGATCGTTAAAAATGTAGTTGTAGTTGAACAATAGCAGTTGGTTTACAACAGCTATGCAATTATTTACCCATTCACACTGTTTTTTAAATTTGCAATACTAAAATATAAATAATATTTTAAAATAAATACCCATACTGTCTTTACATGATTAAAACAGGATTGATTAATCATTTATTGAACTGACTAAAATGCTTTTTGAAGAAATCTGTGTCTTTTATTCTTTTGAGATCGAGAATATGCGCAGGTATTTTTTTATTAACCAAAAAAGAAGATAGCATGTTGCTAAAATGATTGCAGTTGTTTTCGAATAAATCATATGCTTCTGGTGTCCATGTATGCTTAGAAAACTCAATATATTGATTCAAAGCCTCTTCTGTACAATCAGTAAATCCAAGACTCATCTTTTCGTTCGATATTCCAAAAGGCGTCTTCCCGACGTTATTTATTTGCAGACCGTTTTGGAAATAATATTCCTTATTAAATACTTCGATGGATGTATGCCAAATCCCATTCAATTTGAATCCAAGCAATGATTCTGACATTAAGCTTGCCATGCCATTACTAATATCATATAGGTGTAATAATACTTCTGCCTCGTTTTTATTATTTTCTGTTTGGTTTAAAATTTTGTTGTTCTCCATGTTTTTTTATAAGGTTGTTTGTTAATTCAAAAAATAAATAAATGTTATATATCATAATAATTTATACCCCAATGTCAATAAAACATTCACAATTAATATCATTTTTTTCGAGTTTATTTGTTAAAAAATAGACGTTATGAATGCAGGGTATTTGTTTTAATATAAAATAACAAATATAAAATTTAAATATTTTTTTGTGAAAATATTTATTTCGGGCTTTGAAATTGACAGCAACTGCACTGAATAAATTTTAATTACCAGATTTATTAACTTAATTTATTTTCTAAAAATAAGCGTGTGGTAAACAATATTTTTAATGAGTAACATCACACACTACAAATCCTGATACTTGTATGATAATTGATTCGTATACGAATTCAATTTTCTGTTATTTAAAAAAATATTGAAAAAAATTTAGTTTATTAATGAAAATAATTAAAAATTATGCTTTCTAAACTCTAGGGACTACTCGTATCATAGCTTAAGCAAACATCTCGTAGTATGATGAGATTTAAAAAATACAACTTTTTTTAATTTTATATCAAATATTGTTTTTTTCGCAACAACAAAATAATAATATTTGAAAAGATGGATTTGTTATTTAATTGATAGCTTCAAAGATAACAAGCATTATTATTTCCATCAAATTAGAATGTTAAGCATTGATTTGATAGGTAACTGTAAAAGTCCCGTAGGAATCTACCTGCTAGCTTATAGTTTGTGTATATTGAAGTTGACACTTTCTGATTCATAAGGTTTTTTATAAAATGCTTATTTATAGTTTTGACAAACCGCTGGTCACCAATTAGAATAGTGGTAGGATAGAGCGGCATTAGTAGTAGGATAGCATAGTGACAAAACACAAAATTAAACTTTCATCAAAAATAATGAATTTACGATTTGTGAAAATTTAACAAATTTATTGAATAAAAAATTTGTCATCAGAACTGATTAGTAAATAATAAAACGTTCTATGATACGTTGTATTCATAAGAAGTATGAAATGACAGTACATTATGTTAAACAAATACCATTAAGTTCACAAATGTAAACATAAAATTATAATCTTACAAACATAAAATGAATACTAATTGACCAAAACACGTTACTTACATTATTATTCGATCATTATAATTACACTAAAATCTGTTCAGAAAATTACTAAAATACAATTTGATTAACTTCTATCTCCTTTTAAAAATTAGCCTGTTGGATTTTAAGTATTAAATATTTGTGGTGTTTATATTTCTTATGTTTTTAAACTTACACTCAAAACAATAAAAATACGATATTCTATCATTTTTGGGGTCTATCAATCCGTTGTGAACCCCACATTCTTTGCAAATCAATGCATTTAACTTTCTCGGATCATTGTCTAAAACATAATCAGCCAATTTCTCCACAGTATCCCTTTTCTTCCGCTGAACCTGTTTGAAAAATGAATCCCTGCTTTCTTCATCTTCGCGTTTATCTATTATACTTTTAGTTGAATCAAAATCAATCTGCCTTTTATATTCCTTGATTAACTCAATCTGTTCTTTCTTATAAGCCTCAATTTTGGTCATAGCCCGAATGATTCGCTTAGTTGTCCACCATGTATGGAAATAATGCAGTATGAAAAATATAACGATCACAATAACTGTGGATGAATAAATCGTGAATTCTTTGTAAAATAAGATTATTGATAAAGTGCTGAGCAATAATATCATATAGAAATAATATGAGTAAGAACTGCTGTGTTTTTGGAGATTTTTAAGAACTTTCTGTGTTTGTATAACTTTTTCTTCTAATTTGAGCAATTTGTTCTTGATGGTTGTTTTTCTTGATAAAATATTTCCCATAGATGGGCAACAATAATTGAAAATTGTGAAATATATCATATTATGTTATTTTATACCCAATGTTAATAAATATTCACATTTTGTTACATATGAAAATATTTATACGCTTTAATGTTCCGAAATGACGATATATCATGTTAAATAAATTGCCATATGTTTCAATTGTATACATTTTGAATCAATTTTTTTCTAAAATTCAAAGTATAAATTTAGACAATTTCAAAGTAAAACTCATATTTTGTTCTTATATTAAAAATAGTATTAGATGTTGTATATGATAATGGTTTATACCCTTAATGTCAGTAAATATGCACATGAAATAAAAATAACGCAAATCTTATGTCAAAAAATAACATATTTGCAACGCAGTACATTATAAATACTTTAAAAAAATTAAAGATGTAAAATATTAAATATTAGTTAGTTGTAAGCCTATTATAAAGAAATTTTTTCTGACATAAGAACATTTAATTCAAAAATATAAGTTGAGAAATTACAAATTTATGATTCTTCAAAGTTTTATGCAGTCATAAAGCGACTTTAAAGAAAGGTTTAGCATACTGAACCTACAACAATATTTATTATTTTAGTATAATAACAAAAAACAATATAAGTGCAAATTTTAATTTCACGTTTAAAACCTTGTTTTGATATAATAAATACTATCGGGCCTCAGACTCCCGATATGAATTATAAGTTAAGCAGGACTGTAGATCCAGTTGTAATCGGGAAAAAACTTTGAACTTTCGCAAATTAAAAATATACAAGCGTTTTAACTTAGTCTAAGATCTCTATTTGATGAGGTAAAACCAAAAATAAAAATTTGCACAAAAACTCAAAAAAACGCACGAGACATCAAAATGAAAATAAAAATTTTTTAAATCAAGAAACTTATATTTCCAGCAGGAAACACTGAGGAAGAGAGACACAAGTAACGATTATGTCGCTATGCCTAAGGTCCCTGCTCCAAATCCTGTTATTACCCCGAGAGATTAACAAATACCATTTAATGAATATTTTTAAAAAGTTTTCTTTATTTCAAGTAATTTGTTAAAAACAATAACAAAATTATTTTTTTATCAAATTTTATTAAATATATTTGGCCTAATGGAGAATGATTGCTATATATGTTATGATAAGGCCGATATACCTCACCAATTACCATGCAACCATGTGTTTTGTTTTATCTGTATTCTGAAGCATCTGAGGAATAGCATGGTATGCCCTGTATGCGGGTCTGGGTTTTTTACACTTGTTGATTTAAAAACAGAATGCAAAAAAATTCATCAACCGAGTTTGCGATGTTAATTTTTAAAAAAAACAAAGCCAATTATTTAAAAATGCTCAAAAAATACAAGTTAAATACAGAAGGAGACAGTTTGTATGTTTTTCGGCGGAGATACACGGAGTTTATGGAGCAAATGATGGTTAATCAGTTCAGAACCAATGTCCTAGACGAAAAAACCATTGCTAAGGCTATAAATCGCAAAGAAATGGAATCACAATATAAAAAAAAATAGATTTTAAGAAAGTTTATGAAAATTTGTTGATATTGAAGAAAAAATATTTTGAGAGTTTGAAAAAAAACATTGATTTAAAATAAATTTATGAAAATTTGTTGATATTGAAGAAAAAATATTTTGAGATTTTCAAAAAAACGTTGATTTAAAATAAATTTATAGAAAAAGTTAATTTAATGATACGTCATCACAACATAAATACTCTAAAAACACAATGTGAAACTCATTTTGATTATATCTCAGTAGCATTGGTTATTAAAAATAAAATTAATCATTTAAAAAATGTAAATAAAACTTATTGAGTAATGTAATAATGATGCGGACTTCAATGTTTTGAAAATGGTTTTATTCAAAAATGATGATATTTATTGTATTGAATAAACGTATTTTCAACATTTAAAACAATATGAACATGTATTAAATAATTTTACTTTTAAGTTGTTTGCATTTAAAAACACGTTTAAAATGTATTTATTCAATACAATGAATATCACAATTTAGAAGAATTCAAGTAATTATTCTTTATGAAACACGACATTGTAATGAAATTTAAGCAAAATCCAATGAAGGCGCCACCCTCTCAAATCCCATGTAAATAAAATCCAATATGAAAATTTTGCTTTTTACTGTTAACCAGCATACAAATGTTAGCAAAAGACTCAGATCAAATTGCTTTTATTTTTTAATAAATTTTATTATTTTTATTTCATTAAAATTAGTTTGTCCCAAGTTCTTACACAATATTTTTTTATTTTCAATTGCATCAAATGTAACACCACTCTTCAAAAAACCAAGCCCTGATATTTTACCACACCTGAACTTATAATCTGCTCTTACTACTCTTCCAATGCAATTCCCATTAACAAATATTTCTTCTTTACTCTTGCATGATCCTTTCAAACAAACAAATGTAAAATAAAACTGTATTTTCTCCTCATCATAAATATATAATTTATTTGTATCATACTCCTGTTTTTTTCCACGTGGTGTTCTCTTGATTTTATCTATTATTTCTCGATTGATTGCTTCTTCAATTGTTTTATATAATTCTGAATTGACATTATCGTAAATTGTCATTGTGTCATTTTCGAGAGCCAATCTTTCAATATCTTTGAGTCCAGTGGGAATAAATCCCGAATTAATAAGTCTTTGAAATATCAGCATTATGCTACTGCGTCTACAAAATATTTTGTGTGATTCAAGTTTTGGAAGATCCGATAAATTCACAAAATCCCATTTTCCACCACTCAAATCAATTTTTTGCGGTTTTTCTGCTTTTGAATAACAGTTTTTGTAAATTTTACATTCAACATCGCTCAGTTCTTTAAATTCGTAATCAAACTTTTTAAGAACAGATATTGCGCATTCATATTCTTTATCACGATCTCTGTGTTCAGAATGTCCAATGGTTATTAATTTACCGTTGTCTAAAATACATTCGTACGTGTTTTCGAAATACTGTATCTTTTTTTCGATTTCTGAGCTCATGTTATTTATCAAACCATTATTTTCTACTGTTATTATTTTTTCTGAACCTTTATTTTCGATTAATTTTAGATTTTTCCAATTTTTATTTTCTTCAGAAATAGCACCTCTTAAACCATCATTTTTTAAACTTTTATTTTCTCCTATCTGACTTATTTCTATTTTTCTAAATGATTCATCAAATATATATCCTCTATGTTCAGATTTATAAATATATTTAGCATTCTTTAAACGTGATAAGTACGGAACACTGTAATTATTCGTCTTTAGCATTTCATATCTTTTTGCGTAGAATGTATGCGTCCGCAAAATGTGTCTGTCTTTTAATCTGAGCTTTATCTTCCCGTACTTTCTTTTATCGTAGTTTCTGTTTCTTCGTCTACGATAATATGGCATTCGTTGCCATGGTAACGATTTCTTGTGAGAAACATTCAGGCTTTTCTCGATAGACTCGATCTCCTTAGAACGAGCCTTAATAAATTCAACAGTATTTATTCCTTCATCACTCATATGATTGGGATTGCTATGTTTTCAAATATTTCATGGAATCAAAAAATTTTCGAAGCCAAACTAAGTCTTTTAAATATATTATAGAAGTTGAACTAAGTTTTTAAATAATGTATCAAGAACATGTTTATTTAGTCTAATCATTTTTGCGCCAATGGAGGAAAAAATGCCTACACAGACCAATTTCCGGACGAGTATATAAATTGCAATAAATAAATACATTTGAGTATTTTTATAATAAATACATTTAAGTAGTATTATTGTTGTAGATTTAGTATGTCAAACCTTTCTTCAAAGTCGCTCTATGACTTTATGGGACTTTGAAGAATCATAATTTGTAATTGTTAAATTTATATTATTCAGATTGAAATTCAAAAATTTTTAAATAAAACCTAATGTCAGAAAATAATTTCGGAAAACAAACTCTCAAACAACTATGATAATAATTTATACCTCTAATGTTGATAAGCATTCACATAATATGATTGTTTAAGCTTTAACCATTAACAAAATATTTTAAATCAAAAAATTTTAATAAACACAAAAAAAAGTATGAAATTTAATTACAAAAACATCAAAATATTGCTATTTTTACTTAACTAACTGACTAACTAACTAACGCATTTAACGCACGTATTTAATTAAATAACTACATAGTTTAAATTATTATAAACAGAGTAATCAAGCTAATCAAATAATTGGTTAATTATTTATTATTTTACAGATATTTATAACCCATGTATGTTGCCAAATTGAAATTCCTCTGCATAATTTCCATCATGGCTTATTATTACTTTCTGTTTCTTTGTCTTCTCTTCAAAAAAATACAGATTCTAGTGATTTATTTAACCATTCTTATTGGACTTTTTTCATATATTCTGCTTGGGTATCTTACAAAGCTCATGTTTCTCAAATACTCCTTTTTTTTATTCTTAAATGGCTATTCACATGCACTTATTGGCTCGAAACCAACTATTTGATTTCTACAAGACACGCTAATATCCCTTCGGGCACGATCTATGTTTTAATAATTGTTTATTTTGCACTGGACTTAGTGAGAATATATATCGTGAATAATTTAAAAGAGAATTTTGTTTCTTCTTATCGACTCAAATGGTACAAAGACATCATCACGCTTGAAAGACTGTTTCTGTATATCAAAACAGGGAATAACATAAAGGACGATGTGGAAATAATTGATCATATCCAACACAAAAAGAAGCGATTGAATCCCAAATATTTATTTTGCATGCTTTTTGACAGCATAGATAGCAAAAACACTGCGCTTAACTTTGAAATACTGAATATCATAAACTATAACATCGAAAAAGACCAGATGAATTTTTTGTTGTCCAATGACACTGAGGATGAGAACAAGACAAACAGTAATGTGCTGATGGGTTTCGGAAACAACGAAATGGAGGGCAATAACAACAGCCAGTATAAATACTATCATTCTAATAATTACAAAAATATACAGAAAGATTTGGCTGGAATTTCCCAAGTAATCGATGTCGAGAAAAGTAAGAAAGACAATTGCGATGAAATGATACTTGAGAGTCCGGAAAATAATAAGTTCCAGAATGCGGACAATAAGAAGTATATTTTTTAAAATATCTGTCGCAACAAGATCTCAACTGTCTGACGCATTCTAGCGAGTTTTTGAATCTGATAAAGTGCGAAGAAAAAGGTTATTTCAAAATAACTGTGGAGGATTACAATAAACTCAAAAAAATAGAAAAAATCAAACCGCAAGGCACAATAACGCTCGATAGTCTCAAAAAAGTGTTGCCACGAAAAGAAGCCAAGATATGTTTTAGTATTTTGACACAGAACTTTGAAAATTTTCTCTCGTACACGGATTTTGAAGAATGTATGAGGCAATTCAATAACATGCGGAGTAATTTGATATCTACGCTGGACAACAACAAGCTTACGATGAAACAGTTATTCAGGGCATTGATGTGCGTCCAGTTTGTTGTTTTCTTCTTATTTGTTTTGTATATTTCAAAAGCAGATAAATTTGTGAAGTATATTGTCACGCCCCTGTTCATATCTGTATTTCCGATATTGTGGAGTATTTTCAACTCCTTCATGTATATCATATATTCGCAGTCTTACGATATTGGCGATAGAGTTTATATTGGAAACGACAATTTAATAGTCAAAGACATCGGACTGACCAGCACTGTTTTTGAGAGATGGAACAACGAGATTGTAGTAATGTCCAACAGATTTATTAATGAAAAGGCAATAACTAATATCAGAAGATCAAAAAACCAGCAGTGGAACGTGCATTTCTACATTTTAAATGACATCAAGGAAAGTGTATTGAAAAAGCTCAAGAAAAATATTAAGACGTTTGTGAGCGAAAATCCGGCATTCAGTCACGTTTGTATTATTTTTGACGAAATAAAAGATAGCAGGTATTTGAAAATATCTTTTACAATAAAACACACAATAAACCATCAAAATGGGTTTTTTATGTGGAAAGTACAGAATAAGTTCATGATCAGGCTTGTAAAGGAATTAAATGCAAATTCTATTGAGTATTTGGAGCCTCAAGTAACATGGATTTGTGATAACAAAAAAATTGATGATATCTTTTGAAAAGTCAATTGATTAAGTTGAGTGATTGATAAGTTAGTTAGTTAGAATTTTTAACGTCATAGATTTGTAATAAAGTTTTTTTATTTTAAGTTTTATTATTGTACGATGTCTATGTAAACATATAAAAGATTAAATATTTATATTAAAAGGGATATTCGATCAATGCGTAATATTAAAACAAGGATTTTAGTAATAAAATAAATAATAATAACTTTTAAAATTTTTTTAGACTCATTTATGCATTTGAGATAAAAACAAAATTTTGTGCATAAATACATTAAATGGAAAAAATGTCTAGTTTATTACAAAATTTGTTACTCAAAACGCCCAAAACAAATGAATTGCAGATGATAGAAACAAATTTGAAATCAAACAGGACAAAGACATTGTTGTTCAATTTTTTTACAACAAACAAAGAACGAATAAATGAAATATTGTCTAATCTCAAAGAAATAGACCATCAGTACAGTTTGCTGAAAATAATAAACAAATTGTTCACAAAAAAACAAATTGCTGAAAGCAATTTTTTCAAAGAGTTCACGGTAAGATACCTAGAATATAATAAGTCAAATAAGATGGAGGCGCTTATGTTTTTAATAGCATATAACGATAAAAGAAATAGTTATGTTGGGGGATGTCGAATCAAAGAATTACATTCCGAATATAAAAATATAAGAATAAGCGATGGGCTCATGTTTTTTAATGAAATAGGCTTGAAAATATATGACAGCAAGAATATGATAATAATACAGAAGGAATCTATTGAAAACATAATTTTTGAAAATAAAAACATTGTAGTGATTGAGGCGAAGCAAAATAAAAAAGTAAAGATAATTTTTGAAAATAAAAGTTTCAGTGAGAAAATAAAAAAAAGAATAGAAGAGCTGCGCAAAAAAGAAATTGCAATAGAAGATTGCATTAGCATAAGTATAGAAGAAAATACGAATGCATGCAGTGGAATGTTTAATGAAAAAAGTATAGAAAAGTCTGAAGATATTGAATCAAAATATTTAAATAATAAACTAAAAAGTTTAAATAGTGTATTGAAAGATATAAGTAACAAAAATAATATTGAAAACGGTATTAAAAATAAAAATGATCTTGAAAACGGTATTAAAAAAATCAAAATTAATAACAATAATGAAGTGTATAATATGACTGAAAATTCAGAAGCTATGAAAAAATATCATAAAAATGATGCAGTTAAAGATGCAAAAGAAAAAGAAAGTATCAATCAAAGAACATATTATGAAAACGATTTAAACACCATGAATAATAATAACGGGAAATTAAATTTAAACTCAAACGGCAGAGATCTTACAGGATCGGATAAAGGGAAAAAATTGAATATGAACAACAGAACCAAAGAGAATATATGCAATGAAGATAAAAAAAGAGTAATAATGTTATTACAAACAAAGTAAAAGTAAAAAATGATGAAAAAATGAAGGATGGTAATAAAGAAAGTGAAAATAATATTTGTGATACGCGTGCAAATGATAAATTTAAAGTTAATGAGGAAAATGAAATGGATATAAAGGATTCTATAAGCAATAATAAATTTGAAAGAGAAGAAATGGGCAATAAAGAATTGTTGCTTAACAATAATAAAAAAGTTAAATTTGACAGAGAAGAAATTCTATTTAATAATAAAAAAGCTGAAATTGATGAAGAAGAATTTGAAATTAATAATAAATTTGACAGAGAAGAACTGGGCAATAATAAAAAAGTTAGATTTGACATCAATAAAAATAAGTCGTACAATTTAAATAATAAAACAGAAAATATTAGCAACAAAATAGAAAAAAATACAAGTAAAAGACATAAGTTTAAAAAATTGAAAAAAGAAAAGCATAAAAAATGTAAAAACAAAGATTTCATCTCCCAAATAAAAGAAATATACAAACTTGAGTGCAAATACAACAAGGCGTTTTTAGAAAAAAATAAAAAAGCATATATTTTTAAAAAAATTTGTTAAATTTTGTTAAAAACAATATGTTTATCTGAAAAGTGGATAATATTAACTAATTCAAAGCAATTTGTCTGAAAAGTTGATAATAATAATAACTAATTAAAAAAATGTTTGTTTGAAAGCTTATAATAATATTAATTAAAAAAATATATTAGTTAAGTAAAATAATGTCGGATGCTATATACAGATGTAATTGTTGTAGGTTTACTATGCTAAACTTTTTTTAAGTTGGATTTTAAATAAATAATCTTATATCAGAAAAAATTATTTAGAACAGGATCACAACCAACCTTATTCTACAATATCTTAAATCTGAGTAAATAATATCATTGTAAAAAATTTTTACCAATAATAAAATTTACCTTATGGTTCAATGGCGCAATAGGTTAGCGCGTTCGGCTGTTAACCGAAAGGTTGTGAGTTCAAGTCTCACTTGAACCGTTTTTGATAAAAAATATAAAAAATGCAGTTTAACTGAGACTTATATGTTTTTTTAATTAAATAAATTATAAGATTAAATAAATGACAATAAAAAAAACGGTATGATCATAAATTATTTATTGAAAATCATACTGCAAGGTGTTTGACCAAGATTTGTCGAACAGTCAATAGTAAATTTATGAAGCCAGTTGTTTGAAATCCTGTTCTTTGTAATTATTTTCTGACATGAAAGTATTTATTTGAAAATTTCAAAATCTAGTTTAAAAAATATAAATTTAAAAAATAAATTAATAACAATTTTATGCTTCTTTAAAGTTCTATAAAATCATGAGCTATTTAAAAGAAGCTTTAGTATACTAAACCTACAACAGTCATAAAATGTTATTGTGTATATCATGATCGCTTTTTTTGTCAAAATCAAATTCTATTTATAATATTTTTTTCATTTTTAATAATTTTTTTCACTTTTTAGATTATTTTTTTTATTTTTCATTTTTAAATATTTTTTTTCGTTTATGATAAAATTCAAAATTAGTTTAACTCATTGCTTCTTACTACTCTAATTTGACTATATCTGAGTTTTTAGTTCCCATTTACAGGTTAAGTTTGTCGGGAAGTTTTGCACAGACAGCAATAAAAAAATGTACGTTGATATTCTCAAAAATATAGTGTTAATTCCATTGCAATTGATCAAATTAATATGGCAATTAGTGATCAGCAGTTTCTTAAATTTATAAATAAGCATTTACAAATTGAAACACTTTATGACTCAAAAAACTTGCTCTTCAATATACGTCACATATAAGCTAGCAGGTAGTGCCCCACAGGATTACTACACCTTCTAATCTGATTTTGAATTATTAACTTCTTCTTTTATTTCAATAACATCTTTACTGTACTGTTCAGCTGAATAAAAATTATTATGATAAAATAAAAAATCTCTACAAACAAACAAATCATACATACTATTTACAATGCTTTTCCCATCACTCCATGTCAGCTCGTTGTTCTTTTTCAATAATAGCTGTGCTATATATAAACGTATCCAATTTTTAAAATATCTGGGTACTGATTGAATACCAAATGCACTTAGCAAATCCCATTTATTTTTCTTCTTTTTAGGCATTTTAAATCCATTGTCTTCATAGATCAATCTATTTTTAAATTTTATAAATTCAAACGGTTTATAATTAATGTCTTTGTTGTCTATTTTTATATCTTTAACAACTCGTCTTTTATCTTTAACATAAAAATTATAATCAATAGTTTCTACTGTATCTTCTCTTGTTACCATGTAATCTGGTGTTTCATATAATAGAGACAAGGCCTTGAGTGATCTATATGTATATTTCCTTTTTTTATTTCTCTCTTCATCTTCGGTATTTTGCTCAAAGAATATATCAGAATATCCGCTTATATCTTCATAGGAATCCTCTCCATCATCGATACATGCGTCATCTATGCTTAAAATCTTCCTTATTTTTTATTTCTCTTTCTCGCAATCAATGCGTTCATTCGGATATCATCTATACATATGAATTCTCGTAAGAGTATGACAGGCTCGCCGTCTTTTTGAATCATCACTCTTCTTTTTGTTATTTTTGCTATTGAAGCCAATAACGTATTTTCGACGCCCTCATCACTCTCCTCCTTGTTTATTTCTTCCATACCGTTCTATCTAACACAAACTTTTTCAGATTGAAAATTAATAAATTTTATAAAATTTGAAAAAATGTGCAAGATATTAACTGTGGATTGAAAATATGTAAGAATGTGCGAGATATAATTTGTAAATTGTAAACTTATGCAATAAATACCCCGATACCCGTCCGGCAAGTGGTCTGTGTATCCAGATTATTTTATTCGACAAAACCAAAAAAAAATTCAAAACTAAAAACACAATTAAAACTAAAAAAAATTTTTAAATAATACTTAGTGCATCCAAAAACGTAGTAATATCGAACAATTATATATTTTTTAACCAGTGTATAGTTTATTTTTTAGTAAAGGTTTTGTTTAGGCATAAAAATAGTATAATTTGTTTATTGTAAGTTGATAATATTTAAACTTGGATACAGTTAAGTTCCAGAACTGTACCACTGATATTACTGCGTCTTTTTCATAATCATTTTGCTTTATTTATAACTATTTGATGTTTTTTCATTTCGTATGTTTGATAATAAGCCAATGAAATATTTTCCTGGAAGCCGATCTAAAAATTAGTTAATAATCAAAAAAATGATGTTAAAAAAAAGAACGTTGTGATCGCTAAATATGAATATTTATGATTGCAGTAACTTACTACTTTCGCAATATTACTTCCCCAAAAACATTTCAATTTGATCAAAGTAATTTGAATTTGAAAAATAATATCAGATTTGATTAAAGTAATATTTCTAACTCTATAAATACGCTTTTTAAATAAACTACACATTTATATTCAAACTGTTCCATCTTCTATATACGTAAAATACAAGCTAGCAGGTAGACCCCCCACGGGACTATCACAATGATATACAGAATTTAAGAGTAAATGGTAGACAAAGATGTTTGAAAACCTAAAATTTTCATACTGACTTCTGATGTCAAGATTTATAAGCCAGTTTATAACACATATCTATGAAAAATTTGAAAACATTGTATAGATATTTAATATTAATGATCAATTTAAAATCGTAAACATTTCTCAAAATAACAAGTTTATAAATTTCTATAGATATTAATATTGATTATGAGCATTTCTGAACATGAGGGGATGAATTATTATCATATATAACAATTTTGTTAATAATGCAAAGAAAAAGGATTTCTAAAAATAAAAAACTAATCTAAAAATATTTATATTTTTTTGCGTCACTGGAAGAAAAAATGCCTACGCAGACCACCTATCGGAGAGTATCTGGAGTTGGTACTGTGGGTCAAATATTTACTACATAAAAACATTCGCACTGAACTAACAGAAAAATATTTCTAATAAATAAACCCTACAATGATCAATACGGATAAAAATGACAAAACAAAAGAGAAGGAAAAGACCAGGTACTGCGAATCGAAAATTATTTATTCTTTTCTAGAATCTAAGGAAGGTATATCTTTTCTAATAAATTCTCAAAACAAAACAACACCTATAATTAATAATTTTAAAAGAAAAAATAAAAACATTGAAAAAAAAGTAGATGAACTGATAGATTTTTACACTACGTGGGCCAACAGTTTTCCCGTCCGCAAAAATTTGAAAATAACCAAATATGAGTTTTTGAAATCTATTGAAAAATTTTGTGAAAAAAAGAAGTAAAAGAAAAATTTCAAAGAGTTTTGGATATTTAAAAATAGCATATAAGATATGAGTTATTTGAAGCAATTAATGTTTCAATGTCATATACAAGATCGTTTCGGTTTATTTATTGAATGATCAAAGAAATATCTTAAAAATATTTTCAATCATAAATTAGTTAAAATTTTCAATAAAGAATCAATTAAAATGGGCTAACGCCCGTAGTTTATTCTGCTATTGTTAATATAAACTGTTGTAGATTCGATATTCTAAACTTATTGTTAAAGTCGCTCCATGACTTCATTGGACTTTGAAGAATTATAATTTCGTAATTGATCAAATTTATTCTTCAAATCAGATTTCATTTTTTTTAAAAATCCTATGTCTGAAAAGATTCCTCTATAACAGGCATACAACCAACTTAAATTATCAAAAAAATGCAGCTGTAGTGAGAAATTCATTAATATGCGCGTCTAGATAGGGAAAATATTTTCAATATCAACATATTAAAAAACACTATAATTTATTTTTTAATTAGCATTTTATTGCATTACAAATATCAGCATCAATTTTTTCAATTATAACAAACAGCTGCGTTTACAAATAGAATTACATAATCTTAATTATCTCATTTATCAATAAATTTATATTTTTTTGTTCCAGGTGATTACAAACACTTTACAAAACGCCCATATAATTCATGTATAAAAAAAGTGAAAAATGTAAACCATTCAAAAAGAAAACAAAAAGGGATTTTAAGTCACAGAATCTAGAAAAAAGTCAATCGGTTGAGAATAAAATAGAAAAAGATGTTAAAAAAAGTAAAATAATTGAGAATAAAAGAAAAAAGATGTTAAAAAAAGTCAATCAGTTGAAAAAAAATACAAAAAAAATTAAAAAGTACATTGGAAAAGGATGAATTCATATTTAAATCTTTAACCAAACTACTGAGTATAATTGAGCAGGAAATAGCATTCAAAATACAAGTATTTTCTTTAGAATCTGTAGAATTATTTCAGTTTGTTTTAAAAACAAATAATGTCAAATGTAATTTACAATTTAGTTCCACTTACAAAAACAGTTCGGGTTTGTCTTTGATTTTAAAAGATTCTGATTTACCGGACTTTCCAACTGATTCTCGTATAATTTTATATTCTAACTCTAGAAACAAGGGTTTTGTGCCCTACAAGTTTGTGTTGAGCGCAGATGAGAAGAAACATATGTTGAATAACGATGTGGTATTTGAAATTAATAAGAGAAACACGCTTTCGTATGTGTTAAATGAAAAAATAGACATACATAAATACACAGGAGATTCGCTTACTTATACGCAATGTATGATTGTTTTCTGCATGGTTAACAAAAATAAATTGGCGGATATTTTTAAAGAAGTTGCATCTGCTGACAACAGCTTAAGTAATAAATTTATTCTAAAATGTGAAATTAATAACTTGTTAAAACACGGGATCTGCAAAAAGAAAGGGGAATTTTATAATCTGAATATATCAAAAAATACTATTCAACATATTTGTAGTCGTATTAATTTTTCAAATGTTTTTCAGTAATTATTAATTAAATTATTTAATAAATGTTAATGATTTTTAAAGTAGATATGAAGTAATACTATTCTTTTTGGCATTTTAATTATTTATAATTCAATAAAATATATATTTGTTTTTGATATTTTAGTTATTTTCAATATGCATTTTATTTGAAAAAAATAATTGTTTATTTAAAAATAACTAAATTGCATATCTTACACATCACATCGTACAAGCTGCAGCTAATAAAAAAATAATATTTGTTCACAATTAAAAGCTTAAAAGTATATATTTATTATGATATAAAAACACATTTTATAATTTTAGTCCCATGAAAAAATTATTGGACCTCATAAAAAACAAAATAAAAGATAGTAAGAACGAATATCATAACAATTTCATATTTTGCATTAAGCACAAAGATGAAAATATCAAAAGAGAAATGAAGGAATGTTTAACACAGGGAGATGATAAAATAAATCACACGATAATTGAAATTGATTTTGTAAAAGAGAAGCAGAAGCCAAGCAGAAAAGAAAGATTAAAAAAAGAATGGAACACGTATTACACAAAAATAAAAGTAGTGATACTGTCGCGTGCAATGAAACAGTTGATAAAATGGAGCATGTATCAAACAATAAAAACAGTGATGCTATCGCATGCAATGAAACAGTTGAAAAAAATTACAATTTAAATTTGAAAAATGAACACGTTCTAGATAGTATTTCAGATATAAAATTGGAAAATGAACACGTTCTGGATAATATTCCGAATATAAAAATATACAATAATCCTATTTATATTTGTGGTCGATATATCAAACTTAACAGAATTATGTCACAAACTCCATTGATCATCAACAATATACTGAAAACAAGCCACAGTATTTCTGATTTTACCGACGAATTCAAAAAATTTTATTCGGCAGATTCTGTAAAATTCATGGCTTCAGGGAGAGAAGATATTGATGTAAAGTGTATTGGAGGAAGGCCTTTTATTTTAGAAATAATATCTCCTAAAAGAAATTTAGAGGCAACATCTATGGATATTGAATTGTATGACACTATTGATATTGTCGACACATTTATTACCACAAAAGATTGTAAAAAAATAATAAATAAAGATGTTTCTGACAAACATTATTTATTGGGTGTTTATTCCGAGAAACCAATTGTGTTAGAAAAAACATACAATTTAAAGCAAAAAACGCCTTTGAGAGTTTTACACAGAAGAGCCAACGATACACGGTTTAAAACAGTAGAAGTTATTGAGTATAAAGAGGTTGTTTTTAATGATGGGTATTATTATGAAATATTTATAAAGGCATCATCGGGAACATACATAAAAGAATGGGTTAATGGTGATTTTGGCAGAACTATTCCAAATTTAAATAGCGATTTATTAGAATTAGATGTCCATTCAGTAGACAAAAAGTTTAGTAATGATATTTTAATACATAAGTTTAATTTAATTAAAAAGTATAAATTAATTAAAAAATAAAATGTGTTGTGACGGGTTTTCACAGAAACATGAATCGATAGCGTAGAAACTTGTTTAATAAATAGTTAACTGCATCCACGTTATTTTTAATATTTAATAAGTCTTTTTATTTCAATTCACTTATTATCTTTCAATATTAAATTTATTTCTTTTGTTTTTTTTTCCTTCTCTACCATCTGGCAATAACATTTTTCTATTTCATCGCTATTATACGTTCCCCCGAGCCCTTTAGTACACGCTTTTATTATTCTTTCTTCACATGCTTTTAATATTGCTGCAATTGATTGGTCGTTCAGATATTTGCTTTCATTAATTTGTTTAATTAAACTTTTTATGTCTCTAAGACCCCGTAACGAAACGCCTTTGCTTCTTTTGTTTGCCTGTGTGTTAGCTATTTTTGCTTCTTTCAATTTTTCCTCAACTATATTTTCATCATATGTTTCTAAAACCAATTGATTCTTATCGCTCGATACAAAATCTGCCAGATTTTTTGCAATCATTAAAAATTTTTGTTCATTTTTCCTAGCAAGACAATATATTTCATATCTTTCAGGCTTTCCCAATCGCGACAATACATATAACACATTTTTATCTTGGTTAGAAAGCATAGAACGCATTTTTACGTATTCACACTCTAGTTTTTGTATTGAATATCTGTTTCTAAATTGAATTTCTATATTTTACGAATATTCTGCTGCTTCATCTCCAACTAATAAAATTATAGGCATTTAAAGGAGTTTAATTATCGAAAAATTTATAATGATGCGAATATGTTAATAAAAAACGTGAATGTTTATTAACATATTCGCATCATTATAAATTATTATCATACATAACGTAAATGGTTATTTTTAAAAAAGTAATAAAAAGCAGCTCCTTAATAAATTTATATTTTCGAATAAAACATTGCATTTTTATTAAAATACATTGAATATGAATTGCTATGCAGTTTGTTAAATATGATCAAACTTTCAATATAAATAATTTAAATGCTGTTATAGGTTTAATATGCCAAATATTTCTTCAAAATTGCTCTATGACTTCATGTAACTTGAAAAATCATAAGTTTGTAATTTTCCAATTTATATTTTGTTATATTTTTTTGCAACAACAAAATTTATACTTCTCAAATAGAGTTCTTAGACAAATTTAAATCAGTTGCTTATTTCCAATTGGTCCAACCTGAAAGTCATATTGGACCGATTACAGCTGGATCTGCAGTCCTGCTAGCTTTATTGTTCATGTCAGAAGTCCGGGTCGAACGAATGTTTTTTTAACTATTGTTTTAACCAAATCTTCAAAATGTTTTATGATATCTCTTTGCAATTTAAGAAACTCTAACGAATATATTCGATTAAAATATTCTAAATGATTAAATAATACTTTTCAAATGACAATTTTTGAGAATATTATTATCATAAATATTTATTTTTGATTGTTGTTTAGAATATCAGGCTGATGCCAGTTGATTGGTGCCAGGTCCCTCGTCTTATAATTTGTAAAATTGCAATAATCAAAGCTTACTAAAATATGATGGGGTGATCTCAGAAGTGATATGTAGAAGTATACAGCTATTGTTTGGGGATATTTCAGCGGATCAATGTATTAATAAATCGATTCCGTCATATTTATGAGCTAATTTATCATACGAGATACAAATTATTAATTAATTTTTTAATGTAATGTAGTTCCGTTCATATTGTGCTATTTTCTCTATTTTTAAATATGATGTGAATGTTTTATACGATTGAGGTATGAATTGTCATAATATATAAGATAATATAAATGATTGCAAATTAGAAACAGCACTAAAAGGATGAAAATTTAATTTTGTCGAATAAATAGTATAACTACGCAGAAAAGTGTAATTATGGGTATTGAGTTGGCACGTAAATTGTTTTCGTGTAAATTCCTTGAGTTTAATAGGGAAAAGATAATCAAAAATTAATGGGATGATTTATTTATTACAATAATAAATCCAGTTATAAAAAATGAGTTTGAGTGTGAATAACGGTGATAAATCGCGAAAAGTAAATATAGAAAAATCTACACAAAACGATAAATTGATATATTCTCAATCGATTATTGCGAAGATTCTGTTGTTTTCGATGAGGAATCCGTAATACAAGGCATTTTTAATTTCTTTGACGGAATTGATAATGTATTTCCCTGTTGTGGAATATCTAGAAGAATTGTTTTTGATATTTGTAAGTGCGTTTTCGAAAGAACCCCATGTCTTATACAAATTCAAACTGGAGACGAGATCTGAAAGGAGATTTTGTGGATCGGCAGACAAGACGATATTTCTGATAGCATCTCTAGTACTGTATAAAGACAAAGGGTGTTCTAAGGGTGGGATATTCTCAAAATCAACATTCTGATAGATCTGTGGATTTTGATCGGACAGATTGGCAGTATCGGATAGTTTAGCGGTATCAGACTGAGCCACTCCGAAGCCCTTTCTCAATAGTATTCCAGCACGTGAAATGAACTTTTTAAAGAGATTTATTTGCTCTGCCAAGCGCAAAGCCAAGAAACAGATATCTGAGCCTGCTCTATTGTAGCTAAGACAGTTTCTGACGATTCTCTCGATATCGAAAATAAATGCGTCGTAAGTGCGGTATAAATCCAATTTTGCAATAACATCGTCGATAGAGACTGAGACTCTTACGACAAGCAAATAATTATTGTACTCGTTGCAATCGACCTTAGAATGGAACGGGGCGAAATCCTGATTGGCACGAAGCGCGGTGACGAACTGTGCACACCTGGCGCGTAGTTCGTCGGTCATTTCACAAAAGTACTGCTGGAAGTGAAGACACTGAAACAGCAGCCGCTCGATCAAATTGAAAATAATTTTAGCAGCGGAATAAATTTTGCTTTTTGTATTGGCATGACTGAAAATGAAAATAAGTGTTTTTTCAATCTCATGGAGCATTTCTGAAAGTTTAGCAGTAGAAGTGTTATTGCTATTAAAAGACGTATTATTATTGCTATTAAAAGACGTATTGTTATTGCTATTAAAAGACGTATTATTATTGCTATTAAAAGACGTATTGTTATTGCTATTAAAAGATGTTAAATTACCGTTGCAAACAATATTAGGGAATCCGAGATATTCAGTTGAAAACTCGTCGCTGAAATTCTGGGCAGCATACTTTTTGAATATTTCACGAAATGTCGAAGGTTTTTTCAAGCCACCATTGGCTTTATCGCACTTTTCAATAAACTCGTCAATCATCGAAGATCCAAAATGCTGAGTAATTTTCTCGGTTAAAATCTGGACAACCCGATTCCGGTGAAATCCCTCGTCCGGACGACTTATCCGCACATGCATTCTACGATAGTCGTATCCAACACATCTCACGACTTTCAGTTTATTGATTAAAATCTTTTTGGTAACAGAATTATCGATAACCTGAGTGTTATTGACTTTTGTGGAATTATTATCTCTAGCGACTCTGCTACCGATATCTCCTCGAGTATTATTTCTTGTGCTTCTGTCCCTGGTATTATTTCTTGAGCTGCTATCTCGGACGATATGTCTTATCGCTCTTTCTTTATTGGCATTCCCTGCAGTTCTGAGACAGATCGTGCCATAAGTGCGAAGGATTGCTGTGCGTAGTTCACTCATAGGCTGCGACAACACACGCAGCGTGAGACGGCGCTTGGCGGTACGGAGCATTACAGTACGAGACGCCTGCTCGCGTTCCGGACAGTAGGCAGCGACTGCGTGGCGCATATGCTCGTCGAGTGTCTTGGGAGTCTTCTCGGCAAGCACGAGAATACTGTCGATGAGATGAAGAAGAAACAGGTTGCATGCATGAAGAAGACGAAGACGACGCAGCCGCACTGCTACATCGCGACGACGCCGTGGGTCATTGGCCCAGAAAGCGGAGTATCTGAGAAAAAGATTAAGCACGAGGCCGATGAAAAATGGAGTATCTGCGGAAAGGCGGTCAATAAAAGCAGGTAATTCGTCGGGAGATAGAATGAAGAAGCCTTTGATTGCCGCGAGTCGCACGGAGTATAAATTGGGATATTCGGTCAGTGCAGCAAGGACATTCATGTCGATAACCACGAAACGGGCAGCCGCAAATGTGATGATTGCAGAAATGCATGCACGAGTGACAATGTTATTGTTGGAAGCAAAAACCATGTCCAGCACACGGAACCGCTCTATCTCAGCAAGGCATCGACGGTAAATATTTGTGATATTGAGTTTATCTGTTGTATTATGTTCATATGTTATACTGTTGTTATTGGTCATTTCGAATATTTTGCTAAGTACAGACGCATTATCATTCTCTGTATTATTATCAATCTCTGTATTATTAATAACATTCTCTGTATTATTATCAATCTCTGTATTATTAATAACATTCTCTGTATTATTATCAATCTCTGTATTATTAATAACATTCTCTGTATTATTAATAACATTCTCTGTATTATTATTAACATTCTCTGTATTATTACTATTGGCTGTATTATTAATAACATTCTCTGTAGTATTAGTATTGGCTGTAGTATTAGTATTGGCTGTATTATTAATAACATTCTCTGTAGTATTAGTATTGGCTGATGTTTTAGCAGCGATCAAATTAAAAACTTGGAAAGCCAGACAATGAATGACTAATGCAAGATACCATGAATCCTCGAACTGACTCAGCGAATTGTCATTGAATCGAAGAATGTGTTCAAGAAATGCGATAACGACCTCTGTGTCGACACCATTCTTCAAGTCATACGTTTTGCGGAAAAGCGTGATTTTTTCGTCGTCTTTGATTTTATGTTTATTTTGCTTTTTTGAATTTATATTTGGTGAATTTTCATGCTCATTTTGATGGCAATCCTCGTCTTCAGCACGATCATTATTTCGATGCCCGTGTTTTTGTCCACCGCGGTACTCGCTCCTGTGCCCATGCTCGTACTCGCCACGCGACGCGGCCCCTGCAATGGCGTTGACGAGATGCTTTTGCATAAAATAACTCTGTAGGCCGAACTCGTTCCCCTTCACAACGGTGGAACTCGAGACGCAGCGGGTTCTCACGAAATACTGGATCAGCCGCTGGAGCCCCACGTACCCATCGACACTGATATCCCGCAGGGTGTACAGAATCCGCACACGCAGTTTATAGAAGACATGCGTGTTGTCCATCATCCTCTCGAGAGAATCGCATGTAGCCCCGCTCGGCTTGTGAGACAGCGCGTCAACCGCCTCAATCTGTCCAAACAGGTTTTTGTCCGCCAGCTGCTCGATGTACATGTAATCCGGCTGGTGCACAGAAAACCCGAATAAACACTGGCGCTTGGGGTCCGCCCGCATAAACAACAGCGACATCAGGTCCTCCTCTTCCTCCTCCTTTTTCTTCTTCTTGGCGCGCGTGTGATAATAAAACACATTCTCGCCGTCGAGCACGAGCTCATGCTCGAAACACCCGTCGATTTCCTGTGTCCGCAACACCAGCGGCTCCCCGTACCGTGTGTTGCGTCCGGCCAACACGCTCGTGGGCGTCTGTGCCATCTCCACACGCACCTCGCTCTTTTTCTTGTTGATTTGGAATTTCAATTTTACTCTGAGCAGCCCGGGCCGGAACACGTAAAAGTCGAAAAAATTGCCGAAGTCTTTTCCCGACTGGTGTTTAATTATTTCCATGAGTGTTATCGTCATCGTGGACGCCTTGTTGGGCGCCATGCTCGTAGATCCGACATGGCCGGCAGCCGCATTGCCGCCACCCGTATTGTACATCGCATGGCAACGCACGATCAACTCGTCTGCTATTTTCTCCAGAAATGCGCTGCTTAGGCACGCCTCGAGGCAATGAAACACCAGCTTGCTCTTCGTACGGAAAAAACAACCGGCGTAGTCCGCCGCGGGCCGGGCCGTATAGAACAGCGGCGGTTCCGCCACATCGTTCCGCACGACGTAGTCGCGTTCCTCCTTGTGGCGGTACAGAAACTCGTTGTTTCCCAGTAAACTGCGGTATGCCATGTCGGCCAGATACCCCGAGAACCCGTGCTCGATCCAACCATCCGCGGCCGTGAGCCCCAGGAACCGAAACACCGAGTGTGCCAGCATCTCGCATGCCACCCGTTTGAAAACATACGCCATCTCCACACTGTTGCTTCGCGGCAGCATGCTATGATGCATTATCACCAGGTCGCGGCACACCAGCATATCCCTGTGGCTGCTTGTTCTCGTACTCGCCTTGTTTTCCCGCCCCGTTATGCACGAGTATTCCGGCGCATATTCCTCGCGATGGACACATGCCACATCCACGCCGCTGAACACCACATTCAGGTTCTTCAGCCCATCGGTCTTGCAGAACCCCTCAATGAACCGTATCAGTGCCGCCAGGTCGCTGCCTGTGTCCCCCGCATCCGTCTCCCGTCCAGGCGCATAGAACTTACGCGGACTGTTTTCTCCAAAAATATCGTGCTCGCCGTATGTCCCCACACACATACCCACATCCCCCGCGCGGCCACGCATCTTGTAAATGCATATCAGCCGTCCGCCCTCCTCCCGCATCGCGTGAAACACACCGGAGGAGACTATTCGCAGCTCCTCCACGTTCGGGACTACGTATACCAGTTCAATCTCGCAGACACAGTCTACGTGCGGAAACATATGCCCATTGAAGTTCAATCCCACTACCTCAAAATGTCTGTTCGGTGTACTGGAGCCAGGAACGCTTGCATTATGACTATCTGTGCATCCGTTCCTGATATCATTTTTACCGCCATCTTCGCCTTCTCTCGCTTTATCACCGATCGCATTATCACTTTTATCGCTCTTAACGCTATGCTCGCTCCTCGCAATATTCATAATAACATTTTCACTTTTATTGCTATTATCATTCTTTCCACTGCCCCTGCTCTCCTTTCCAATCCGGCGGTACCACATCACGTACGGATTCGTTGGAAGCGACGCATACCGGATTCGCACACACAGCCGCTCCCGTGTACACTGTTCCGGTATTCTCACCACAAACACGTCAGGCCTATTTTCCACGTACTCGGGTTTCACCTCTATTTCTTCCTCCACAATACGTACTTCCTCGATTTCTAGGTGGCTGCTCAGGTACTCCACCGTCTCTTCGCCTGCACTCCGGATAATTGTCGTTTCCACGTATCCGCGGTATACCATCTTCTCCGGGTCAATGTAATACACGTTCTTTTTATGTATTACTTTCATAGGGGCTCCGCCCTGCTTCCTGAAAATTTTTAGTGTTTGAAAAAAATAGATTATAAGCTCGTATCCTGAATCTGTGATTTATAAGCCCGTCTTCAGAATCACGCTGATGCCAGACTCGTAGCCGGCAGTTATTATTTATGTTTCAGATCGTTTTTTGTCATACATCAGTTAGTTTCCTGCTACGATTTAATTCATCTGCTCGCTTCTTGTATACAAACGTATCAGCTACTTTACACCGCCGCTATTTCTACACTTGATTACTATTTGTATTACGTATCCTTTCCAATCTTTCCAGACAAATTTGTTCTTTTGCTGGCATCACACACATGTTATTCGCTTTTTATTACCAACATCCACAACTTGAATTACTATTATCACTTCCACCCACACTGTCTTACTAATATTATTATTTATGCGGCACAAAATTTTTTTATACTTTTTATTTTTTAAGCTTAAATTAATTATTTCTTTGGATTCTTGGTATTATACACAAGCTCAAAGCATATTCATGTTAAGATTAATGGTGTATCTTATTGCACAAAATTCATGTGTCGTTATGTGATAATAATTCATACTCCCAATTAATAAATAGAGATGCCGTTAGCTAACTGATACAATAAAATCATCTAACTTTTAAAAAGTAAACCATAAAAGCATTTATTAAACGCATGCTTTGAACAGACAGTCATCTGCCCAATTAAAAATCATTTCTAGCATACCTCAGTAGTTATAAATAAATGATTATGAAGAAAATACACATGTCTTCTCCAAACAGCTAATTTGGTTCGTAGATTCGCTTCAGCCATTCGTGTTTATCAATGATAACTGGAGACAAATGCACTCGTTTTCTTCAACAAGTTAACCAATTCATATCAATATTTCCATATAAATTAGTTAATTTTATATGGAAATATTTTTCACCTTCGATTTTAATAAAGATTACATCAAGTAAAGGATATGTGAATGTTATTAACATTGAGGGATAAATTATTATCATATATAACAGGATATCAATTTGATAGATCACAAATTTAAAGCTTTATGAAGTATGGAACAACTTCAAAGAATATTTAGCATATTAAATCTACAACACAGAAAAAAGTTTAAAATCACAACAATATCATTTAGATATAACGTAATTTCGTATAATGATTACAACTTACATAAATTAAACATCGTAATTTCCAAATTTTAAAACATATAAGATTTGCATCGTAAAAAATTTAGATATTATAAATACAAGTCATGTCAATAATACGTGTTTTCTGTAAGTGATTTTGTAAAAAATAATTTTGAAAGTTGTGAATAAACTAAATTCAATGTTGAACATAAAAATATAACTATTTTATTATGATTATGGGGATCTTTAGCTTTTGTTTTAGTCGTTTTAAATTTATATTTACGAGATATTTGAAGATTAAAAAAATGTAATTGTAAAATATTCACATAATCATAATAAAATAGTTACAATAAATTTACTCGAATAAGAAAGTTTATAATAATAATAATAGTGTGTGTATTGTTTAATAGTCTGTATATCGTTTATGAAATTGGATCAAAATATCAATCAATTTATTTTTATATTTAAATAAGATAATTCAATAATTAAAGTCTACTAAGATCTGCTTTTTTCGCTAAATTAACTGATGAATTTAAACTTGCAGCTGGTTTCGTTTGTTACATTTTTAAAACTCTTAAATTCGATGAATATATATTAATAGAAAATATCAATAAATAGTTAATTAAAATAAATAATAGAAAATATCAATAAATAAATAAATAAATAATAGAAAGTAAATAAACTACTAGATAATTCCGTAAATTAATGCTATCATGTTTTACAAAAAAGCGCATCAGCTGTGAATGATTATTTTCAAAAAAAGAAACAAAAATTATTCTAATAAATAAATAAATAAATATCCCAATGTTGATTTATTTTATTGTTTGTAAAACAAATCAACATTGGGATATTTATCTGCTTTACGTTACTTTTTTGTGCTATTAACTGAAGGAGAGTATAAAATGGTTGGATACACCGACCACATCCTGGTGTTACGTCACTTGTACATCTGAAAGTCAAAAAAATTAATTTAAAAAAATTGATGAACTTTCCTGTCATATATGGAAACATTAGATACATAAAACATTTCCATATATGACAAACTTCAAATAAAGACCATGTTTTATTTATATACGATTGCAGTTCTATTGTCTATTAATCTCGGCAATATTTATTGCATGGATCAGCAAAAAGATAAAAAAATTGTGGAAAATTATAATGTCATAACTAAAAATACAAAATATCACGATACAGTTATTTTCCAAAAAAACATAAATGGACCCGAACAACAGAATCATAGAATTGAAAATACAGATTCAAATGCTTTTTTAGACAGCGAAAATTTAAAACCAAAAAGCTTTACAAATCCTGAGCTACAAATGGCTACTGCTGTTTTACAGAGTGATGAGCTACAAATGGCTACTGTCACACAAAATCCAGAAACACATATGGCTATAGTTATCAAAAACCCAGAAACACAATTATCAAAATTAAAAAATTAGCTAAACGTTTGTGAAGTCAAATGACGTGATTTATTTTATTATGTGGCACCTTTTTATTACTTTTTTTAGAAATAACCATTTCCAGCTTGATGCGCTTTTTTGTAAAACATGATAGCATTAATTTACGGTTTCTTGTGACGTTTTCATCTTAGGAGTATGAATTTTATCAATGATTATTACATATTATATATAAAAATATGTGATTTTCAGTTAAAATTGCATGGGAAATGGTAGTTTTTGTAAAAAATGTGTAGAATGTATCAACAATCATTTGTATCAATTAATATGCTGATATTTGAAAATTTAACAATTCATTAGGTATATATGAAGATAAATAATTAATTGATTTGCTGTTATATTTGTTTTTGGTTGTTATTTAGAGTATTGCATGCTATATATATAAATATCAATAAATAAATTCAATACATTCAAACATTTGTATATAAGATCAATACGTGTATATATCATTGATAAATCTCACATTAATACCGATCAATCATTTTAATATAATATAAAACAAGTTGTTTGAAGCCGTGTCTCAAAATTCTTTCTGACATAAGCTTTTTTATTTAAAATCCAATTAAAGAATTGTGAATGTATAATGCATTGGGGTATAATATTAGCATATACAACATATATCATCAATAATCTCACATTAACACTAACAAATTTCACAAAATAAACCCTTTATGAAATTTTTGGAATACGAAAAAAGTATATTTGAAAAAGCGAACACGGACTCTGCATTAGTTGTAGCAGCAACAGGAATTAACTTGGATTCTGTGATTCGGGAAACAATTAAATTATATCAAGAAGAATACACACTCACGATAGTGCTGGGTCAGATTCCTCACAAATTGACACGATTGAACATGGAATATATTACGGACATAACCAAAATGACGATATCTCAACGAGAGATGAGCTATAAGAAAGGAGGCGTGTTTCACGGTAGCACGCAGATTCTGCTTATGGATTTTCTGAATGAAAAGATAGATGTCAGTAAAATAAGTAGTGTAATAGTGTTGGATGCAGATAAAATAGAAGAGTACAGTGCTGAAGCATTCATTTTGTATATATTCAAAGAAAGAAACTGTGCCAGGATTGTAAAGGCGTTTTCGAACGCACCCCTGGGGATGCTGGGACATGAATTATCGGAATACGTGTCCAGTCTTGGGATATCTAAAGTTAAACTATATCCTCGGTTTCATTGTGTGATGAAAGAATCTTTTGTTGAGGCGCAAATTGAACGCGTATATATAAAACAGACAAAGTGGATAGAAGATATAAGTATTTTAGTGGTAGAAATGGTGAAGAAAGTGAAGGGGGTAGTAGGTGTGCGATATCAAGGAGATGCGTGTGAGATGTTTGTGTATAACCGGAGAAACAGTGTATTTAAAAAATTTGAAATGCTGTTGGACTTAGTGTTTACGTGTGATGCGTATTCAGTGCTGGCTTATTATGAGAATATGATAGAAGTGGAGAAAGGAAAAAAGGATAATAGTTCATGGATATTCTTAGAAGACTGTAATATACTGTTAGAGATCTGTAGATTATATTATGAGGAAGTAAAAAACGACATAGTTGATGATGATATCGAAGGAGATTGTAAGAAAGAGGCTGATGATGGTTTTGATGATCATCTATGTAATAACGATGTCGAATCATATATAACGGATATGGGATGCGCTGAAGTCGGTTATAAAAAGATTAAAAAGACCAGCGATGGATTTTCTCATGAACAAGTATCGAATAACAAGATTAGATCATACGATGATGAGGACGATAGCAATGCAATAATAAGCAATTGTTTAGAACGCATGCTTTCAAAAAATCCAAGGATGAAATCAGTTTCGAAACTGATATCGCAAGATGCAGACACAAAAACAGTTGTAGTTGTGAAAAACGGTATGATTGAAGGAATATTGAAACATATAATCAAGAATACAAGGATTTGTAAGTCTGAAGAATTGTTAGAAATTGAATGCGATCAGATAATTTTGGTGAATTACGACTTGAAGATAGTGCGGGAAATAGAGTATTATGTAGCAAGACGGAAAAAATGTCGAATAATAATGCTAGCATACAAAAATTCTATAGAAGAACAGCTTTATTTGGTTGAAATGAAAACAGAAAAAAGTGTATTTGATCGGTTGATCGAGGAAAGAGGTAATCTACCATTGCGATTTGAAATAGATGTGATAGAAATTGACAATAAGCCGGGACTGGCGCCAAATTTGTTGAGAAAATTTAATTTATCATTAAAAAAAAATGAATGAAGAAATTGATGGTATAAATAGTGAATCATTTAATCTGAAAAATGGGACAGAAATTGAAATACCCGATACGCTGAGCCAAGAAGATCTGTTGAAAATCTATAGGAAATTTTACATACTCGTGGATTCAAGAGAAATGCGTTCGAAATTACCTTTTTATCTTTACAAAGCCCAGAATTTTCTCGAAATAAAAGTATTGGAGATGGGCGATTATATCTGCAACGGGATGTGTATAGAAAGAAAATCAATCGAGGATCTCAAGATATCTCTGCAGTCGGGTAGACTTTATAGCCAAGCACGTAGACTGGCGCACAAGTATTTTCAGCCGTATATTTTGATAGAGTTTTCAGGCAAATTCCCGACACTTCTTTGTTACGATAATTTTCCGAACTTCGAACAGTCAGCAATTTCTAAATTTTGTATTTTTCTCACACATTTTCCGCGGTTCAGGGTTTTTTGGGCTAACAGCCATATGTTTTCACTTAAAATAATACGAGACATGCAAGAAAAAACGCGAAGTGATTTATCCATCAATGGGATTGACCCGATTCTCTACGAATTGCTATTGTGCATTCCGGGAATCAACGGCGGGACTTTCAATGCAATTTTTTCAAATTTCAAAAATTTAGATGAATTAGCGTTTTCAAGTCTTGACAGATTAGAGAGATTTGTTGGAGCGGAGTCTGCAAAATCCATTTACAATTTTTTCCGTGCAAATTTCAAAAGACCTGTTTAAAAATTTTGTTGAGGATTTGAGCCTGAACCTGAGACTTGGCTGAAGAGTAATGTTTTATTTATTTATTTAATAGCGGTATTTCCGTAGTGATTGAGAAAAGACCTGTCATTGCTGAACATAGGATTCATAAAACATTTCCGAATATAACAAACAGTACAATGATACGCCGATGTCACAAGCTTATAAGTTTATGTGAATGTTATTAAAGGCAGATTATGTGAATGTATATTAAAGGCAAATTATGTGAATGTTTATTAAGGCAGATATAGCATTTTATGTGTTGAAAGCTTGGCAACAAAAGACAGGGTTGTTATTAAAACATATTTTAATAGATTTGTGCATATGCCTCAAAAATGCTTAACTTATACAGGCTAGTTGTTTAACTATAGGGTTACTGATGTTATTAGAGATCTATCGTTGTTCGATATATTTAAGATAAATAAAATAGGAAACAGTAGTTTGAAAACAATAGAAACAGTAGCATCAAAGAGATTTCTTTGCATATTCTGCCTTTTGTGATATTTGTGTGGCACATCCAAACAAATATCACGCAATTGTGCATCAAATACGCAAGCAGAATGATCTTGTCATTAACCAAGAACTGGACATTAAAAAAATATGTTTTCAGACTCAGCACGAAATTGATCACGGCGTTGACGAAATATTCCAAAAAGATAGAAATCAGTGATATTTTTCTGAGTCCATTGTTGTATGATTTGATGGCAGCAACGACCCCCGACAGCGAATACAAGGGGGTAAATACCATGCGAAGATTGTGTTTTGTTCGACACGGAGTATTCTGCTTAAGTTGACGATGATGCTGATCTGTTCTTTCGCGATGCAAAACAGGTAGACGAATGTGACGACGTAGCTGTACAACAATATGATATTTTCCAGTTTTGCGTTTCGGGAATAAACAGAAAATAGTAATGACAGACACAACGAGACGCCGAGCAGAATGCACAGATTCAACACGGAGATCCTGAATTGCAAATAAATCAAAAGGAAAAGGCTGTTGAGAAGCGGTCCGATGATTGTTCGCATTCTGTACGACAGTAGAAATGGTTTGTTGTCGGCATTGAACGCGATCAGAGAATAATCCAGTATGAGTTCCAACGGCAGAAGCAATGCTTTGAATACTTTGAACACCCAGCCGAAGTTCGAGGAAGCCGAACTGAACTCCCCCTCGAAATTTATTTGGTTGATTTGCTGGAAAAGTCCGTAGTATAATTTGAAGCCCAGAAGGAAGATCAGAGGACTGACGACGGCACAGAATAAATTTATCATGGCGAATCTGGAAATATTTATGATGAACCAGATCGTGAGCATGATTTTGTTGAAAAAAGGCGCATTGATGAATATCTTTTTCTTGGAAAACCCAATAATGGTCGCAATGACCAGGGCAAAGCTGAAGAACGAGCCGTATGTCTGGACGCAATATAGTGGCTGTGTTCCTTTTGGAAACAGCAGAGATATATAAATAAATGAGTAGAGAATGGAGCTTATTGCCTGGAAAAAGGTGCGATAGAAGTAATTTGAAGAAAAAATACAGTTTGGATTTGTTTCGTAAGATCGATTTTGTAGGTGGTTATAATGAATATGTTCAGTATACAAAGAGATAGTCCCGATAAGCTATTGAACAACAAGGAATCATTTACGCTGAATGATATGTTGTAAGGCAATGACATGGGTCCAATCCATGATAAATAATTTAAATATTTTGATTCTCAATTACAAACAAATCAAAATAATTAAATTATTAATCATGGTTTGAAACATTCCCCTCATACTCGCACGTGGGTGGGCGGCAGTTTCAATGCATGATTTTCAATGAAAACTGAAAGCTTTGATAAGTTTCTACGGAGCTCATATCTATCATAGAAGCAATCCCTTTTAATTTAGAAGCTGTTTCGAGCTTCGAACTTCGAGCTTGCGATAATGACTCGCAACGGCTAAAGGCGTACTTCCGACTACAAAATGAATGGTCCACATACTAAGTTGTCTTTTGGAGAGAGCCTGTGTATTCATATCCAGCAACTTTGGTTACCAGTCCGCGAAGAGTGTCCCTGGAACATCATTTTGCACTGTTTCATTATCATTAATTAATAAATACTGTCAGTTATGAATGGCTAAGCGTTTCCATTTTATTTTGCATAAATAAGTATTTTTTATTTATACCAAAAATAATTTTTCATTTATGCAAAATAAGTATTTTTTATTTAACCAAAAATTTTATTTATGCAAAATAAAATGGAAACACTAGTTGCGTTGTCGCTTATTGGGGTACACACGTACACAGCAACGAGAGGCGGATCGGAGTAGAGTTAGAATCCAGGAATATATGCTTGATCGAACGGTGGCTTTATCTTCAGTGATCAGTATCTTTAGTTGAACGATTGAATTGAGATTGGTCAGTATAAATTTAATAGAATTTATTGTGAGATTATATGGCATTTTCGTGGAACTTTAGGAAATAAGCATTTGCAGCTTGATGCTTCGTTTCACGCTCGTGCCGGCAACCTTCTGGATACTGGCTATGCCATCTCGGGAATCAACAAATCATATGGTATTTCAACGAAAGACGTGGACAAGTAATATATAACAAAATATATTAAAAATTTATGCCCTTCAAATGACAGATTATAGCAAAATACATTCCAGCGAATTCAAAAAGAAGAAGGAAAGCGCGGTGAAAGAATTAAATCAGATAATATCGACGGGACCACTGAACTCCAAAATCAAGCATTTAATTTTTTCACAAATGCTGGAATACAAGTCGTTGTACGAAGACAAGGTGCCGAACAACGACGAAAACATGTCGAACAGCAACAGTCTCGAGAATTCGTGGGGAAAGAACAACAATTTAAATGCATTGTTGGAGCGGACCAAAAGGATACTGGCACTTGAAAATACGATTGAGGAGTTGAACGGCGAGATATATAAATGGAGGTCCGAGAATAAGCGACGCAAAACGCATGATTATGAAATAATGAGTGAGGAGGTGAACAAGGCGATAAGGAAGTACAAGGAAATGAATATCAAGCTCGAAAACGAGTGTCAGAAGCAGGAAGAGGGCAGGAAAGAGATGGAGATGAATTATAAGAAGGAAATGGATAGACTGGGCGGCGATCTGCGGAAGATGGAGAACGAGGTGCAGGAACTCCGAAAAAAGGAAAATAAGGAGACGAAAACGACATTCTCATTGGAGATATTGCATGAGTTGGAAAAGGAGAACGACGGACTCAATGAAAAAATGAATAGACTCGAGGAGAAGATGAGGATCAGAGAAAAGACGATAGAAAGCATGAATTCAGAATTGAAGATATTAAATAGTTCTGGGGAGGATGTGAAGACACGGAAAGACACGAGTTCTATGTTTTCGAACATAGAAGTGGGAGAAGTGGAAAAGATGCTGTCTGAGGAACTCAAGTACATTGCGATGGCGTACGACAAGGTCGTTGAAAACAACGAGTTGTTGAAAAGGGAAATACAGAAGATGAACAAGGAAAACATGAGTTTATATGAAAAGAATGCGTTATTGGAGGGACAGCTCAAAGACGTGGAGGATTTCAAGATATTCATTGAAAAAGAGAAGATCAAGAATGAGATCATAAAGGGGAAATTGAGGGAGAAGGAAATATGGCTTGTGAATAAAGAGGAGGAGATGGAGAAGGTCCTGGGAGAAAATTCCGAAAAAAAAACATGTATAAGAAATTGTTGAAGGAGAATGAGCTAAATTTGGAAAATGAACGAAATGAATGCAGAAATATAAAGAAATCGTATGACGAAATGAAGATCAAGCTGAATGAAATGATGGAGAAGTACCAGAAAATGAAACACGATAGAATTGAAGAGAAAATATTTTATGACCTGTTCAAAAAAATGAATAGTGTTGAAAAAAATGACAAAGAAAATTTCGACTTCAATTTCTACAGAAAAGTCGCTGTTTGTTCGATTTGTGATTCAAACATAAAAGACTCATTGCTTCTCAAATGTATGCATTGCTTTTGCAACAATTGTATAAACAATAGACTGAGATCACGGCGTAGAAAATGTCCCATCTGTGAATGTGCCTTCGTTTCAACCGACGTAAAAAAAATATTTATTGGATAAATTGCATATCCGAGATATCATTTGTCCGACGTAAAATTTTTCATTCTCGAGATATTACCGGGATACATGGAAGAATTTGTAATGCATATTTATGTCTTGAAGAACGTATTAGACATTTTTAAGAGCTTCAGTTAAATTAAAATATAATCAAATAAATACACACATAATTTTGTTTTATATTTCTATTGTTATTTGTATTGCTTTTTGCGCATATGTTTATTTATGGGCTATTTCATATTTATTCATAGATTTTTATTTCATCATCCAAGAAATAATAATAGATTGTATCGCCGAGCTTGTTGCAAAAATTCAATACCTGAAAGAATCAATGATAAGTATATTAACAAATAATAACATATTTATTTTTTCTTTATTAAGTTAGAGGCTACTAATGAAACCAACAAAACGATAATAGCAACCAAAATCTGCAATGATGATGTTTTGGGAAATATTTTCAACAAGATATGTAAAAACAATACGACAAACATAAATCCAAGAGAAATGAAAAAAACATGCAGAGGCGGGAATGTTAAAAATGTTTGTGACTCAAAAAGCATATTTCTTAATCTTTGTGTGTCTTTCTTTTCCAAAGAACGCGCTGAGTTTACTGATACTGCCATTTAAGGGTAACAAAAAAATAATTATTGTAGGTTCAAATAACTGATTAGTAGAAAGTTAAATTTAATTGTAAAGAATATAGGGAGATATTATAAAGGACATTATATTTTTGAATGCACGTTCACAAAGAAGCAACGGCATCGCCGAAACCAATTCATCCGAAAAACAATTCGTAGATCAAACATAATAAATTTATCAAAATCAATGGGATTTCAAACAAAGTCCGCGCCATATTGATAAGATCTACAATCCTCTGTCTTCCTGGGCTTAATTTGCTTCTATGAGTATCCGACAGCGGCATTTTAATTCGTGTGAGAAATCTTTTATCGTTAAGAATGATAATTCCATTCATAAAAAAACAAATGAATATATTAAACTGAAAATTCCTAGCATTTTGGGGCAATTTTAAAAAACATTTTAATGGATTCGATGATTTGTCAAGCTATGATAATAGTTTTTTTATTATAAGTCTGATAATTCTCGTAGTTTTCATTGTAAGTTTTTTTCCTACCTTATAGCGTATTTGAATGATATGTTTTACTTCACCATAAAAATTATTAATCATAGATATTATCATTCATAGCTTATCATAGATATTATCATAGCTTATCGATAGATATTATCATTAATAGCTTATCATAGACTTATCATAGGTATTATCATAGATATTATCATCTCTGCGACTTTATTTTTCGGAATTTTTACGCCTTAGTTTTATTGCTTCTTCATAAGGCGGGCTGATTGGCTTTACGGCTGTTTCGCAGCTCAAATCCAGTTCTTCATCATTGAAAATATCAGGGTCGGGGCCGCTTCCACACTCAATCACAGCAATATCTTCTGGATTTCCGGAAACATCGATTAACCGCGCCGGGTCGGATTCGGATTTCTTCATGCCCCTGCATATAATGAAACACTCTTTCGAAGCACCCCGACTTGATCTCGGCTTCGCCAGATTGACCTCATCATAGAAATCCAGGAAATGGCGCACGATAAATCTCGTGTACTGTCCGCGAAAACACTTTCCGACAAAAGTAGAACCGATTTTCCCTGTTTTCACTGCGACTTGCAATGACGACTTCAGAATATCTGTTTGTAAATACTCATCAATCTCGTGGAACCCGGTAACGTCCGGCGCTCCATCGGAGACGACCAGATCGACGGGATCGCCCTCAAAAAAATTCTGAATTTTGTGCAGACATTCGTGGGAGGTGATATCTTCCCTGATGATAGTGACTCCCTCGATGGTGGCGATGTTCTGGATGTCGATGGCTAGTATTCTACCGCTTGTCTGTTTACTGAGTACCTGGCTCCACGATCCCGGAGCAGCACACAAATCTATGACGTTTTTTATATTATCGAATATGTGAAAGGAATCGTTTATATCGATTAATTTGAACGCGCTTCTTGCTCTGTATCCGTGTTTTTTGGCCTTGAAATAATAAATATCCCGCTTATCTTTACTAGCTGTTCCCATCGGTAAATTTTTCTATTTTTTGAAATGATTTAAAATGGCTCTCCTCCTTGGTGGGTTGAAATGATGTGTAACGGCGGATTAGTGTATAGCCTCAAACCGTTGTAATAATAACAGACGGTACGGATCAGTCGGCGGACGGGGAAAAGGATACCCGTGACGAAAAATTGCAGATAAAAAAATGCGAGAGAGCATCCATAAAATGGAAAATAATTGCGGGGCGGACGGACACAGAATGGAGAAAAAAGTGTCAGGGAGTTGTCTGGAGCGAGCAAGGATGAGTTTGTGTTTGACGAGGAGGTACGCGGCCTGGATTTTGAAAACGAAGTGACGATCGACGATATATTGAAATCATATAGGAGTACTGGGTTCCAGGCACTCAATCTATCCCGGGCGATAGATATACTGAGAGCGATGAGGGATAACGATGCCAAGATATACTTCGGCTGCACATCTAACATCATAAGCAGTGGGCTCAGGGAGTGTATAAGGTATTTGGCGAAACACCGGGTTTTCGAGGTATTTGTGTGTACCGGCGGCGGCATAGAAGAGGACTTGATAAAGTGTCTACATCCGACGTTTCTGGGAGATTTCAATTCAAACGGAAGGGATCTGCGGGAGAATGGATGGAACAGAATAGGCAATTTGGTGATCAACAACAAGAATTATTTCATGTTTGAAAAGTGGTTCAACGGAATCATGAAAGAATTGCTCGGCGGAAAAGACGAAGAATTTCCCAAAAAGGGTGGATACACGGAGTCGGAGCCCCTGGTCATGACGCCTTCTAAATTCATTGAGTTTCTGGGGCGCAGAATAAACAATCCCGAAAGCGTTTTGTACTGGTGCTACAAAAATAAAATAAAGGTGTTTTCTCCCGCAATCACCGACGGCTCGATCGGGGATATGCTCACGTTTCTGGATTCGCGGGCTTGCTTCAAGCTGGACATCGTGGAGGATATATACAATATGAATTCAGAATGCTTGACGGGAAGGAAAAATGGCGGATTTATCGTCGGAAGCGGACTAGTAAAGCATCATATTTTGAATGGCAACCTGTTCAACAACGGATTGGACTATTGTGTGCTTCTGAACACTGCAAATGAATTTGACGGCTCCGATGCCGGGGCTTCACTCAATGAATCCCATAGCTGGGGAAAGGTCAAGCCTGGAGACACGAGCGTCAAAGTCCACGGAGACGCATCCATAGTATTACCACTGCTTATCTACGGGGCATTCCCATCGATAAGCAGGCGTGGATTAATTAAATAAATTCCAATTTCTACTCTCGAAGACCCAGTGTATTTCCTCACGATAAGCCTATCATTATGAAAATAAGCTATCGTTATGAAAGACCCAGTGTATTTAAAGGCAATACCCGTGTCTCTGATTTAATGACACCCGCGTGAAATACCACTCGGCAGCATGTTTCTCGCTGTGAGTCTCATTAGTCCACGTGGCGAATGAAATGACTAGAGCATCCGTGAATAAATTACCATTAAACCACATTTCTTTTGGAGAAGCGGTGTGTTTATCGCAGTAACCAAAGACGGAGCCCTCTTGTTTCATTGTATTTATCACATGAAACACACTTTTATTATAAAATTCAAAAGCATAGTCTGTTTATGTTGAATCCTATAAAAATAGAGCCGGTGCCGACAGTCAAGACAATAACAGAGGTCAACGGACCACTCGTAATACTAGACAATGTAAAACATCTCAAGTACTCAGAAATAATAACATTGCATCTTCCGGATAAAACAACGCGACAGGGACAGGTTCTGGAAATATGCGGCAGAAAAGCAGTCATACAGGTCTTCGAGGGCACACTGGGATCGACATTTTGAACACAGGAGTCACTTTCAACGTGACACGTTCAAAATGGGCGTCTCCGAAGACATGCTCGGACGGGTATTCAACGGCAGTTCTCGGCTGATCGACGGAAGGCCCGAAATCATACCCGATGAATACATGGACATCCAGGGACTGCCGATAAATCCGTATTCGAGAATATTTCCCGAAGAAATGATTCAGACAGGGATATCGGCAATAGACACGATGAATTCAATCGCAAGAGGCCAGAAAATACCTCATCTTCAGCAACTCGGGGCTTCCGCACAATGAGATCGCGGCCCAGATATGCAAACAGGCAAAACTGGTGAGTAGGAAAGACGTCCTGGATATGTCCGAGGAGAATTTTTGTATTGTCTTCGCAACCATGGGGATAAACATGGAGACGGCCAACTTCTTTAAAAGAACCTTCGAAGAAAACGGGGCGATGGAAAGGACAACACTGTTTCTGAATCTCGCGAGCGACCCGACAATCGAACGAATCATTACGCCGCGTCTGGCGCTGACCGCGTCCGAATACCTCGCCTACGAGACAGAAAGACACGTCTTGACAATCATGACGGATATGACGGCCTATGCGGATTCATTGCGAGAAATCAGTGCCGCCAAGGAAGAAGTGCCTGGGCGAAGGGGGTACCCTGGATACATGTACACAGATCTGGCCTCGCTCTACGAACGGGCGGGACGAATCGACGGGAGAAACGGCTCGATAACGCAGATTCCGATCCTGACAATGCCGAACGACGACATCACCCATCCCATCCCCGATTTGACGGGTTATATAACTGAAGGACAAATTTATATCGACCGCGAAATGCACAATAGGGGAATATATCCCCCAATAAATGTTTTGCCTTCGCTGAGCAGATTAATGAAGAATGCCATCGGGAAGGGCAGAACACGGGAAGATCATTCGGACGTCTCGAACCAACTTTACGCAAAATACGCGATCGGAAAAGACGCGTTGGCTATGAAATCAGTTATTGGCGAGGAATCAATAACAGAAGAAGACAAACTCAGCATTGAGTTTTTAAAGAGATTCGAGGATGAGTTTATAAGCCAGGGCATCGATGAAAACAGAGATATCGAGGAAAGCCTGGATCTGGCGTGGGATTTGTTAGGAAATTTTCCAAAAGAAATGCTCAACAGAGTATCGTTGGATTTGTTAAACAAATATCATAAAAATTCGGAAAATATCGATTAAATTTTATAGAACCATCTTTTTCGTTATTTTTATAATTTCATAGATTGTGAGTTTATTGACATTACCGGTATCTTATATAGCATAGATTTATATTTCTGTTTAATATCGCAATATACTAAAATATACTGAATTCTTCTGTTTCTTGTGTTTCTTATTCTCCTTCTCCCATTTCTTTTATCCCATTTCTTTTCTCTCATTCGCTTTCTCTTTTTTTATGCGAAAAAAGAATTTTATAGTTTTTGCATAAATATTGCGCTTGATTTTTATTTATGCAATTTTAAGCTTATTTTTTATTTAATGTAAAATTTTTAATGCATTAATCCGTGCCGACAAAATTCTTGTCGAACTGCTTCATCAAATTACATTACATGTTCGTATCTGTAGATTCTACCACAAAGCAGGTTTGCATCTCCGATACTATAAAGAATAAAATGTTCCGATAAGTTATAGAATGAATAGAGATAACTTTTATAAATTATAGAAAATATTACTGAAGGTTTATAAGCAATAGAGATAACTTTTATAAATTATAGAAAATATTACTGAAGGTTTATAAGTTATAAGCAATAGAATAACTTTTATAAATTATATAGAAAATATTACTGAGGTTTATAAGCAATAAGCAATAATGTTTAGATACTGGCTGTATCTTACCTACCTGAATTTTTTAAAATATATTTGTGCTAATTAAGAAGCAATAATTACTTAGTTAATTAATTATAAACACAATACGACTTATTAAGTCTCCTCAAGCAGCAGCACTAGAGGATAGTATGATTGTTTATTTCATTATTGGCCAATAAAAGACACGTTAAAATTTTTACCATGCTTTGGATCCAAACACATAGACCAAAATCATTTGCAGAAATCACGACACATTCAGAAATAACCCGTTTGTTGAGCAAGTACACGATCAAGGACATCCCAAACATAATATTTCACGGACAGCCAGGACACAACAAAAAAACAATTTTATATGCGTTGATCAATCATCTTCACAATAAATACCCGGAGCCGGTTCTGAAAAACATAGAAATGAAAGTAGGCTCGCAGAGCGTTGTTGTCAATTATTTGGAGAGCGACGAAGTAATGAAAATATCGCCTTCTGATTACGGCACACGGGACAGACACGTGATCCAAAACCTCGTGAAGCACATTGCGGAATCCGAGACCCATTCTGAGTTTGTTTGGAAACAAGGCAGATTATATGAAGATACTTGTCATCGACAGAGCCGAAGACTTGAGCAAGGATGCACAGGCGGCCTTGCGGGTAACGATGGAAAAGTACAGCAAGCATCTACGATTGTTCATGGTGTGCACTGAATTATCGAAGCTGATTGAGCCGCTCAGAAGCAGAAGTGTATTTTTCCGAATCAGGGGATTCACACAGCAAGAAATAGCCGTAATTTGCAAAGAAGTGTCTACGAAAGAAAACCATGAGATTCAGCCGTTGGTGGCTAATGAGATTGCAATAAATGCCAGGGGAGATTGCGACAGGGGATTGTGTGTATTGGAATGGTATTGTTTCAATAGGAACAAAAACACAACAAAGAAACAGAAAAGCGACATGACGCATTTTAAGCTCGAGTGGGAGGTGCAAATTGGGAAAATAGTGAATATTATCAAAAACAAGCCGGGGCCCGAGAGTTTTTTAGAAATAAGAAAAGAGCTTTATTCATTGTTGAATAGCAGTATTCCCGGATCGACTATATTAATTAGCCTGGCTAGGAATTTACTGACAAGCAATTTCGAACGCAATCTGGAATTATCTAAATTTGCGTTGATTTACGATGAAAGAATAAGGCTGGGGACCAGAGAGCTTTTCCATTTGGAGGCCTTTTTAGCAGCTGTCATGAACTTATTTTTACAGAAAAACGACCTATGATATTATCGTTGTAAACTGCATCGTTGTGGCCTGTCATAAGCCATTGGCATTTATAATGAAGATATCCTCTCAGGCTTGTACTTTTTATTAAATAAACACTCCTAAGCCGTAATGTTACTACAGCAACAGCCCAAATATAAGATTAAAAATAAAGTAATTTTATGTATAAAAAATTTACCTGATCAAAAGCATAGACGTTGATAACCGGGTATTAAATAATAAAACAGTAGTAACATGCTACTATTTGCATTGTTTCACTTGCGCTTTCTCGGTCGTTTTCTTGCTCCATAATCATCACCGTCGTCATTGTTTCCAAAAACGGGATAATCCAGACTATCGCTATTTTTATCCTTTGACTGGAAAATATTATTCAAAGAAAAATTATGACTAGCAAATATGTTGCTATTAGAAAGATTCAGCCCAGTATCTCCCGAGGAATTTATGTTTAAAAGTTGATTTGTGGAATTACTGTAATTATTGATTACTCCGTTTTCGTTATCAGATTTGATAAGTAAATTTTGTGAGCTTTCTGAATGGCTAAGTATGCTTTGTTCTAGGTTACTCTGTCCTGGCTTAGTATTTTGTTCTTGGAATATATTTGCATTTTGTTGTTGGAATATATTGCTATTTTGAACTACCGGCTTACCAAATATATTTACATTTTGCTTTTCTACCGGCTTACCAAATATATTTGCATTTTGAACTACCTCTGATTTATCAGATAAAGTGTTGATGGGTTTCGATAAGTTTTGAAAAGGATTATCTATTGTTTCAGATTTTACTATGTTTTTTTGAATGTTAACTGTGTTTCGCTCTAATTTATCATTTTCATGTTCTGTTAAAATACTTTCTGAAGAAATAACAGAATCACTTTGATTTCCAAACGTATTGACATTATTAGCAAACGGATTCACTGTATTTTCAGGCTTAGAAAACGGATTCACTGTATTTTCAGGCTTAAGAAACGAATTCACTGTATTTTCAGACTTAAGAAACGGATTCACTGTATTTTCAGACTTAAAAAACGGATTCACTGTATTTTCAGGCTTAAGAAACGGATTCACTGTACTAACAGGCTTAAAAAACGGATTCACTGTATTTTCAGGCTTATAAAACATATTCACTGTATTAACAGGCTTAGCAAACGGATTCACTGTATTAACAGGCTTGGCGAACGGATTCACTGTATTAACAGGCTTGGCGAACGGATTAATGTTCTTTTCATCATTTAAATTTCCAAAGCTTGTGATGTTTTTACTTTTTTCCTCGGCCGATATAATAGAAGACTCTATATTTGCTTTATTTACACTATCATTGCTATAAAGACCATCCTTTGCATTCACACAATATTTCTTGTCCTCTGAAAATATATGATTGATCGATTCGCCATTTATTTCTTTGGGTTTGCTTTTGTCGATCGCGGCATATCCATTTTCTGAAATATTCCTTTTACTGATATCACCATTTATTTCTATTTCTTGGTTGCTTCCCGTATATTTGCTTTTCTCTATATTGTTATTCTCTTGAAATATATCAGCTTTATTCTCTTGAAATATATCAACTTTATTGTTATTTACCTGAGATAAATCAGCTTTATTGTTATTCTCCTGAAATATGTTATTTATCAAACTGTATTTCATATTCTCTGCCATCTTCTTGTTTCTTTTCTTCCATAACAAGAATTCCTCACGTTCATCGCTGTTGAAATCATCCAAATTAAACTTGTCATCTTCAAATGCCCTTCCAATAACCGACGGACATCCCAGCTGGACATTCAAATCAGTCACAACATCCCTCTCCATCGCGCATTTCTTCCTTTTTATCCGTTCATCTCTCTTCCTTACATTTTCATAGTCATATTTCAACACAAACTCATTCCTCAATCTCCGCTCAATGCATGCCCGGCATTCGTTCCGCACACAATCTATATCGCACTTTTTATGTTTTAACGGGAGACTGTTTAATTTTGCCATATGGTTTTTGTTGAAATACTCTTCTTCCTCGTCGCTTTTCACGTCTCCGTAGACCACATTGCCATTCACGTAGTAAGACACATCGTTATCTAGATCTATTTTTCTTTTATTGATTGTCTTGTACTCTTCTTTAATAAACATTCTGTATCTCAGCCTGATATTGTTTTTTGTATTGAGCACCTTTTTAATCATTCTGAATCTCTGATCAACAATATGCTTGTTGCCACAGAGTTTTTCCATTAATTTTTTAATCTGATCTATGTCATCCATGTTCAGTTTCTCTGTTGTCCTGAAAACATTGATGAGTTCATCCCGTTCTGCTAAACCGATATCTTTTTTCATTGCTTTGCGCATTTTCTCGTACAATTTCTTAAAAAAACCAAGCATGGGCTTATTTTTTATTTTTTTGATAAATATTTATGCAAATTTATTTTAAATATTTAAAAAAATTGTGTTAATTTTTTTAATTAAATAAAAGTTTTTAAAATGCTGTTCTTATTCTTATTATCATATAAGTTATTATCATATGAATTGTTATTATCATATAAGTTATTATCATATGAATTGTTATTATCATATAAGTTATTATTATATAAATTATTATCACATGAATTATTATTATATAAATTGTTATTATCATATAAATTGTTATTATCATATGAATTGTTATTATCATATGAATTGTTATTATGAAATTTAACAGGTTTTTTTATTAGTTTAAACATGTATAAAACTATTTACTGCTTTTTAACATCATAAAAGGTATTGTTGCATCAAATTGCCAATTTGACTAATTTGATATCTAAAATTAATATGACAATAAGCTTCGTATTTAATAGCTGGTTCCAAGAGCTTATTGTCATATTAATTTTAATAACCGTTTGAAAAATTTTATTTTCCATGAAAAATTTATTTGAAAAAACCGTTTGATTTAAAAGGTTAAAAATGCTTATTTTAATAAATTAACTGATTTCAAACCAATAATTGTTTTTCTGTTCTTCAGAGCGTTATATTTACAATATTATCAATTGATGTAAAACTTATTACTGCTTTCCAAAGCCATTCGCTTATCTCTATCTTCCTATTAGTTATACGCTCTATGATTAGTTATGCAGCTATTCGCGGTATAACTAATAAGAAGAATCGAATCATCGTACGGCATCAAATGATGCCTCTTATTGATTCCAAAGAAACATTGTATTCCGAAGCTATTGTGTCATGAGAAACGCCTTCATTGTGTGCCTTTTGGATATCTTTTGACAAATTTTCCGAAAGGATATCTGATTTTATCAGATTAGCATTTTTATATTTCCCTGCTTCGAAATAAACAGCAATTTTTACATTGTCGAAAATAATAATCGGCTTTTTAATATTCCGCGGCATTTCTGTTTCGGACGAGTCCTTTTCAATCCACACGTCCCCATCGGAGCTACTCTCATCATATTCTTCGGACTCTGTGATTTTGTCGCAAGATATTGCATCCTCGTTGATCAGTTCCCACTCTTCCGAAGAATCCTGATCGTACGAAATTATCTGTGGCAATTTTTTGTAGCTGTGGACGGCGGTTATCATCTCGCCTCTTTTCCTGTAAATAGCAGGCCTTTTCTGGTCATGTAATTTGATAAATTGGAGTTGCACGGCATTCACAAGGTCGTCTCTTTTACGCAGTGTATTTTTGCTGATATTATTGCGATTGTAAACGAAAAATGAATTTGACAGATCCAATGGAATATATTTTGCATTTGAGACGATTTTTTCTATTTTTGTTTCTTTGAAGTTTAAGGTATTGTTTATTATTGCCTTCTTTATTGACTCGCCGCTATTTTTCTCTTTTATTGTTTGTTTGTTTGCTTTCGATGTATAATTGACCGGTAAATCAGGTTCAGAATTAAATCCAATTTTGTTTTTGCTCCTTTTCCTTTTCTTCTGCGTATTTGGAGCAATTTCATTCGTATTTCCACTAATCATGTGATCAAGCCTAATAAACAATAAATTTAGAAAATCTTCTATTTTGATATTCTGTGTGTATTTTAATAGCCGGTAGAATAAATCAGTTGTTTTGAGCTCCTTGGTAGTTTCTACTTTGTTGATGATTTTATCTATCAAATGATTAAATCTCTCGCCTAAATTCGAAGATGAATTATCTTTATCGAGATGGATAAAAAGCTTAGCATGGAACTGATATGAATCACCGTCTCTGCACTTACTTTCGTTCGACTCGTTCTCTCTGCACTTATTTAAGTCATTGGCGTTTCTCTCGTGTTCTTCTAATTTTCCATAGATACTTGCCAAAATATCCTCATTGCATCCCGGGATTTCTTCGATTATATTATTCGCGATTCCAACCGTCATCGGGGGATTTTTTCTATTTTCCCAGACGGCATCGGATATATCGGCAGAAAAATTAATGGACATCAGTATCCATCTGTCACCGGCTTTATATTTGCGGAAATTTGTTTTGATGAAATCAGATAAAAAGAAATGCTTTGGCTTGTAAGAAAACAACATGAGTTCCACCATCGAGATGTCTACGAATACGGAATTGTCCAGCATCAGTGTGAGTAAATCTACGGTGGGAAATAAATCAGAACTGGTTTTGAAGTTATACAAATATTTGAGTGTTAAAGGACTGAAAATCATCGGTAAATTTTTTTATTTGTTAAATTGATTTTGCAGAAATAATACGAATAATTATGGTTACTATTTTTTATTCCCTCTTAGTTTTGAAAAATAACCATTATGCGCTTGTGGCACTAAGTTTAAGGAATATTTATCATATCATATCATATCATATCATATCATATCATATCATATCATATCATATCATATCATATCATATCATATCATATCATATCATATCATATCATATCATATCATATCATATCATATCATATCATATCATAATAATCATAATAATCATAATAATCATAATAATCATAATAAATATTTTTTAGACACAGTTCGAAATATTTATCATGATTGTCATCTCCACTTCATCGAAGACAATTACTAAAATATGCTTTATTTGAAACATATTATTCAACACGGTGTATGACGGACTATTAATCTCCACTATGCGTTCAAGACAGCCGTCTACCTCCAAAAAGATATTTTGCAGAATTTCGGCATCCAATAATGCGCCGTTCGAATATTGCAATTCCAGCAATTTAATCTTCAAATATTTTGTGTTTCTATTAAATATTATTGTTATCTGACTTTGCCGGCGAAATGGCTCTGCGATGAACAGATCTGCCACAATGATATCTCCGTCAACAACCTTGTATTTTTTTCTGTTTTTTCAGCAAACGATATTTTCACACATGGGAAATAAGTATTGCATTTCAGCAATTTCTCAGCCTCTTTGAGTCGTTCGTAAATATTCCCGCTATTTAAACTACATAAATTACCAGTATTTTCCATAACAATATCTCCCACAGTATTTTCTATAACAATATCTTCGACAGTATCACCCATCAAATAACTTGTGATCTGTTTTTTCAAGCGATAATAATTCTGTTCTTCTGCATTTTTATATTCGAAAACATACATTTTCTCGAAATTGTATTCGCGCAAATTGTCATTCCGAATAACAAATTCGACAGAATCCATTTTTACCCCGCGGCTGTATATTTGGCATTCGTACCATATTTTAAAATTCTTATTATGAAATGACGGCACTATATTGTCGGGAATCTTAATAACAACTTTTACTTCCTCCACCTTTTTGATTTCTGAAATAGCATGTTGTATGTGCAGATTGTTTGTTTCTACAAACCCAGCAATTTGCACATACGTTTCAAAATTATTTTCCAGCGATGTCAATTCCATAAATTGTCCGGCATACGTATTCCTAATATTTATTTTCATAAAGGCTTATTCCTAATATTTATTTTCATTAGTGTTATCACAGTATATTATTATAACAGTAATTTTCCTGGTATTATCATTCCTTCTGCCCCTATTCATTACAATCAATCACATCTCTGCGAATTCCCCTTTATCGATTCATCACTAATAAATAGTGGCTCTCCCATATGTTTGGCGTCAACTGCTCATTACGCAACCAAGAAGAAGAAATAATCTTCATCGATAACAACAACTCCATCTCCCCGGACATCATATCGTATTACATCGACATCAAACGCAGGTTCATAAAATTACAGAAAGATCTCAAAAAATCAGCATCGGACTGTGAAGCATCGCCCACGATCATGAAAGAGTTCATGACTTTTTATCTCAAAGCAGAAACACTGGTTCTATTATTACTCAACGAGATATTGCAACAGACTTTCATGGACCGCATCGAGGCCAAGCAGCCCGTATTTCAACTGATCAACAAACTGGCAAAAATATTTATTTCGTTCGATCTCATGAGACTGCGATATCCAGACGCCTTCTGCCAGTTCTCCTTCTACAAACTCTACTATTCCGACCAGATCCACGATGTTCTGATGGAGAACGAAATAAACAAAATAGATCTGTTGGCCGCCATGGTGCTTCCCATGGGCCGTCTCGTCCTCTCCATCTTCGCAACAACAAACAAGGAGTTGTATTACCCAAGCATCCTGAGCAAGCGTAGCCGCATATTGCTGTTCGGAAAAAGGAAAAAAGTCCTTCGAATATTGAGCCGTGTAATGATAATACACAACTTTAATTATATCGCATTTTACTTCGGAGTTGTCTACAGCAAGTTCTTTGCGAAAAAAGGAAAGAAGTTCGGGAAAAACTAAACCATGCAACCGAAAAGTACTGGGAAATGTTATTGGAAACTGAATAAACCCTTTTGTTGACACAATGGTACGAGAAATCATATAATTTATAAGCTTCTAGCAATGTTAATGATAAACAGTACCAGTGTAGTAAATACATTAATAATTTCAGGTAAATAAATCAATAAATAATATCAATCATATCATATCATATCAATCATATCAATCATATCAATCATATCAATCATATCAATCATATCAATCATATCATATCATATCATATTATTAATGCCTTATAATAATAACAACGCCTTATAATAATAACAATGCCTTATAATAATAACAATGCCTTATAATAATATACAATGCCTTATAATAATAACAACGCCTATAATAATAACAATGCCTTATAATAATAACAATGCCTTATAATACAGGTATATAATGCCGTTATAATAAATACAATGCCTTATAATAATAACAACGCCTATAATAATAACAATGCCTTATAATTAATAACAACGCCATATAATAATAACAATGCCTTATAATAATGACAGACACCTTATAATTAAGGCATATAATTAAGGCATATAATTAATGAATGGTTATTTTAAAAGACTCACAGGTAAAAACATTTTCATTTGTTTGTTTTACAAGCCCTCTAATGAATGAACAGATAAGAAAACTAAAGATCAAAAAAACAACGCCTGTGCAGTCGAAGATTAACTACGCCTACGTAAGCCCTTGCAATTACATAAACGAATGCGAATTTCTTTTGATTGAGGACATACACGTGTTCATGGCGGCACAGGATAAAGAGCTGGGAGAAGATGAAATACGTCTTTCACGCGCCCAACGGGAATATCTCGGAAAGAGTCTCAACGACATTGTTGAAATAAGCTACACAAACCGGCGCTACTTCGAAGAGATAAAATCGATGAAGTTTTCTTTGGAGATGGTGGTGTCTGAAGACATTCGAGTGGACGCAGATGATTTCGCCGAATTGCTGAAACGAACATACCAAGACTTCCCTTTCAGCGTCGGACAGGAGCTCTTCATGGAAACGCCACAAGAGGAACGGGGAGTGGTGCTGCTTTTGCGGGTAGAAAGTCTCGAGACCGAGGGAGGGGGCGGGGGCGGTATTCTCGGCTCCGAAACAGAAATTAGTGTCGGCAGCACATCTCAGCGAATAGAGCTTGTGAACAACGGCCTGCTGAAAGGCAGTCTGTCGCTCGAACGACTCGGGATCGGAGGCATGCGGCGCGAATTCGACATTATGTTCCGTCGGGCATTTGTGCAGAGATTGTTTGGTGCGGAAGTCATCCGGCGACTCGGGGCGGCGCACGTCAAAGGAATAATTTTGCACGGCCCGCCCGGAACGGGAAAAACACTCATTGCACGCCAGCTGGGGCGACTGCTCAACTCGCGAGAACCGAAAATCGTGAACGGACCCGAGATCCTGAACAAGTACGTGGGCCAGAGCGAGGAGAATATCCGGAACCTGTTCCGGGAAGCCGAGGAGGAATACGCCCGGATGGGGGAGCGGTCTCGGCTCCACATCATTATTTTCGACGAGATCGACGCGATCTGCAAACGCCGGGGTCTGGGCGGCCCCTCGGCAATAGGCGACCAGGTGGTCACTCAGTTGCTTTCGAAAATCGACGGGGTGCGGGGATTGGACAACGTCCTGCTGGTCGGAATGACAAACCGTCTGGACCTGATTGACGAAGCGCTGCTGCGTCCGGGCCGCTTCGAAATCCACCTCGAGATCGGTTTGCCGGGGGAGGAGGCCAGGCACGAGATATTCGTGATCCACACACGCAAAATGAATTGCAACAATCACATGGACGGCGGCGTTGATTTGCTCGAACTCGCCAAGCTAGCGAAAAACTACACCGGCGCCGAGATTGAGGCGGTAGTGCGCGTGGCCATCGGTTACGCCCTGGAGCGCGTCGTCGGCAGTGGGTTGGCGAAGGGAGCCGATGACGCGGGCAACGTGGCCGATGATGCGGGCGCTGGACCGGCGGGGGGAACAGCCCGGCCGCCACCGCGGCGTTTCCCACGGCGGATGGTTTGGCCACCGCGGCCAACGCCAGCGACGTGGTTGTCACCCATGCCGACTTTCTGAAGGCGTTAGATGACGTGAAGCCGGCCTTCGGAATCGACGAGAGGCCATGGAGGGCTCTGCGCGTCTGTTCTACGAGACAGAGACGACACGGGCGGCCATGGATATCGGGCACGCCATGCTCGCGCGTCTCCGCACCACCGATCTATACAACACGAACTCTTTATTATTCTACGGCGGGCCCGGCTCCGGCAAATCCACTGTCGCCACCAAACTGGCGCTCCAGAGCGGCTTTCCCTTCATCAAACTCATTTCGCCCGCCGATTTGGTCGGGCTTTCCGAGTCGGCCAAGATCTCGCACATCAAAGAGTGTTTTGTTTCGGCCTGCAAATCGGAGGGCGCCTGTCTCATTCTCGACGACATCGAAGGACTGATTGAGTTTGTTTCGATCGGCCCCCGTTTTCTCAACGCAGTGCTGCAGGCCATCAAAATATTCGTCAAGGGCGAAGGCAGGAACAAGTTGTTTATTTTTGGCACGACGGCCAATCCAGAAATCATGCGGGAATGCGGGGTTTTCGAGTGTTTCGGGGATGCCCATGAAGTTCCGTATTGCGGGGAGGCAGACTACCGGGCACTTTGTCTTCAAAATCCTGCCTTCGAAACTGTCGAGTACACCCGGCCGGTTTCCATCAAAAAGCTCATGTCTATGCTGGACAATGATAAAGCAATCTAGAGCGTCCATGCCGTCACTACTATCGTGCTTTATTTATCAGCAGTTGAAATTGGGTTCCATTCAAACTATCGTGTTATGGTATTATTCACGCCATAATTTGACAAATGATAAATTGTGGCGTGAATAATACTGCGAAATTTTCTTAATAAATTCGTAAGTCATTATCGTATAAACTCATCGTAAATATAATCCTATGCTATTACTAGCAATCACAGACTTTCATCACCGCATCCTGTTTTTGCCTATATTTTTATCACGTAATAAAAAAACACTCCGAGCTTCTGCCTAGGAGATTTATTATGAATTATAACTTCCAGTCAACATAACGTTTAAGTAGTGGCACGTCCCCAGCAGTGTTCTTTCTTTGATCAATAATATATTGCCGCACTATTACGAGTTTATATCGCCGCACTATTACGAGTTTAAATGGCGATCAAATTGCTACTACGTGCACCGCTCATTGTAAGCCCACTCCATGGCGATTCGCATCGCTTCGACTTGTTACTCAATCAGCTTCGAGCAGGCCGTTTCGGCTTCTGCTGCTACATACTACAACGCAGCTGCCTATAGCCTACATAATTCGCGTCCAACAACGTAATGGGCTGCGAGTCATAGGCTATTTGAATATACTGCGCTTTTACTTCGATTTTAATTTCCTCCCTTATATGGCCCAGCCGTTGACTGAGAAATACCGTCCCACGACATTGGACCAAATTACCGGAAACACCGGTGTTATCACGTGTCTCAAATCATTCGATCTCGGCGACCTTCCGAACATGCTATTCTACGGTCCGCCCGGCACGGGAAAGACCACCGCCATCCGCGCACTTCTCCGTACCCATCCCTTTCAGAACATTCTCGAGCTCAATGCCTCCGACGCCAGGGGCATCGATGTCGTCAGAGGGATCATCAAGGAGTTCGCAGAAACATCCTCCCAGCATCTCCGCGTCGTGGTCCTCGACGAGGCCGACAGTATGAGCAGAGACGCACAGGGCGCGCTGCGCAGAATAATGGAGGACTATGCCAACACCCGTTTCTGTCTCATCTGCAACTACGCAAGAAAAATCATCGAGCCGATCCGCAGTCGTTGTACTCGCTTCCATTTCACTCCTGTCCGACAAACAAGTCGTCTGCGGGAAATCTGTCTCAAAGAGAACATCACGGCCGATCAGGACGGATTGGATCTCATCGTCGATTCTGGCGACGGCGATATGCGCAAAATGATCAACGACATTCAGGGCCTGGCAGCCACGTACGGTCGCATCAATCGGAAAAACGTGTTGGAATTTTTGGGTTGCCCGACGAGCGTGTGTATAATGAACTCTACGATTATCTTGTCGAAAGCACTTTTGATGTCTGCAGAAAGTTCATTTCGGACAATGAAATGGACACAATCGGGCTGATTCAGAATCTAAGCGCAATTTTGCTCAGGACTAAACACAGGAATAAATTGCGGATCCTCTCGGCACTCGCGGATATAGAGCATAGGATGGGTAACGGCTGCACGGACGGCGTCCAGGTGAATGCCTTGATAGGAGCATTCATTATAAACAGGGAATGAACCGTCTATGATACTATCTATCTATCTATCTATCTATCTATCTATCTATCTATCTATCTATCTATCTATCTATCTATCTATCTATCTATCTATCTATCTATCTATCTATCTATCTATCTATCTATCTATCTATCTATCTATCTATCTATCTATCTATCTATCTATCTATCTATCTATCTATCTATCTATCTATCTATCTAACTAACTAACTATCTAACTTAATTAGTTACTTAATCAGTTAGTTAATCAGTTAATTAATTAATTAATTACTATCATTGCTTATCGGTAATTGTCTCATAATATGTCTCATAATAAGCAAACATTTGATATGATTATTATGGGACAACATATTTCTATTTCTGATCAGTTAAGAGCAATTAAGGTAATTTATAGCTTGCATCTGCTTCATGCTGATTTTGTCGGATATCAATTATCCCATGATGAGTTTTCAATCATTTCCTATTTCTATCATACAACTCTTTCTAGTGATTACTATTATCATTATTTCTTACGGACTTTCTAGTGATTACTATTATCATTATTGCTTACGGATAATGCCTGCGGACCACCAGTAGTGATTTATTATCATAATACGCCTAATGCGTAAGCAGTTTTGGTGCGCAGCCATCTGTACGGATCGCTATTAATACGTCTCATGCATTTGTTTGTCACTCTATCGCACCAATCTCCATTCCTGCTAGCATGTTCTCTCGCATACAAATATCATTTCAAATACATATTTGAATAGTCCATGGAATGCACGTTGACACCAGAAGCCAGTCTAATATTAGACAAAATATTGAGCATCAACAAAAGTGACTATATCACCATAGACACATTGGTCGATCTCACTGTCTATCTCTGTTCTCCAGACCTCACGCAATACACTATCATTAGGATCGATTCTGCCTTCTGTACCGCTTTCCGCGCTCTCGGCAAAATCACGAGTTTTAATTTTCAGAAATTCCATACAGTCGGCATAAAGTCACTGGAAATAGATCAGACATCGGAAAAGACCACTAAGATTTCTTATCTTTTCGACAAAGCTGTGCACTACAAATCCTGTGACAATCTGACTATCGATCTATTCGACTTCGATTTTGTGACTATTTCCACTTTTAAACTCGATTTGAATTGTGTAAAGGAAATAATTAAAAGAATCAAAGACGAATTTGTGGTGGTGCGTCTTCACAAAACAAATTTGCAAATTCATTACAGCAACACCGTTGTTTCTATGCCAATCGAAAATGCCCAATATACCGAAGTTGCGGGATCATTGAAATTTAAAATCGCAAGAAAATTATGGCTTGGGGCCATTCAGAACGCAAAACTGTTTTCTGAACACGTGCTGGGCTATGCGGGTACAGATTCGCCGTTAAACATGATTTTCAGGAATTCAGAAATACATGTAAGTACTTTCATATCAGTTGAGTGGATATAATCGTTTTCTCGATGTTTCTATTTCACCCTCTTCTATTCTCCTGAAAGATATTAGCTGATTATTTCATTTATGCAGAAATATATTTTTATGCAGAAATAAATTTTTATTTCAAATCTTGGCCTATGGATTTTAATGTCGACATTGAAGTTATATCAGAAAAGCAAATCACGGAGCAAGAAGCATTCGGAATGATTTCGGCATTTAACAAAGAAGAATCCACAACAAGTGGGATGTATAAAATACAGATAGATGAATTTTTGAACCATTTAGAAAAAAATACTCCCAATAAATTTGCTCTTTAGAAAAATTATATTAAAGCAAGTAATTAAATAGCAGGTAACTTATTAACTACTAATTACTAGTAAATTATTAACTACTAATTACTAGTAAATGCTCAGTCATAGTAAATACTAGTAATTAGCTCACTCATAGTAAATACTAGTAATTATCTCACTCATAGTAAATACTAGTAAATAGCAGATAAACATAAAAGTATTTATTCAATACAAGATATTAGATACAAGAATCTTTGATTTCATTTAAGCATCATAAAAATTAAGAAAAACACTTCAATAAAAACAATTCCAAAAAGAACATAAATATCCCTTTTCTGTATATTTTCCATTCCCAATAGCCCTTTCAGGCTTCTGCTCAAAAAAATAAAAAACGCCACAACACTATAAACACCCGCCATCAGCTTCATTAAATACGACCAGGACACCATTCTTATTAAAATAATTATGAAATACTTGTATCCAGCAATCGCAATAAGATCACTGAATGATATGTCGAGTCCAAAAATGTATGTAAGCAGTTTATAAACACAGGCAGAGAATATCTTAAAAAATACAATCCTCGTAAAAGAAAGACAAATTACATCGAGCTGGAATCTGTAGAATGGATCGAAATAGAACGAATTGATGATGACAAGCGTGATTAGAGACATTAGTGGGATGTAAAGATCAGGAGTGTAAACAGAACGCCCATTGATATCTTTATAAGAATGCGAATAAAAAGGGAAAATCATTAGTTTTAATTTTTCAAAAAGAAAAGTGTCGTCAATGTCGAAATATTTCCGTATTTTAGAATACTTTACCCGGTCTAATTGTGCATTTACGAATGTGGCTCCTGTTTCCAAAGTAGATCCGATGGCATGCTCATGGATGCTATAATTCATTGAGGGCTTCAATATTGATAAAAATATTTTTATAAACTTCATTAGAAAAAATAATTGTAAGCGCTATAATATACGCTATAAATACACGCTATATTGTAAGCGCTATAAATACACGCTATATTGTAAGCGCTATAATATACGCTATAATATACGCTATAATATACGCTATAATATACGCTATAAATATACGCTATAATATACGCTATAAATATACGCTATAATGTAAGCGCTATAATATACGCTATAATATACGCTATAATATACGCTATAATATACGCTATAAATATACGCTATAAATATACGCTATAAATATACGCTATAAATACACGCTATAATACACGCTATAATGATACATAAAAACACAAAGTAATTACCAAACCGAATTTTTATTAAATTGAGAAAACCGCTACTAATTACTACCAAGTACTAGACCCATCATTATACATATTATATATCCCAACTGTTCGGTTTAATGATTCCAGCAACTTGTTCTGTTTCTCCATATACATATCCAATGCTTTTTTATCCAAGTTACGTGTTTCTTTAAGAGCATTATAATCATTATTAGCTTTTCGAATGAAAAAGTCCTTGATTGCTGGTGAAACAAACTCGCCAGCTACCTTTATTAATTTATTGTACATGTTTTTTGGTTTTTCGAGATGCGTCATAGCGGCCAAAAATTTAAAGAAATAAATAAAAAATATTTATTAAAAATTTCTAACTAACTTATTATAAACTAACTAATTATTATTAACTTATTATAAACTAATTAACTTATTATAAACTAATTAACTAATTCTTATTAACTTATTATAAACTAATTATTATTATTATTAACTAACTATGACGTATACAATTGGTAAGGCAACAACAGCATTGGTAATATAATATTGTTAAGGTTAAGATCTATAAGTGGTATATATATCGTTAATTTGTAATATAAATAAATAATTTTATATTACAAATGGTAGACTGGTATGAATACCTTTATGCTTTAAAATATGGCATTTTGCTTTTCAGGTATTATTCATAAAAATTTGATCATTTATAAACCAAAAAAAAGTTGATCAATAAAACATTTCCGAAGCCCATCATATTTCATACGAATAATTTTGAAAATGAATAAACAAATCATGGGATGATTACAGTAATTATCTAAACCAGGCGTTTGATAAAAACATATATTGCCAAAGTCCACTCCAATCATACATTGGTAGGCTTAGAGCACTGTGTTAGATGTAGATCGACGCAAAGAACTGTGTCACGCCTGTAATTATTATGGAAAAAATTGGTATAAATAAAATTTAATTATTTATGCAAAGTAAAAATCTAACGCTCGACAGAAACAGTGGCTGGAAGGATTCAAAAAGTAGTTTATTAATGGAAACAGATAAACATGGAGACAACTCCTATCGTATATCAGTAGGCTTTGATTATTGGAGATAAATACGGACGTCCTTCTCCAAGAGCTGAGTTGGCTGAGATAGTGTTTTAAATTTCATTCTGCAACGTAGAGCGGTATAAACGTACTGTTAGCCGCGTAATAATCGGCGACTTCACAGGAAATAAAGCGATGATGGTGATCACACAAAATAAAGCGAATACGATAGAATGATATGAAACATAACAAATAGTATAGTTAAAATGCTTTATGTGCAAGAAAGGCGACGCGATAGCAAGAAATTAGATAGACGAGTGCGTAGAATGGCGAGGTGACCAATAAAATCTTGAAAAGAGACATGCCTGCGTACTGGACCTCTGGAGCAAGAAAGACGGGGAATAGATAAAAAAAATGTGTTTCTGATTAGCATAAAGCGGCGAAGCTGTGATGATTGGGATGCAGAAATAGAGGACCAGGAAGAGGGAAATCAATGTCTCTCTGAGACGCTTTGTAGTGGCACAGGCGATGGCTATGTTAACAATGACGGCATTGAGAGTGGTGATGAATATTGAGGAAATATTGAAAATGAATCCGAGACCGATAAAAGCGATGAACTGTGTGACGAAAAGATATAAAAAAACGGAAACGATGTAGGTGCCTGGGGTAATGAGAAATGGGGTGTAGTATCTAAGAAAAACACGGTCCTCGACCATAATTGTAGAACCTGCGAAGAATATGCAGAAGTAGACGAAGGAAGTGGCGATTTTCAATTCGAACAAAGTGTACGAGTTTCTGAAAAAATTATACGTCAGGCCGAAAATACGATTCCACGAGAGTTCCTGGAAAATAAATTTGAGGAAGAAAACGATAGCGATGAATATCTTGAAATCGTAAAAGTAAAGGAGAAAAGAACAGAAAAAGCAGAGAATAGAAGGAATATTCTCCCGGATGAGTTCGCGGTTTGTCTCCTGGTACGCCCTAATGCACAGCATCAGAATCGCGAAGACGCCAATATTCTTGTAAATATTAATTTTGTCGCTGTATTTGCGAACCATCAGATTGTACTTGCGAAAAGCGAGTGTGTGGGACTGGCGCAGCTGCGCCCTGTAAATAGTCGTGTCGAAGAGCTGTCTCGGAAAAAACAGTTGGGGCGTGTTTTCCAGTGTCTGTGCGGTTTGTGCGCCATCAATTTTATTGCCTTTTAGTTTTCTGTTGGAAGGTTCGCCGCTCGTGCATTTCTCATTTGTGGGCTTCGTGCCGGAAATCGCGGCGTTCTCATTTTTCGCCCTGCTTTCTTCGTCTGAGGCAGCAGTGCTTTTTTCATCCGCCTTGTCCCCACTCTTCATGGCACGGGAGTCGATCTGTTTGAAAAATTTTTCCATTCGGTACTTCTGGCACCTTTTCCTGCTCATCGAAAATATCTTTCCCTCTTCAGCCACCAGTGTCCCATCAAATCTGTCCCCGTGTTCCGTTTGCACCAAACACACAGATTTGGATTCTTCCACATATCTTCTTATCAGACGCAGGTATTTTTTTCTCGTTTTGTTTTCCAGCTCCACACTGCTTATAAACACCAACCGGGGCATTTCCACCATCTCCACGAGTATTTCGAAGACGCGTCTTTCCCCGATCGTCAAGTCGCATAATTTGCTGTCGCCAAATTCTATTTTGAAATCCAAAAGCACCATCTCGGCCCGTTCCGGACGTATCATATACAGTGCCTCGCGCACGCTTTCTGCCCGGTTGAATAGTTTATAGCGCGACATCAGTGTCGGGAAATCATCTTTCTGTATTTGCTCGCCTTCCACGTACACCTCTCCATCCACGAACAACCCTTCTTCTCTTCCAGCACCAACGTATATCTCCCCGTCTACAAATAGCCCCTCTTCTCGTCCGTTGCGTCTTTTAAAAAGTGCGTTGAAGAACAACGTCATTCGGTCGTGTCTGTCTGTCAGCAAATTGGTCATCCCGTGTATTTCGAAGTTGGTGTTTTTGAGTGTCGGAACGCCATCAACGTAAACAACGATATTTTTGAAGCACATGGCAGCCATTGGGAAGGGTTGAAACTTTCAATTTAAATTACTATGAGATGCTGTCGTACTGGCTATGATACAATCAAAAATATTATCGTGTTCGGCTTGATTAACCTGCTTATTATCTAATAATATGAGTTATTGTTAGTAGCCTGCTATTATATAATAATATGAGTTATTGTTAGTAGCCTGCTATTATATAATAATATGAGTTATTGTTAGTAGCCTGCTATTATATAATAATATGAGTTATTGTTAGTAGCCTGCTATTATATAATAATATGAGTTATTGTTAGTAGCCTGTTTATTATATAATAATATGAGTTAGTAGCCTGCTATAATTACTAAAGTGAATTTGAAATGAATCATGATGCATTTGAAACATCTCCATCGTGATTTTATTGACTCCATGATGACATTTAAAATTGAGGCGCTCGTGGGCGAATAGCGTATTTCCAAGTATTCATTATTTTGTCGCCAAATTAGACTCGCCTGCGACTATTTTAACGAACCTTTTTTCCACGCGAAAATCAATTTTGTTGATTGTTTCAGTTTTCGTTGAAAAACAAAACAAACAAACAAAGCATGAGACTGATTGCATTATTCATTGCCTTTGTGGTGAGTGAGGTATTGCCGTTGGTGGTGCTGTACGAAAAAATGGACAACCCGCATGCGTTGCACACAAACATGTATTTAATCACGAAACTCATCAATGATTACAATGAATTTCTCAGAAACATGAACCTAGAAATTGTGCTTGAGGGTGTGTACGACTACTCTGCATTTTCGGCCATGGCCCGGTATTCGGACCTGGTCCGGTTTGCGGGGCTGGACGATATCGAGGGGCGGTTGCAGGTGTTGAAAAGGCATACGAATAACATTGTGATGCTGGTCGGGTCCGTCGACAACATAGACTTTCAGGGATACTACGAGACAGACCCGTGCAAGTCGCGTATATTCCTCAACATTCTGACGGAACCCGAGATATTTCCAGCGGTGGCCGACGGGATACGCAGATGGATGTCGAACTTGTTGGAGGGCGAAGTGGATGATCCGCTGGGCATGGGCGGGGAGAAGAAAAGAATGTACCCGAAGCAGGAAACACTGCAGAAACTCCGGCATTGTGGAGCGGGAAAGCGGGCGATCACAAAAGAAACGATAGAAATAAATGGCGTAGACGTGGCCGAGGGGAAAACTGAGACGGAAGCGGAAAAGAAGAGCGGGATACAAAACAGTGTGGGGACTGTGGCGAACAGAAAAACGCTCGATCGTGCCGCGAATGTGGGAATTGCGAACAAGAGTGTCTTTGTCATGCCCAATAAAATCAGCAGGCCGATAGTGCCTAATCCACGACATGGTAAGCCTGCGATGCCCAAAAGCACAAAGACGCCTGGGGAAGATGATCTGGAAGCGGGGAAGGGGAAAACCCGATTTTCCACAGGGGATTTGCCGGGACTGGCAAGGAAGTGACGCCGTATGGGAATACGAAGCCAAAAAACGCATTTTTCCATAGTTTCAGTAGTAATTATGTGGCCAGTTCAGAAAATAACATATAATCTGTGAAATAAAAGCAACCAGCGGGTGGACTGGGAAATCCAAGTCATTGTACCGAGGGCTTCATCGATGAGATGATAGCGATGACGCGGATTTGTGAAATAAAGTAAAATATAATTTATACGAATAAATGCGGGATATTGCTGGATAATAAACTCTCAAGTAATTCGGGCATTAGATATGAAATAATCCGGGCATTAGCTTGGAACAGCATTGAAATTATCGGTGGTGCTGCGATGTCGCTTCTGAATGACTCATGAATGCGGAGCTCGGCAGAATCAGTATCAGCATTATTATTAAATAATAATACTCGTGCAGTAATTCAATAAAAAATTTATCGGCACCCATGGCGGCAACAAAATCCGAGGAGAATAATAATATTTGCGAGGCGGCAGTTTCCGGCAAAGATGTTTTGGGGCAGATTAAACTGCACCGGCATGTGGTTTCATTCGATAAAATGCGACGATTGGAAACACTGAGAAAACACGTAAGACCGAGTGTGCGATGGGAAGAAAAGGAAGTGCAGGCGTTGCTTAAAGGCGTCAACGAGTATGGACAGAGCAATTGGACGAAGATTCTCAATAGATACAAGGAGGTGTTCAACCCGAGCCGACGTGTTGTCGATATCGTGGACAAATACCATCAGATCACGAAACACACCTCTTATTACACGGCGGGAAAGAGAAACTGGGTCGAAGTTACTCGGGATCTTGTGGATCGAACTGACGAGATGGGCCAGTGCATCACGATCACTGCGAAATTTCCGTTCGATGCTGCCAAGAGCATCATTAAAAGACAGAAAAAAGTCAACAGTGTTCAGAAGGGGAAATCCTAATCAGAAACTATGACGACAAAGACGACATACATATGTACAGGTACAATAGAGTCAATGGCAAATTGAAATTAAAGAAGCTGGCCTGCACTAAAAGGTAATCAAAGAAGCTGGCTTGCTATTAATTCTACGTATGATTGCTATTAATTCTACGTATGCTAGGCTAAATCATTATTATTATCGTGGGAGTGAGTTTTGGACAGTCGTTAAATCTGCATGATATTTATTGACAACGTTTGTATACTGTTTGTATAAAACAGGTGTCAATAAATATGTTTTTAGAGATGCCCATATCATGGTCAAGGCAATCAAAGGAACACTTATTGAAACGGAGCCAAGTATCAAAGAAGTTATTGTCACCATCGGAGAGAAAAATCAATTTATCATTGAAAACATAAATGATACGATGGTCTTCATCAATTCCAAAGGCGTTGTTGGCCTCAAAGATAATGTTTCGAAAATCATGTCTTTCAATTTAAACTGAAGTTGTTCATAGTGAATCCCGACGTAACCACGGCCATGTCTATTGTTTTACTACACCGTCATTCACAACGGATGCGTGGTCTCATGGGATTTATTTGCTGCTGTGTTGCCACAACAACTTCATGAATTATATTATTATTATTATATATTATTATTATTATTATATATTATTATTATATATTATTATTATATATATTATTATTATTATTATAATAATTCGTGAAAATTTTTACCACTTTTGATCAAATTAAATATTACTGTGATCAAAAGTGGTAAATAGAAAAGGCAATGTTAGTGATCAGTCAGTGAGTTTCGGTGTGGAGAATACACAGGGGTTTACGAAAATTGAAATAAATTATTATTCCAATTAATGACCGCAGGGATGCCCATGAGAGGCATAACCAAGTAATTAAAAGCATTTTCCAAACTATTATCTTTGTCAATCTATCGACAGACTATGGAATTTTATTGACTACGCGAGTTTTGCATTTTCCTGACTACGCGAGTTTTTCATTTTATTGACTACGCGAGTTTTTCATTTTATTGACTACGCGAGTTTTTCATTTTATTGAAATTGTTGACCTTATGGGCAATACAAAGAGCAAAATAGATCCCGACGCATTGGACACGAGAAAATTTTGCCATTTCTCGCGCATGGACCTCAAAGAATGGTCGCGAAATTTCAAGTGCTTGTTCGCAGACGGATTTATGAAGAAGGAAGACCTCCAGCGCCTCCTGCGACTCCTATTCCCCTTCGGAAAATCAGACAAGTTCGCCGACACGCTTTTTCAGACAATAAACATAAGCCAGACGGACAGTATTGATTTCAACGAGTTGTTGATAGCCTTCAGTATTTTGTCCAAGGGGTCCAGGTACGAGAAACTGCGATGGATCTTTCGTTTCTATGACAAGGACAAAGACGGGATTGTCAGTAGATCAGAAATGGAGGAGTGTGTGGAAGACCTGCTTGCGATGACAGCAGTAGATGCCCGGGACGAAGAGGATGCCAGGAAAATAGTGGATGATATATTTTGCACGCTGGAGAACAAGAGTGGTTTCATCACGTTCAATGATTTTGAGCGGCTAAGCGAAATCAAAGAGGCTAAATTTTTAAATTAGATTTTTAAATTAGAGTGTGTGCCACAGAGCTGGGGTATTTAATAATGTCTTATTGGCTGTCAAATTTTTTTATTGGCTGTAAAAATTTTTTTATTGGCTGTGAAAATTTACTGATGACTGTGAAATTCCGTTCAATAAATTCTGTTCTGTTAAATTATTGCACTGTTAAATGATTTATTAAAGCATGCATTGGTATGTTTCCCGAGATCATTTCCCGATATCGGATTTAAAGGTAGGTACCTTATAGTCGATCTCGGGAATTTTCTCCCAGATAGTGGGAGATGACTATCGGGCTGAATATAAGTTATACATTTTCAGACAAAGTTTATTAAATTAGTCAGAGCGCGTCCTTTTCCACTTGCTCGACAGGCTTCTCGCTGATACTTTCTTCTTTCTTCGGCGCGGTCATCTCTTCGAAATCACTCGCTTTGATGGGAACGGACGCGTTTTTCTCCAAGTATTCAATTAGACCGGCAACCGTGCGGAGACCTTCGTCTACGAGCTGGACCGCCCTCGATCCCTTCCTGATGAAGAAAATCAAGGGCACTTTGTCCACCATGATCCCGGGCACCTCCTCGTTCTCGATGAAATTATAGTCCCCGCAGTAAATCGCCAGGCCCCGTTTCCTGAGCTCCCGGCCGAGGGATTCCATCTCGGGCCGCAGCATCATGCAGTATTGGCACGATGACGTCGTGAACGCAATCAGCCGATCGACGGAGTCGTTGTTCATGAAGTCCTCGACCGTGTACGTGTTCAACACCCGCAGTCCCCTCTTCTCGTTGTCCTCCGGCAATTTGCTGGCGAACTTGATGCCCTCCACCTTGTCGTCCAGCATATTCCGCACGTCCGCGGCAAAGGTCGCCTTCTTGATTCCCCGGATCGCGCTCTTCTTCTCGCGGCTCACATACACCATCAGCGGATAGTCTTCTGGCTTCGCGTCGAGCAGCCCCACGAGTGTCGCTATCTCGGCCGGCTTGAAGAACAGGAACTTGCATTCCGACGAAAACTCTCTGCATATCCCCCCGAGCTCCTCGTGCAGCTCCTCGTACGTACGCTCAGCGTCAATGATGTAATAAATCGGCAGTTCCAGCTGCTGCAACTTCTGGTAAGAAACCGCAGACAGCTTCGAAAATGAGTTCACCGCCACCGCCGCCAGAACACTGCCCACGGTCCCAAAAGGCAGCCGCACGATGTTCTTCTCCACGGCGTTGTAGCCCAACACACCGGGGAAACTCACGCCCAGCCGTCCGGCCAGTTCCTTGTCGTTCGATAGAAAGTACTTCGTTCCGTTGTTATTGTCCAACTCCTTCATCTTATTCAGGTCTTCTCCAGAATCTATGAAGAATACCACGAAGTTGTATGCGCCAGACTTGAGCTCTTCGACCAGATCGGCCTTCTTGCTTTTCAAAGTCTCCACAATCGTCTCCATCTCCGAAGGAACGTCGTGCATCCCCGACAGTCCCCTCAACAGCTCCTTCGCCTCCAATGCACCGTCTGCATTCGTGGCCATCCCCTCAGTCTCGATGGCATACGTCTTCTCCCGCATTTTGGTGTCGTACTCCAATCGCACATTGCTCAAATCGTGCAGCGCCTCCATCTCCTCCGTCTCCGCATTCGATCTCATCCTCAGCACCACATCACGTGCCAGCACCGCCAAAATATAAATAATCAACATGGGGGGGTCCGTTTTGTTTATTTAAATACTTTTTTCCGTTTTGTTTATTTTAATTCGTTCGGATCTTCACATAGTCGTGGCACCAGCGGGATCTTCACATAGTTCGTGGCACCACTTGGCTGTATAAATTATATTTCAGCAACTCGTAAAATCGAGTGCGATTATTCCGTATCATTTATCGTCTAATCCTCTGATTACTTGTTTAATATCGAGTATGTTTTATACCAATTCGTTTTAATTAACTGAGTCTCTTCATTATTCATTGATACAAACATTTATTTTTCTTCGACAAAATTTGATCAAAAAATTTAAACACAATATCAAAAAATTTAAACAAAATTAATATTCGTGTTTTAATTAAAATAAATAATTATTGATATTTGTCGTAATCAGTTAACAAAATATTTCTGATTTAGTAGCAATGAACCCAACAAATACGAATAAAATTTTCAGAATGAATTCTCAATAATCTGTATATTCTATCCAAGCTCGGAAATCTACAATGAAAACACCACATTTATATTTAAAAACTAGAGTATGACCCACGCGTAATATACTTATATCATCATAAAATTCAAAATAATATGGAGTCGTTCTTCATGTTTGTTGTTTATTTTCAAATATCATTAAAAAATTTATTACACAAATCTTATATTGTATGTTACTAATACTGTTAATTTAGACAGCTCAAATACAATTCTGAACAGTATTAGTATCATACAATATAAGACTTGCAAACGCACATGTACCAATACTAAAATAATGTATTTAGATAGCTTATATATCGTTTTAATTTGGTATACAATTAAATACAGCATCTGAGAAAATTGTAAATAAAAAACACCCAGTGCGGGACTCGAACCCGCAACCCTCAGATTAAGAGTCTGATGCTCTACCGATTGAGCCAATTGG
>JAWNMW010000225.1:0-29697 GCA_035043565.1 Drosophila robusta
CTATAGTGGATACTACTTTAACAGTACAGTGGGACTTGAACCCATTAAAAAACTTCGCCTCAGCTACTAGTCCTGGAGACCTATCATTTAGCTGGGTTTTTATTACAGGTAGCATTAAAATTATTATTACAAGAATTATATTAAAATTATATTTGAATATATGCTAGTACGAGAAAACGAAGAAGAGCAAGTAATGATAAAAAAGATGCATAAGGTAGTAGATAAGACGGAAGAGCTATCAATAATAGAAGCGATATAACTTTTATAGCTTAAAATTTTATACTTTTTAAATATCATTAACCTAATAAATTATTTATTTTCATTAATATTTTTGAGCGTAAATTAAAATACAAACTTGACTCAAAAGTTTATAACATTATTTAATAAAGTTAAAAATCATTTACTGATGTTTTAGTTACATGATTTTTTTTGCTAGAATTTTTTGTATCTTACTTATTTTTTATAACATTTTTTTTGAAAATTTTCAATTCATTGAATGCATATTTTTTACTCGCCAGTACTATAATATACAAAAATTATTGCAAATTTAAAATTGAACACACTTTTTTTGTTTTAAACTTTAACAAACAATTATTCAGAAAATTTAAACAATTTCAAAAATAAAATATGTAATGTGAATAATTATTAACATTAGGAGTGTTGTTTGCTGCCTGATTCATTATAATTATTTTCTGACATAAGGGTTTTTATTAAAAATTTATAATTCTTCAAAGTTCCATGTAGACATGGAGCGATTTTAAAAGAAGGTTTAGCCTACTAAACTTACCAACAAGGGGTATAAATTATTATCATACATACATCAATCAAGCCGTGAATGGTTATTGAAAAAAGAGAAAGAAATAAAAATAGCTCCGTAAAGAAATTTAATTTTCATACATAACATGTAATTTTTTTGCCTATTTCCGGATAAATGCATGCACAGACCCCTTTCCGGACGGGTATCCGGTGTTAGTACTCATAACATATAACGTATTCCAAACATTGGACTATAAAATACTTAATACTTTTTAGATTTATTTTTTTAAATCAGAAAACAATTTTAGCATACAAAAATTCCAAATATTTGTATAATTCTGAATTAAATGTTTAAACATAAATTAATTAAAAAAACAACGACAAGATTCATATTTCATTATTGAACCATGTTTATTTATCAATTGAAGTGTTAAAAAATTGCTATGAAATATTTTTTAAACGTGTATGCCAAAAATTCAAAATATTTTTATTTAAAAAACATAATAATATAATGCACATGCCCTTTATGAGTGATAATCTTAAAATTAAAGACTCCACAAGTACAAGAAACCCGAATGACAGCTTGATATTGAATGAAAATATATTAAATGATTACAAAAAGACTGAAATATCATATATGGCCCCGGAATTATCAGTCATTAGTGGGGATTTTTCAGCAAATTCATTAATATACGATGGAAGTATCGTCACTAAAGAAAATAAAGATTTCAAAAGTTTTAAAATCAAAAATAATGGTATTAAAAAAACATTATCGAAAATAACAAAACGGATGAAATTAACAGCAACTTTGGGGAGAAATACATTGTAAGCAATGATAATTATTTAAGTGAAACTCATAAAGAATATAGAAATAGTCAAATAAGTTCTAGTAAAATTTGCACGCAAATGGATAATATTGAGGTTGACAATATATCTATTGGTGATGCAAAGACATCGGATACTGCCATTGGAGTTGATAATATATCTGTTAATGATACTAATATATTGGATGATTTTCTTGAAGACGACAATAGTAATCTATTTAATGATAATATATCAGACAAAACCATTGGATGTAATAATAATGTATTGGATGATAATTACAAATTTAATCAAAAAAATATAGACAAAACTGAATATTTTTTAAAAAACAATTCCAGTATAAACGGTAGCTTTAAAGATAAGGAAAACTCTATTATATTTGAAAGCTTTGATAATAAAAGCATTCATGATGAAAATAGTTTTACCACAAAAAATGAACTTGAAAATGTGTATATTTCTATGATATTAAATTTATTTATGAATATCAATAAAAAAATAGATTCTGTTGTAGAAACTAAAAATATGAATACTAATATATTAGAACAATGTTATAAAAAAATGGTTTGTAACGAATACGAGGATGCAATGAATATTATAAAGTTAAATATAAATAATGTGAATGATATTGAAGTGGAAAAAGAGAGAGATTTATTATATATGAAAAAAGAGTTTCCGGTGATTTTTCACAATTTAAAACAAGAATTTGGAAATTTCAAAGAATCAATCAATAAAATTAAAAATAAATTACAATATATGATGAAAAACTATGAAAACAATTTGTGCAATAGTATAACTATCGTAAAAACATTGGAAAAAGAAAAATATGAATTAGAAAAAATATGTGAAGTACTGGCTACCGAGAAAAACAATATGAAAGACAATTTAATCGAAATTTTAGAAAAACATGGGTCTTCGGAAAATTTAGAATCAAAATTAGAAATAGACTTGTTTGAAAATATAAATTTTATACTTGTAGCTAAAGAAACTGAAATTGCAAAATTAAAAGAAGAAATTGAAAAGGTATCCGAAACAATTAGAAAAAATGAAAGATTGACTCGAGAAAATGAATTGAAAAAGTTAGAAAATGATAACAAACAACTAAAATTTATCATTAATAAGATTCGAAATGAAAATATAATTTTAACTAAAGAAATGAATAAGCTGGGGGAAAAAAACATAACAGATAAAAAAACATTGATTTTATTCAATGACGAATTAAAAAAAATGAAAGAAAATTTGAAAGAAAAAAATTATATTATTGAAAGACAGAAAAAATTGTTGTATTTATTACAAAACAAATTGGGCTTGTCAAATGATATTACAATTGAAGAATTAAAAAGGAAAAAAAGAAATAGAAAAAAAATTTAAAGATGAAAAAGATTTTGTACAAAGAAATAAAATTGAAAAGGAATTAGAAGATGTGAATAAACGACTGATAGATTTTTTAAATTTGAATAACAAAAAATATTAAATAAATATATTTTTTATAGTGATTTTAGAGGTCAGAGAAAGTCTTACGACCACGAGTGTAAAACTAAGCGCATCAAGCTGTGAATGGTTATTTTGAAAAAGAGGAAAAAATAAAAATTATCTCAGTAAATAAATTTAATAAGAATGATTTTGAAAAGCTGCTATCTAATGTCATTACATTTTAAAATTTAGTATTTGTTTAATAGAATAGTTATAATCATTGACGTAACCATGGTCGTTTACATCTATTATTTTTTCTAAAAAATTTCTAACCAGTAAAATTTCACTTAAATTTTTCCATTTATTGTTCAAGAATACTTTCATGAGAGACATCACACACAAAACAACAAATAATATTTACTTTAACAAAAGAGCAGCCTTTTCCGGGTATCCCCGAGGGCACGTTAATCATTTTAATTTTTTTGTGAAATTTTGTATTTGATTATTAAAAATAGTTATTTAAACTAAAGCATCGTTGATTAAAATTACCAGAAACAACAATCTCAGTCCGATGGGTAATGGACCGATAGCGTAGTAAAAAATTAAAGTAAATCGACTTGGCTGTTACTTGTGTCCGTCTACTGTTGTCATATGTCGTATAGCCTTGTTTTCATTTAGAATATATTTATTGTTATTTTGGTTGTATGTCATACTTGCGTTTTTTTGTCAGGGTTGAATTATATTTTAAAAAAATCTAAATTACTTAACTTATTGCTTTTTACTACTCTAATCTGAGCATACACGGATCGGTAGCTTTCCTTTCATGGCTAAGTTTGTCGGAAAGTCTTGAGACCGACAAACAATATTGTAAATTGAATTTTAATTACGACAACTAAATAAAATGAATTTAATGTTAATTGTTAGATATTGTATTAAAAAACTCAAAAGTTTTAATTACATCAAGTAAAAACAATATACTTTTTTAAAATTTATATGTAATGTCATTTATAAAAAATTAGAATTTGTTTATTCAATTTTAGAAAATTAAAACAAAAAAAGTTAAAAACAAATAATTTACAAATTAATTAAAAAAAATAAAATTAAATAATTTATTAATTAAATGTTATATATGGAAATATTTTATACTTCTAATAATAATAAATCATTATATTGAATAAAAATAAATAGTTTACAAATTAAATGAAAAAGTTAAAAAATTTTAACTAATCTAATAATCATTTCTAAATTACAAAACGATTCTAGATTTTAAATCTATAAAAAATATACGTGGTAGTCCCGTTGGGATCTACCTGCTAGCTTGTATCGTACAAATATAAAAGTCGAAACAGTTGAAATCATAAGTTTGGCTTGATTTAAAGACGTATTCATAGTTTTTGTAATATTACATTTTGATTAAATGTAATATTATTTCGATAAAAATACAATATGTAAATGTTTATAACATTTGAAGTATAAATTATTATCATATATAACATCATATTTGGAGAGAACAAGTATTGCAATAGTGCTAAGCTTACTACGATATGTTTTTGTAATTACGTTATTAATATTTTGTTTATTTATAAATTAATATAAAAAGAACAACCGTGGATGACAAAAAAATATGCCCATGACAAGAAAAAATAATAACGTTAAACACATAAAAAATTAAAAAAATGAATAATGGGTAAATAGACGCAAGTATCAAACTATATTGTCTGATATCTATACTTTAATTTGTATTTTTATAACAAAAACATTTAAATTTTGGTTAACAATAAAATACAAATTCTCTGTTCAAATTTAAAAAATTGAGTCTTTTATTTCATCTTGTAAGATGTTAGATCAAGAGCTGTAAGCCATTAGTACTAATTTTATAGAGTCTCTACGTGACAGAATGAGATTACTAAAAAAACATTAAGGTCTGAAGCAAAATAAGCTTTGTGGACAAGAGCGTGCTTATTGTTTTTAATTATTAAAGCTTACAATAGTATGATAAGGGTAGTTTCCCGAGTTTAGAAATATTATTTTTGCATTGTAGCAGACTGAATGGTGGTACAAACCGGTGATTTTAAAGTGTTTTTGCAATAAAACTTTTTTCTTAAATGTGAAACAGTTATTTTTTCGGAATAAAAGTTTGATAAATTAAGATAGGAATAGTTTCCAGTTTTCCGAAAACATTATTTTTGCATCGTGAGGGACTTGTTACTAAAAAGCGATATTTTTTGTGTCATATATGGAAATAAGCTGAGAAAATTTATAAATGCAAGTTTCAAAATACTGATATTGTTATTTTTTATATAATAGTTCAGATAAGTTTTTTTATTTTGTTGTCGCAATAAAATATTGTTAAAAAAAATAAAATATTTTAAGTTATTATAAAAATTAATAAAGGTTGTGCATATTTACTCTTATTTTATGTAATATATTACAAATATCTAATTACATATATTGCAGATTTAGTGTGTTAAATTTTCTTTTAAAATTGCTTTATTATGACTCATAGAACTTTAAATAATCATAAATTTTTAAATAAAACCTTATCTCAGAAAAGAATTTGAGAACATGCTCTTAACCAACTCACTGTTTATCAATAATATTTAAAATTTATGTTATAAATCATCACAATCTATATATTTTCTACTTCTCATGTATGGAAGACATTACAACTATTTTTTTAAAAGTTATATCCTAGTTCTTGGCAAAAATCAAATAAAATACTATCAAGGACAAAATAAATCTATAAATATTTATTGATACGATTTAGTAATAAAATTTATTAGAATATGACTGGCGTATACTCAAAAATTTATATATTTTCCATCGGTCTAAGTTTATTAATATATAGCCGGTCTGGAGTTCAGAATTTATATATTCTGTGAATGTTTATTAACATTTGGGCATAAATTGTTATCATATATAACATATTGAATGAATGAATGAATAGCTAAAATTTTCAATTGGGAACATATGTCATATATGATACTACTTTATATCCCTGATTATTACAAGTCATAATACATATATCGGTTTAAAAATTAAAAAGTTTTTATTCGTTGATAGAATGTCTACATAGAGTTATTGTTTATACCAATTGTGTACAGCCTATTAGCATTGATTTGTATCATTGGTTTAATTGTGCGAGTGTTCAAATAGCATGATAATCATCGATATATTTATTTATCAAATATTTTAATTAGCATATTTTTATTGGGTTTTTTTCTTTAAAAATCATAAATACACTAATAAATTTTCATTTTAGAAAATATAAACAAACAATATTTATACAAAATCAAATATATTCGCATAGTTTTAAACTTTTTAAATGAACCTGTTAGACTTTTTGATTGAAATGTATGATTGGTCTTTTTTTGTAAATTTTTAATTAGTTAATTTTTGAAAAAAAAATCTATAAATTCAAAAATATTACAAAAATCATAATGGCAGATGACAAAAAGCAAGAATCTAACAGTGATAACAAAACATCCAACAGCAAGTTCATATATATGATGTCAGCTATTTCATTTTGTAGTTTTGCTTTATTGCTCTTATTTACTGAAATACTTTTTGATGCGTCAATAAAACATCGGACTTTTACAATAATATTAACAGTCTTATTCATTTTAGCTCCGCTTATTTTGATATTCTTCCCGGTTAAAGGTTTTACTAAATATATAGCAATAGGGTGCTGTGTTGCGACGGTATTATGCTGTGTATGTTTGTTCTGGTACAGAAATAAAGTAACAAGAGTATGGATACCTAATGGCTATCCACTTAAAACTAGTGATGAAGAGGTTCTAGAAAATTTAAAGCTAGGATCAGTCCGGCTGGTGTAGTGGTAATTGCAGGATCACCCAAATTTAAATTTGCAAAAGCAGATCAAGTAAAAGAATTATTTTTATCATTAGCGCAAGAAAAATTTGAAAAGAAAGATTCTTTAGAAAAAAATGATAATACAACTGATAAACAATCCGAAGAAGGAGCAGATGAAGGAAAAGAAGGAGAAAAAAGATGCTGAAAAAGATGAAGACAAAAAAGACGAAAAAGATGAAGTTAGCCCTAAAGACTTGGAAAATATACTTAAAGATCTAGTGAGTAACGCTGATGGGGACAATAAAGATGCCAAGTCTGCGTCTGATATTAAAGAATTTAAACTCTTAGGTGCCAAGCTTTCAAAAATTTACAAACCGGGAAGTATTGTAGTATTGCCGATGGCTGATTTTTCACCAAGGAAATTAACGATGATGAAGAATATCGTAAAGCATGGAATAGTAGATATTTCAGAATTCGATAAAAAGAAAGATGACCAAAAAAAACTGAAGAAAACAAATAAAACAAATTTAAATTAACTGATTTGTAAGTTGAAGTTGAAGTATTTTGAAAATATCAAGTTTTTTTAAATAAATGTGCATTCAAAAATTTTTTTTGAAGTAAAATTAAATACAAAGTAACTTTTAAAATAAATATATTTGTAAATGTTTATTAACATTAGATGCAAATTACTATAATATATAATAATATTTATTGTTTAAATATTAAAATTAGTTTTTTTAGTAACGGATTCACAATGTAAAACAATAGTTTTAAAAAAAATTCGAATTATATTTTTTATCTTTGGTTAAAAAATAAATTTGTTGACAGTGTGGCCGTGATTATGTCTTTATTGATATAGTAAAACAGAATAAAAGTAATTTGTTGAAGGTTAAAAATATTTATGACGTGCAATTTTTAAGATGTCATCATCATCTTGCTGTTATTTATTAATCTCTATCTTATACATCTCATTTATAACAACTTGGTTTTCTTTGTTCCGTCGTTTTCCGATGTAATATATATAGCATTTCATTAAAAGCTGTCGAAGATGATGATAAAACTCAAATATTTTTATGAATAATTAGCCCCTGTGCTATATCACAGTATCGGTTATACTGCACCATATCCACACTATTTTAGTAATAATTATTTTGATTGACGAAAGACATAATGCAGGCACAAACTTTTTTATCAATGATTGCGTTTTTATTATCAAAGCAAGACAACATGGATATTTCATTTATAGTAACACATAGATGTTTGACTAATAATATCATTTGTCGTACCTGAGAAGACGGACTGTGTATTTAACTAATTATCATCCGACTTTATGATTACTTTTTATAGTGCTAATTAAAAAATAAATGGTGAATTTAGAAAAACAAAATTATTTTTGTTATAATATCTTGAATTGAATACGATTTATACAAATATAAGGTTTTTTCTAAACACATAGATTCTGAATTAGAAACCCAGGTATTTCTTTAACGTATTAATTCACACATAAGATTTATTAGACATTCTAATTTTTTTACTGACTTATTTATTTTGAAATAAATTTTTTATACAAAATTTTTCGAAGTATTTTTGCCCATAATGAATTCTAATCCTAATGAAACTGAATCAAACGTATCAAAAATTATAAGACGCGCTTTATTGGACAATCAACCTATAGAAGAAAAAACTATCAATTTGTTAAAGAATCTTAAAATAAAATATTATGATTTTGGAAACGACCTTCCTAAGGCAACAATCATTTCTGTAGACAAAAGCTTACTTATTTACATCAAGCTTTGTTATTCTAAAATTATTTCAGAACTTAAGAAAATATTTGTTAATAACATGATTTTATTTATTGAAGAAGAAGAAATAATTCCAATAAAGGGACACAATCCAAACAGGAAGAGGGAATCATTGATCCAAAGCCTGGTTTTCCCATCTGTACTCATTGGTAGAGTTTCTGATGTTCAAAGTGAAAACGAAATAACTCAAGAGGTCTTATTAGATGCTAAACATCAATTCTGGAACTCATCTGAACTCAAAACTCTTAGAAAGATTATGACTGATTTATTTAAAGCCGATTTTAGAATAAAATATTTTGCATTCCCTAAAATATTAAATGAATAAATATTTAATTTATTTTTTTGTTCAATTATTCAAGAAAGTTTATTTTTTTGATTGGTCACATAAAATTTAAAGGTTATAATATCGCTAAGATAGTGGAAATAAATACTTTCTATTTTGTATAATGCCATATTTAAGAGCAATTGGTTTCAAATATTCTTTAAGACTATAAATTATTTATGAATAAACCAAAGTAAAGTAAAAAGAACATATTTATTGGTAGGCATTTTATCCTCCAATGGCGCAAAATAAAAGTCTGCCACAATGCAAAATAGTGTTTTCAAAACATTGAGAGTTATATCTATCATACCTTTCTAGGCTTTAATTACGATATACAAATACGCGCGACCTTCCAAAAAATATTATTATTTAGCGTAGGCATTTTATCAGACAAAATTAAAAAAAATTATTATTTAGTTCTTAAATTTGTTTCAGAAATACTGTTTTTTAGTAATCTTATTTTGCGATGGTGGCTATAAACTTACTAGTGAGGACCAACAAGTCCTGCAACCACTTCGCAGCATCCTGGGAATTATTTTGTTTAAATAGTGATTTTGTGAATATAATAAATACCTTGCTTTTTCATTCTGGTTACAAGAAATTTAAATTGCTAGAAAATGAATAATAGCTATAACTTTTTTTAAAATACAAAAATGAATTCCCCTATATGCAATCACAAGAAGAAATAGCAAATAAATTACTAGAAATATTCCCGCAATTAAAAAAGGAAGACGCACACACTCTTGCTTTTTCTCGTGATCCATTTCCCGTTCTTGTTACGCGTGTATTAAATAACAACATCGAAAGACCATATTCAGATATAAAATTCTTCAAAAATCAAATCAATTATAGGAAAATTGAAAAAGAATACAATTATAAAGAAGTTATGAAAAATAAAAATTTACTGAGTCTGAAAAAAACTTATAACAATCCAGAAATATTTGAGATGGTTTCAACAAATATTAAAAATGCTATTGCAGATTATAGGGCCGAATCAAAGGAAATTTACAAAAGAATCGAAAGAATAATGCTTTCCAGCGGGTATTGTATTCAAACAACGAGACATTTATATGTATCAGATTTAGATGATCTTAGAAGCAAGGCAGAACAACTAAATAAGCAAGCCGCAATGCTTCTAATACGATTGGCAGTCAAGAACAATCAAGAAGTTGATCTGCATGGGTTTTATGTGAAAGAAGCATTGTTGTTTTTGGACGATTTGTATTTGTATTTTAATTTTAAGAAGATTGTATTGATCACTGGAAGAAAAACAAGAAGCCAAAAAATAAGGCCAATAGTTGAAGAATGGCTTAAAAAAAATGGCTTTGATTTTTATGACGACGGACCGAAAATTTATGCAACAATAAAGAATATTTTGTGAACTGATTTGTTTGTCTCAGTTTTTGAAATAATAATCTATTTTAATGACCTAGAGATTCGTTTGAAAACGTATACTTATATATTTGTATAATAATAGTTTAACTTCAATGTTATATATTCACAACTGTTAAGATATTTAATTAACACAATATCTGTGAGGGATTTTTAGTGAATGCGAGCCCCACAGTACTAACTCAGTATACCCGTCCGGAAAGTGGTCTGTGTAGGCATTTCATCCTCCACTGGTGCAAAAATAAAATAAAAATAATTAAAACCAGATCTGTATTATTTAATATTAAATGTAATTAGCGACAACACCAGATCAATAATTTTGAAATTTAAACGTTTTTTTGTTGGCAATTTAATAGCGTAGAATCATACATTAAAACAGTAGTTGTTAAACGCTTGAAAGTATTTATTTTAGTTATTTTTAAAATTGTGAAAATAAAAAAATAATTAAATAAACTTAGGTAGAGTTGACTGAAGAGCCAGCGGCAATATCAACATAATAAATACGTTGTTATAAATAAACTAGAGTAGATATATGTAAACGCCTGCAACAGTATAATTCTGACGTATTAAATAGTATTAATTTTCAATCAATAAAGCATGACGAATAATAATAAAGGAGATTCCAGATTGTATAAAAAGTGTCTGTCGTATATAAATAAATAAAGCATGATAAATGATGTTTATTTTAATTTAAATCGTAAATTTAAACAACATTACCTTGAACTTAAAATGCTAGAAAATACCGATGATGTTTTTTTGTTTTTGCGAAAGTTTCTTTTATATTTAGAATCAGACGATGAATGTTATAACAGATATTTTATTCAATCAAATCCTTTGGTTTCAAAATCAAAAAATATTGAATTTATGAGGAACTTCAACATCCAAATTGGAAAATTTCTTGATGAAACATACAAATTAGCAAAAGAAAATATACATGAACATTCGAAAAAAGGAGAAACAGCATGTTATTTAGGTGTGGCATACGAATATGGATTATTCAATAAGCCAAAAGAGCATAGTATGGCATTTCATTATTACAAAGTTTCAACAGAATTAAAAAATAAGTTTGGAGCATTCAAACTAGCAACATGCTACAAAATAGGGTTAGGTACAGCAATAAACTACGAAAAAGCAATACATTTTTACAAATATGCTGCAAATCTTAGATTGGTTGAAGGGATGCACATATATGGCAATATTTTACTTAAGGGATTACTGAATTCGAAAAAAATATAAATTTAGGAAAACAATTTTTGGAATTGGCATCCAGGAATGCTGATATGACATATTCCTATCCTTTATTTGATTTAGGTAAATTGTATGAACCTAATTATGAAGAAGTGAAAACAGATAAAACATCTGAAGATACAACAAAAAGTGAAAACAGATAAAACATCTGAAGATAACAATAATCAAATAGAAACAGATAAAGATTACGCGCTAGAAATATATCATAGGGGTGCAAATTTTGGAGATTCTAATTGTATTTATCGATTAGCAAAAGCTTATGAAACAGGATATATTTTAAAAAAATTTGAAAAAATCATATAAATTTTACAAACTAGCTGCTGAAATGGGTCATTTTTCTGCACAATTAAAGATTTCTGAATTATATTATAATGGAAATCTCAATAAACATAGCAAACCTGAATTTTCTAAAGCTTTACAATGGGCTATATTTGCAGCGACAAAAGGAAATGCCCGAGCTTCTTATGCTGTGGGCAATTATATATTAAATGGATGCGGAGTAAAAAAATAAATTATTGGCATTGTGGTGGTTCACAATTTCGAGTACTTATGGATATAATGAAGCAGACGTAAAATTAAAGAAATTAAATAATTGGGTAAAAAAAATAATCAAAGCCATCTGAAAAAAACAAAAAATATAGATGAAAATGAATGTTGCTGTTTATTTTAATAAATATTTATTTGAAATTTGTGAATGATTTCGTTGGAATAGGATGTTGTGTTTAATCATATATTAATTTATACAATGTCATGACACAAAAGTAAATAATTATGACAAATTAATTTTTTTAAATTTAAAAAGTAAATGGATTTGTTTTATTCTTGATATTTATATTTTTTACGTGTACAGAAAACAAATGCTATAATATAACTTAAATATTCCGCTATTATTATTTAATAAAATTATGGTATTGCACTAAAATACATTTTTTAACTATAAAGAATGTTTATTACATAGTAATTAAATTTATTTAAAAAACCAATTTTTATTTTTTGTCCTTTTTTAAAATAGAATCATAACTTGATGCGCTTCATTTTATGTCGTGTCCAATAAGACATTCTATGATCATTTATAATTAAAAACACACAAATATACATATTTAATATAGCATGTAACTAACTAACTAACAAATATTTATCAAATAATAATCTATAATTGATCGAAAGGATGTGAAAACATATTTTCATGATTAGTTTTGATCTCATCTGTATCGAATAAATTGAAAATCACAACAATGAATATCGTTACAAATATACAAAAATAAATTAGATAATATACATAATGAGCTAATCCGAAAATTTTATATTCATAATCTATTTGCATCGTAACTTCTTGATTTTGCTTATAATGCATAGCAGCATCTACAATTTGTAATAAATCTGGTTTATCTGAAACTATTTTTGGAAAACAATCACAAGAATATGATATTTTTATTGAATTGTATTTACGAAGATCAGGAATCTTTATTTCTACATTGTTGAAAATAATTTTCTTATACGCATCTGCTCTAATTTCAAAATTATCACAAAATATTTTAATAAAAAACAATAAAAGTATCATAGGGTTAAATTATTTTATAGAATTATATTGATTTGCAATAAAATTTATGTAAATATGTAATTTAAACAGTAACATAAGATTAGTAATGAGTTAGTGCATTTCTTAACAAATTGATTTACAAAAATGGAAAACAAATAATTTTGTCAAATAATGTAAATATGGTTAAGGATGTATCAGCTGATGCGATGAAACAGCATAAATAATTATATATAACATCAATATTTGAAATTTATATTTTTTTAAAATTGTTTTGTATTTTAAATTATTTTGTACTTAACTTATAAAATTGTTTTATAGAATTGTTTAAAATAACATAAAAAAGTTATTAACAAATATTTTGATATACCCATGGATGATGAATTTAGCAATATAAAATTAGCTTACAAAAAATTAATAATGAAGTTACCTAAATATGTTGAAGAAAACAAAAAGAATGAAATTAAAGAATTAATTGAAAATCTTTTAAATTTATTAAACAATCATATTTCAAAAACAAATGATTAATAAATTTCACAAAATGTTATATAATTTGCAAATAAGAAATGTTATATATATATTAAATTAATAGTATTAATTCTTTAATTTGAACTACAATATTTCTAAAATATGGCATGGGTCATTTTTGTGAATCAATTTATTTATTTTAAATTTGATTGGTGTTTATTTATTGTCGCTTAGGTTTTATTTATATTGAGATTTATACATTAAACGCCATTATATTGCAAAAAATATCGACTAATTATAATAGTAGTTATTAAGTATTACATTTGTTATTAGTAACATTTTAATTATTTTAATAAATTAGTATTAAAGAATTTTAGAAATGTTACAATGACCGTATCAATTGAAACATAATATATTGTATTATGTAGATATCATTAGATTTTTAATTGTTAATATATTATGATGCCACTTACGAATATTAGCAAAATATTTTAATAAATTTCAAGCATTTTCAATAATTTAACTTGTCGATTATTTATTTTTGTAGTGCTTTCGAGCATTAAGAGTATAAAAGATGATTATATGTGAATGTTTAAGATATGAATCATGATATATAACATTTTATTTATAAATTCAAATCAATGTTTTACATAGATAAAAAAATAAATAATGTTATATAGTTTTAAACAGTTTCTAACATATTAAAAATTTATTACTAATAATGAAACGTCAGTTATGTAATTTAACAAAAGTTTTGTAAGTTTGATATGCTAAACCTTTATTTAAAGTCGCTCCATGACTTTATGGAAAGTTAAAAAATAAATATTCTTATTTCTGAAAAGATTCCTTGAGAACAAAATTGTAACCAACTGATTTTAAAAAACATAAGTACTTGTAGAATTTTCAAAAAATATTGCGAATACAATTTGTTAAATACTTATTAAAAAAGTAATGCTCCGACTGGGACTCGAACCCAGGACCTTCGCGTTATTAGCACGACGCGCTAACCAGCTGTGCCACCAGAGCTATTATTAATACTAGTCGATTAGAACTTATGGATTAATTTTATTTAATCATAACTTTTATTGTGTTTTTCAAACATTAGAGTATGAAATATTTCTATATATAATTTAAAATTAATTTTAAAAAATAAAAAATATGTTTATAGTAAAGCTGCAAATTATGCTGATTCTATTACTGCAGGCTCATAAATTATCTTCATTTTACTTTATTTATAACTAATGCCCTTTTTATTATTCCCAAGTCCTCAATGGTAGTCAAATGAAATACTTTCAAGCCCAGCTTTAGCACTACTAATTGGATCTATAGTTATATGCTATTAGTTGGCAAATTAATTATGTGCATTTCGTGTGATATCATGCGAGATTATAATTATTTTGAAGGCGATTTCATTACAAATAATTATTCTCACTATTTTTATTTTAACTGTCTGTAATCTGTTCTGGCTAAAATAACATATTGATCAAATACTCCTTTTCTTTATCTGAATAAATACATAGAGCCTATTTGACTTAATGTCTATCCACACATACGTTTCTGAAGAATATTATTCATATACGACCGATTTAGGATAATTTTGTTAAAATTTTTTTCACCCAATATGTCTGAAAATAAAATAGAATTAGAAGATTTAATATATATGAAAGATGGTACTAAAATAGAGATCGATGAAGACACTTCTTTTGCAAAAGGACGCACACAATGTCATATGCGATGAAGTAGAAGATTTTATAAAAAAGCCAAAGGTAGCAAGTAAAAGTGCGGATAAATGTGTTTTTTTTAACAATGTTCCAAATTCAATATTGAAGCAAGAAATAGACAAAATTCTTAAAGTAAGAAATGTTAAAGAAGAAATGATAAAAAAACATATGCAATTTGAATTTGAAAGAAAGATGCAGCATATTAATCGAATCAAAAGCAAGACATATCGAAAAATGAGAAGAAGAGAAAAAATCAGAAGAGAAGAAGTTTTGGAAGAAGAAAACAACTCTATCAGTCAAGAAAGTTCTGGTGAAGATACAATAAGCGAAAATTGTGATACAGCATGCGATAAAATTGTGAATGAGACTGAAATACCGGAAAAATGCGATGAAATCTTGAACGAGTCAGAAGATTCAGATAATATGAGAAACATAGATGATTGCGAAGAAATTGGAGATGTCGTAATTGAATTCAATAAGAAGGATAAAGAAGATGAAACCAATTCAACAGAATCCAGTGATGATAATAACATGATCATGAATGAATTTTGTGATGAAAACATTATTGGAAATGAACTTGAATTTTTACAAGAGAAAGAGGAAATAGTGAAAGAAGAAGCGCCTTATAAAAAAGAAACAGTAATGCCGGGATGGGATGAATGGGCCGGAGAAGGAATAGAAATCAGAAAAAGGAAAGACAATGTAATTATTGAAGAGAAATATGGAATAAAACGAAGTAAACGTAAAGATTATGGTATTAAAATGTTATTATAAACGAGAATGTTGAATTTCCAGATAAATACAAATCCAATATTCCGTATGGATACAATGAAACGAATATTTCAAAAAAATGCAAACACCTATATCGAGAGAAACAAATTCATTGCGTATTTAAAAGATTTTTGAATTTAAGCAATAAAAACGAAAACATACCTGGAAAGACGATCAAACCAGTTGAATTCGAAGAGAATTAAAAATAACATGTTCATAATTATCAATACAAGAAAATTTTACATTTTTCTAATTTGATTTTTTGATTCAGTATTTGGATGTGTGTCTAGAAGCATCGATAAAAAAATATTGTTCAGATTAATAAACTGAGGGTATTTTTAAATAAAAGATATAATTTTTTTTTGCAAGCGTTTAATCTCATTAGAAATAAATACAATTTCAAAACAAATAAAACTAATATAATTATAAAACAACACTAAATAATATTTTATTTAATGTAAGCCTGTTTTATAGTAATAACATCATAGTTACTTCTGATTGAAGCTCAAAAAGTATGATTAGTGAATATTTTTATTTCAAAATATATGTACCGGTGATTTTAATATTTGTTCTAATAAATAATTTATTGAAGATTAATATTTGTTTTTGGTTGTTATTTAGAGTATCAGGCTGATGCCAAATTCCTCGTCGTATCTGCCGTGGATGTTTCTTCTAGCATACTTACCTTTTTTGCTTCCTTTGCCTCGAAGATAGTCAAAATAAATACTTTCAAGAGTCTTCTAAGCACCATTGACTGGATGTACGCTATATTGGTTCTAAAAATATATTTAGAATAATTCCATTTCTTGTAAATGTTAGGAATATAAATTATTATCATATACGACATGATATTTCGTTCTAATAGTTATTAACGTTAAAAATATTAATAATTAAAAAACCTGGAATCAGGCCCAAGTCGTATGATGGAGGGTTTTTAGTGAGTGCGAGCCACAGTACTAGCACCTGATACCTGTCCGTAAGTGGTCTGCGTAGGCAGGCCATTTTATCTGGCATCAAAAAAACTCCAGATATCCTACAATAACAAAATAGGACCGGAGTCAGCAGAGGGTTTTAGTAAGTAGAATTCTCATGTATATAATGTCCAGGTTTACCGGGACAGCAGTTCTCGATGAGGATCCCTTCGTTGTCGCAAAAAAAATCCAATGGCGAAAAATAAAATAGTGAATCCTGAAGATTTTAAATTAATTCACATTGAATGATGCATTTGAATACGAACAAATCGGTATATTCTTGATCTTAAATAATGAATTTAAGTATAAGACATGTGTCTTGAAATAACATCCTTTACAAAAAACGTGAACAGCTTTTAATTATGTTTTAACGAAAAAAATAAAATAAAAATTTATTCGGCCTTTAATTGTACATCAACCGGTGAATTTTTAAGGAAATCCACTATTGCCATCATATTTTTATCATAAATATGCAATTTAAATAATCTTTGATGAACTCTGAGTTTATATCTTGAAAAAGTCGCGGTACCATTACCACACGGTGATTTTCGCGTAGTGAGGCAAGCTTCTTCCACTGGCAGAATTAATGGCAACTCTCCAAGCATATCGAATTTTTTGACAAATTCATAGAATTCACGACTTATTTTATTGATCAGATTCTTGTTAGTACTAGACATTGATATAGAGATTTGATTTATCGAGCCAGGATGTTGTGTTACAATATCATCTTTTTTCTCCGTAAAAACTTCTTGCATTATTAGGGTAAATTTTTATCTTCAAAAAATAAAAAATTTCTCTTTCTTTTTATTTCAAAAATCCCTTTATTTTTTTTATAATTTCTTATTAATTTCCAAACAGCATACTTTGAGAATTTCTGCCGCATCTTTGATCTTCGTTAATAAATTAGTTTTCGTTTGATCTGATTCATTCTCAAATTGAATCGATAAATTAATTGCTGAACTCGACGGGTGTGGCACATTATAACCACAGAATTCGACATTGGGCATATTCCAATTGTTTGAAATGATCCACTTAAGCGGATTAATAAGTGTATGAGTTTCATCTTTAATCTCTACCGTGAGCTCATCTAAAATTTTCAATTTTTTCATTTCTGACTCATTCATAGAAGGTTCAATTGTTTTTGAAATTATCTTTTTTGATTCAAAATAATTAAAGCATCTACAAACAAATAATAATTTTAAAAATATGTTATCTTTCACAACTAAATCTAAAATAAACGCTACATCTAAATTTTTTAATTATTTGAATCAAAAAGAGATTGTATTTTTTTATTTAAGTGTGAAACACACACTACGGCTTAAAAACTAGTTAGTATGAATTCTTCACGCTGGGAACTTAAAAGTTATTTGTTTAATTTAAAATGTAAACATTGTGTATTGTCTATGAATTCAGAACAATATATTGGCGAATTTTTAAAAAAATGACATTTTTTTGTAATATTTATCAATATGATGCTTAGGATCCGTGTAATTATTGGCAACATCATATTAAATAATTATAAATGTCTAAATAATATACTAAATAAACGCTTTTAAATTTTCAAATGTGAACATTACATACTTTCTATATTTCGAAAAAAATTTCATTTTTATTTATCGTTGCAATTTGGTACCGTAAATATATGGGAAATAAGAAAGATGTAAAACTGTTAGATAAGTTGTTGAAAAAGAGAGAAACAATATCTCATAAGACAATAGCACTGGAAAACAAAATATTTAAAATTGAAAGTTATTATATTGAACTGGCAAACGGGTTTCCTATCACAAAAAACATAGAATTTTATTTAAAAAATAAAGTGGAAAAGAAAAAGACAAATCCGGATGATGTAGAACAACGAGTATTTTCAACTGAAAACCCAGTTGTTAAAACAATAGAATTTGTAGAGTAATCATATAATTCTCAATATAAATCTTGTAAATTGTTAAATAAAAAAAGTATTGTATGGTATTTGTGTCTATAATATCTTAGACAGTTTCAAACTATATAAAAATATTAATCTATGATGGAACAAAGCTTTAATAACCATACATTCTAACAATTATGTACGGTTTCAATATTTCTTCTTACATATGATAATAATTTGTATCTCTAATCTTATAACCATTACAATTAATTAAATTTATTTACGGAGCTATTTTTTTCTCTTTTTTAAAAATGAACATTCACATCTTGATGCGCTTCGTTTTACACTCGTGGCCACTAAAGCTTTATATGACATCTCGTGCTGTTTACATCTCAGGACTAACGGTCTATCCTTCTCGTAAGAGTGAGTCCCTCATAGGTCCCTTAAGCATTTGACCTGAAAATTTAATTTTAAAACTATAAATTTGACAAATTACAAATTTCGATTTTTCAAAGTTAGATGAAGTCATGGAGCAATTTTTTCCCCGCCATTGGAGATAAAATACCTAAGTCTGAAGCGACTTTAAAGAAAGGTTTAGCATACTAAATCTATAACACAAGTTATTCAACTAATCGTTTTGTTAAAAATATTTTGATATCTTTCACGTATTTTTTTGGATGGATGATACATTCCTAAGCTGAAATATCTTCTCATATGATCTGAACCACATCTTTTTATCATTATTTCAATGCATTTGTCAAATTCAATTTTGACATTTTTATCAATAATAAAATACCAAATTAAATTTAAAAAATGATAAATTATTTCTATAGAAGTTGTTTTTTCAACGATATTTCTTATTGCTTTGAATGACTTTTTTTAATATCAAGATCTTTGCTAGTTAAACTGCAACTAAGTAAATGAATTAACAATGAATCACAATCTATTGTAGTCATATTTTCAATAATTTTCAAAATATTCAAAGTTATAGTTTTATTTTCTTGTGCAAATTCGGCTGAGATAAATGGCATTATAACATGTGCATTTGTTTTTGCAAGTTTTACAATTAATTTACAAATGTTATTCTTAAGCATTCGATTTGTCTGGTCTAATTTTATTAAACTTAAAATTTTACATAATTCGATATGTTGCTTTGCGCGTTTACTTAAAATACATATTATGTTTTTAGATATTTTTCCTTTATATTGTGCCAATAGTTTGAATAATAATATTATGTATTTATCAGATATTATTTTTTCCGATATATATTTGAGAAAACTTGTGGTTGACAACAATAATAACTTATTTTTACTATTCAATAAATCATAAAATAAATCATCAATTTCCTTATATTCATTTAAATTGATATTGCGAGATTTATTAAATTTTTTTAATATTTTCATAATTACAACTACTTTTTTTATATTTAAATCAAAATATTTCTCATTCTCATTCTCATTCTCAATTTTATATTTTATATTTTTATATTCAACAACTTGTTCGCGATTGGTACCAATATTATCATTATTTACACATTTTTCAGATTCAACAGCTTGTTTCCAAGTGCTTTTCTCAAAATTTGTTACAACATTATTATTTTTTTCATTGTCATAATCAAAAAACATATCACATATATCATCACTTGCAGTTTCAAAAATGTGATTCAGTGCATATTTACATTCTATCAATTTTTTAAACAAAATTGCACTTATTTCATTTTTATTTTTTACATATTTACTAAGATTTGATACTGCCCAATAACACCCCAATGATTCATAATCTTTCATTATTTTTATCACATTGTTTACAAATTCATTCAACATGTTTTTTTCAAAATACTTAATTGTTTTTTTTATGTTTTTAATTACGATTTTTTTGTTTTCACTTATAAAATTTAATAATAAATTTGCATATGTTTGAATATCAAGTGGAAAAATAACATTCTTATCACTCTTCAATATTATATAAACCACCGTTTCTAAATTATCATTGAAGTATTTGAATATTGAGCAAAATTCTAATTTACTTACTAAAAAACTGAAAATTTGTAACAATTTTTTCGATTTATATTTTTTTATATAATTTAAATATTTGCATATATTTTTTTCGAAAAATATGTAGAGATTGTATTCTTTAGTCTTTTGTGAGTCCACATTTTGTATATAATTATCATTCTCACATATTCTCAAATAAATCAATTTTAACACATTAAAATAATCAAAGGTATAATTATTATGATGATTTAAGTGTTCAAATATAATATCGTCATTTTCCAGTTTAAAATAACTAATGAGTTCCAACAGTTTTATTTCTCTGGTTTTTTGATAAAATTTTACAATTTTGTAGTTTAAATTATTATTTGTTGTTTCAGAGTCTACTAAACCTCTACTTATCGAGTCTGATTTGATATTATATCTAGAAAAATCGCATTGTAATAAACAATCAGCTATATCTTTGTAGCAGGATTTATTATCCAAAAAATTACTAATATGACCAATAAATAAATCTGAAAAAATATTAAAATATCTATGATCTCTTTTAAACATATATTTAACACTTTTGCAAATCAGTTTTTTTCTCTGATACATGTCGAGTTTATTAATTTTTCAAATATGCTTTTAAATATAGAAAAATCTTTTTTTAATCCAATATAAATTAAAATTTTTTTAGAAAAGCGGAAATATTTTTTTTGGCAAAATTTTTTGCTTATCATTGCAAATGTTTTTTCGTTGTCAATACTTTTAGATAATATTTCTGATTGTTTTTCGGGAAAAAAAGTTATAGCATATATTATGAATTTGAAATACTTATCTAATATTTCTTTTTCGTATGAAATATAAAATAGTTCGTTTAGCAATTCAGGTATACGTGATTTTGTCTGAGAAAATATATTCATAATACGTTTATCAGTGTTTTTATTTTTTTTAATTTCATTATTTTTTTGTGCTTCTTTTAAAAAGTCAAATATAATCTTTGGTAATTTCGAATAGTGATTTTTTATCAAACATTTTTTATATTTTAACGCATATTTCAATTTGCAATTTATATAATTATTCAAATTTTCTAGTATATTTTTGTCGCATTCTTGATCATACATAAAGGTTTGTTTTTTTTCAAAATAAACAATATAGCATATTATATACTGATTAAATAAACATTTTCAAGTCGTTAAATGCGAGCATTATATAATTTTTTTGTTAAAAACAAAAAATGGAACTAATTTAAATATTTAATACTATATACAATATTTTTATTTTAATGCTGTAAAAAAATAAATAAAATTACTTTTGAGTATTTTCTTAGTACTATTAGTTAAATACATGGGTTATGATTTATTTTTTGAGTTTATTTGCAATAAAATCATTTTTGCTTAAAACTGAGTTGCTCATATATTAACATAAATAAATAAAATGATATAAAATATAATGTAAAAAAATTAGAAAAAATTGTTTTAACAGTTACTCAGTCCGTTAGAGTAAAAAAATATATTTAAAACACATGGACTGCTCAGATCATACCTTAATAAGCTTTGATTAATAGAGATTTTTTCTGATTTGTCAGAAAAATGGTCTTACACAGACAGGACGATTACTAGAGCTTTTTTTGCTGTCAGATATCATAGAAAGTCTTGCTATGATAACAGTGGTATTAAAAAGCATATATAAATAATCATATAATTAAAAACCCGGCAGCGATGACAAAAATATAAAAAAATTAACAACTCTCATATAAATTTCATGAATTAATAATTTCCATATATAACATTTTATAATTAATAAACACTGATTATATTGAAAATAATTTCCAAATCAACAACAATATTAAGTTAATACTGGTAATGCACAAAATGCGACTCAAATAGCACCAACGACATATCTTAATATAAATAAGTTTATTAATTAATATAAAATCAAAGCATTGTAAATTAAAATTAAAAACCCTTATGAACTTAGAAAAAATTGAAGTAAAAAATTTTAAGTCGTATAAAGGAGTTCACATAATAGGACCGTTTGATAGATTTACTTCTGTGATAGGGCCCAACGGTTCTGGGAAAAGTAATATACTAGATGCAATCATATTTGCATTTAATGTCCCGCTGGAGTCAATGCGTGCCAAGAATCAGGCTGATGTGATAACCCACGGAGAGTCTGATTGCTATGTACGGATATGGATAATGTCACAAATATTCGAAAGAAAGTTAAGACGAAAAGACGAAGGGTGTGTAAATGGGTATATGCACAACGAAAGAAAAATTGGACAAAGGGACTACAACGAGTTATTAGAAAAGATTGGAATATTTGGAAAGATCAGGAACTTTGTAATATGTCAAGGAGATATAATAAATAGCGATGTAAACCTTTTAGACATGATTGAAAGTGTATGTGGAAACGCAAGACTAGTAGAAGAGTACCGAGATGTAGAAGGGAAGGTGAAGGCGAAGAGCAAAGAGCTTTGTGTACTTTACAACAGGAGGAAGGAGCTACTTCGCTGTGTTGAGGAAGCCAATGCAAGCAAGACGAAGGAGGCTAATTTTGAGAGATTAATAAAAGAAAAGGAAAATGTAGAAAGAAAAATAAAGTGGTTGGAAATCAATAAAAGAAAAAGAAGAGTGGAAGAACTATGCAGTGAATTAAAGGAGAAAAAAGAGTCTGAAATAATAAAAAGCTGGGCGGAAGAGCAGGCAAAGTTGGAAGAGTTGCGAAAAATGGCGGCAGCAAAGCAAAGAGAGTATTTTGAGAAGGAAAATGAGATATTTTACAAAGAAAAAATGAATGAGAAGGATAAACTTTTGGTAAGAGAAAAAGTAGAGGAGACGGAGGCGATGAGAAACGAATATGCAGCATTTATGGAAAAACTTCGACGGAAAATTGAATATATAGAGGAAATTAAGGGGAAAAAGGGCGATGAACGTTGTGGCATTAGTTTCAAAGAAATGCGTGAGTATTTGGAAATATTAGATAAGGATATGCAAACCATAGCAAATGATGTAGAGGAGAAAGAATACGAACTGGTGGATAGTGATGAAGAGAGACAATTAAATGAAGCGATTTTAAATAATTTTGAAAAGCTGAAAAAACGAAACGAAACGACACAACGGATAAAGACGTTAGCAAAGAAGAAAAATAAGCTTGAAGAGTGGATCGAGGAGAATAAAATGAAGGAGGCTGAAAAGGTGAAAAAAAGAATGCTTTAGAAAAGGAAAGAATGGGGCTGAAGACAAGACTGGGGACTAGGGAAAGTATGTATGATCGGGTGGTAGAAGACGAGAAGAGAAGAGAAGAAGATTTGGCAGGGATTATGAAAGAAATATTATTGAGACGGGCAAGAAAAAATGAGATACGCAAGACTAGTGTTTTAAATAGTGCGATTAGCAATCTCAAGAATATGTATGGAGGAGTTCACGGTAAGGTCTTGGACATTGTGCGACCAATCCAGAAACGATACGAGACAAGTGTGGGGGTATTGTTAGGTGCTCACGGATACGCGGTGGTAGTAGAAAACGAGAGAGTAGCATTAGATTGTATAAAATATATGAAAGAACATAAAGCGGGTAAATTGACGTTTTTGCCTGTATCGAGAATCAAAGGTAGGGGTTCAAGCGGGAGAATGATTCAAGAAGAGAATGGTGTGTGGGAAGCTGAAAAATGTGTAAATTTTGACGAGAAATACGCCGGTATTGTTGAATATGTTTTGAGTGGAAGCTTGATAGTGGAAGATGGTACGAAGGCGAAGGATATTCTTTACAGACGGGGACATAGGGGTAATGCATGTACATTGGATGGAACGCTTTACACACCTGATGGGCTAATAAGCGGTGGTAAAGAGGTGTATAACAAGTTTGAAGAGAGTGTATTCGAAGAACTGATGGAAAAGCGTAGAGAAATACTTGAACAGCTAAGGATTTTACGCGAGCGAAAAGAAACCTTCGGGGAAGTCTTGAATGTCAAAAAAAGAATATCTGAACTCGAGAAAATGATCGCTGGGCTTGAAGACGAAGAGCCGATACACGACATGAAAGAACAAGCGGGGCGATACGAAAATGAAATGGTGGAAGAGGAGGAAAAACTGCGAGAGCTGGAGGCAGAGCTAGGTGATTATGAGGCTTTGAGAAAACGAATAGGTGATTGTAGCAAAGAAAGAGAACGTGCGTTGATTGTACCGTTGCTAGATCAAGTAGGTATAAGTTCCTTAAGCGATTACAAGATGATTCAAAAGGAAATTGGTGAGATGAAGCGGATTTCGGCAAGGCTCGGCATTATTGAAGAAAATATGGAAAGTGCAGCCAAAATATCGGTGTGTGGTTCCAACACTACGGAAAAGATCAGCTTTTGCGAAGAAAACAGGGAAATGCGTGAGTTTAAAAGAACAACAGAAGAGCTTGAAGAAATAAAAAGACTTCTGAGGGAAAAAAATGAAGAATCAAGAATAAAGAACGAGAAAAAACAGGAGGTTGAAATGAGAATTGTGTCGAAAGAATTGGAGAAGGCGCGGATTGAGGAAGAGATTAAAGAATTAATGAACGAAGACGATGCGATTCCGGTAGAAGACAAGACATCGTTAGACGCATTGAAACAAACGCTGGATGATTTGACAAAGGATATACAGTTAAATATTCCGTCTGGAATTTCCAACGATTCTTTCGCGTTCCAGTTTGAAAAGGTGGATGCGGAATATCGAAGTCTCAAGGATCTTGTTTCTGACATGAAAAATACCTTTTATAAAGTCAAGTCCGATCGAATTGATATTTTTAGACGTTGTTTTACTGTCGTGGCGGAATCCCTGACCGTTATTTATCGTGAATTGACTTCTTATCATGGTATTGAAGGAAACGCCTATGTCGTTTATGAAGGAGATCCATTTGTCAATAATCTCAAATATTACGTAATGCCGCCCGGAGGGAAGTTTACAGAGTTTTCAAATCTTAGTGGTGGTGAAAAGTCTATGGCACTTCTTGCGTTTTTATTTTCGCTCAATAAAATTCGCCATGCTCCATTTTACATTTTTGACGAGGTTGATTCGGCTTTGGATAGGAGCAATGTTGAAAAGCTTACAAATTATTTTTTACAGTCTTCGGAACAATTAATTGTTATTACTTTAAAACATAAGGTTTTCCAGCACAGCGAGTCCTTGTTTGGTATTTACAAGTGTCCCAATACCAAAATAAGCAAAATTATTTCATGTAAACTTGAGGATTGATTTTAGTAATTTTGGTTTTATTTAATTTAAAATTATTTATTACATCTGAATATATTTAACGAAAAAAGCAAGTAGTTGTAAATAAAACATTTAAAATAGAAATTATCAAAGAAACAACATTTATAGCAGTGATTTTTTTATGAACAACATAAATAAAATTAACTTTTAATAAATTATCATTGTATATCAGTATATCTACTTTTCGTATTTTATGAACATCATTTTTTATTTTTTTGTCTTTCGAGTAAAAATGCCTACGCAGACCACTAAACATTATCGTGATAGTCCCTTCAGATCTCCCAGCGCTTGTGTTGTACACATATCGACGGGTGGGTTTATTTAAAGGGGTTTTTATAGTTGGTTTTTAATAACAGCATATCGAATGTTTAAAACGCAATTAAACAATTGCTATTATAATTCAGATCATAAAATCTTTTCAAATTGCTGTCAAAAGTAAATAAAAAACACACAATTAAATAAAATTTATTTACAAAGCTAATTTTAATTTTTTTTCAAAATAATCTTGACAACTTGATGCGCTTCGTTTTACGCTCGTGGTCAGTAAGACTTTCTAAACTTGTGATGTTTCCATCTAAGGAATCTAGTCTCTTATTCTCGTAAAGGTGACTCCCTAATAGGCCAGAAAATACATATAATATTAGTTTATAATTTTCACAAAAAAAATAATTTAATTTAGATGACGTAAGATACATTTTGTTTTATAAATATTTAATTAAATATTTTATTTTAAATTAATATTTTCAGAATATTCCTCATTTTCTTGAATATTTTCTAAAAAACTTTTTTGAGCCTAATATCATATTGGTATTTTATTTTACTCAAATTATCGTACAATTTTAACATATCTTGTTTCGTTAAACCGTTTTTTTTATTTTTAGCATTTACTTCGCAAACACTATTCTTATCTCTTAAACTAAGTTCTGGACCTTCAATGCACGTATTAGAATCATGACCCACATCACATTTATCGTCAATAAAATCAGTAGTATTTTCCTTTTCTGCTTTATTATTTATCTGATGATTTTCTAAGCATGATAGTTCAGAAAAATGAATTAAATTATGGTTGTTCGACTTCTCAGTTTGTTGATTTTTTATGAAATTCAATAGTTTTAGGTCTAACTGTGAGAACATGTATTTACCAATACTAAAAATCAACAATGAACCTCCTCCTATTACGAATAAAATCGATTTCATCATTGGGCAAAAAATTTATATATTTTGTCGAAATAATTTTTTTTAAATATTAAAGTTAGTATTTTGGCAGTTTAAATAAAACAATTAACGTTGGTGTGGTAGTTCATTGGGATCTACCAGCTAGCTTGTATTGTACCTATATAGAAGTTGAAACGGTTTACATCATAAGTTTTTAAATGTAAAATGTTGAATTAAGTATAATAAAGTAAGGTTTATTCAAAAAAATGTTTTTAATTACTATTTTTTGAAATGCAATATTACTTTTCGGTAATAATATGACAAGATTCCGTTACAAAAATGGTAGTATTACCACAATTAGTATTAAATATCGTTTTTGATAGATAAATTAATTCATTTAAAAAAATTGTCTAAATTTAACTGTTTTCGATAATATAAGCCTACTAAAGTATAATTACAATGACTTTAAAAATTTAGACAATGAATAGATGTTGCACATAATTATGTGTTTTTTTCTAATAATTAATAAATGCAAATGTTTAAAAACATCAAAAATATAGTTATTATCGTATATACAATAAATAATTTTTTTAATAAAAAAATAATTTAACCGTTAAATAGTCATTAAGCACTACTCATGTTATAAACGATTTAATTACCAATCACAATGTTTATTGTTTGGATCTAGCATTTGCGATTGGTAACAACTTTGTCTTACTTCACTTTTACTAACAAATATGTATCGAAACTTTTGCAAATACTATTATAACATTATTATTTTTTAATTTCAACAATAAAGTTGTTAAATTTGCATTTCTATCTCAACTTAAATATATTAAAAAATTATAATGTCATTAATACTGGCTCTTCAATATATATTTTTTAATTTTTAATAAATATAAGCTTTTTGAATTTCATAAAATGTGAATGTTTATTAAAATTATTATCATATATAACACCAAATAAAAATATTTCGAATATAAACCTTGGTATTATTTATTAAATAATCACTGCCACAGTTTTATTTACTAAAAATATATAATGTGAAGCATATTCACAAAACAATTTTATTTGATGTTATATTTAAAAAATACCTAAAAGACTACAATATACAAAAGATAATTTAAAATTTTTAAATTATTATATAAAACTCAAATATTCATTTTTTGACAAATTGATTACATCGTCCATTATTGAACATTGAATAACTCATAAAATTTGAATTATTCTTCTTTTGATCAGATGTTTATTTAATTTAATAGCATATTTTGCAAACATCTATAATTCTCCTTCATCAGAATCTTCTATGTCATTTAAATCGTAATAGTTACTTCTGTGTTTAAAAGAAACACTTATCTCATTATTTATTCCCGCAACAAGTTTTTTATAAGTCTCATAATTAATGGTTTTATTATTCACTTTGAAATATTCAATCAATTTATTCTGCATAATACTTCCCTTTTTCTCATTTACCAACGCCAATCTATCTAACGCTTCGCATGTATTTTTATCACATATCTGATATATTATTTCTCTCTTCTGATTTTCGTTCGGCTCAGAATTGTTCATATTGGGAATAAATTTTTAAATTTGAATTTTTTTCATTGTATTTATTTTTCCACATATAATATCATGTATTGTATCAACTTAGTACTTCAAATATCAATTATGAACATATTATATTGATTAAATGACTAAATTGGATTGTAACATATACTAAATTTCCGAGGCACCAAAATATTTTAATGTTTAAATATAAGTTTTTTTAAATCAATGTTTTCCAATTTATTTATGATAAAGCTGGAAATATTATAATGATCTTCATTTTTGAATCAATTATATTTTAATGTTGTTGTAATTATTCATTATTTTAGTACAATAATCAAATAATAAATAGCGAACATCTTTTGTTATTTTTGATCAATACACATTTTATATTTATTAATATTGAAAAAATATTTATTTCTAATTATTCATATAATGTTAAAATTTACTAAATTGATCGTATTCATATTTTAATTTGCATAATTTTAATAATAACTAATTGTTTTTTTTTCAATTTAATACTTTGCGATCGTGTGAGTTGAAAATATATTGTTAATTTACAAACAATGTATAACAACAAATTTTTTCAAAAAAATTTAAATATTCGCTATTGCCAACCAGTATTTTAAATAATATTTCAAAAACTATTTAAACTATCTTTATCGTATCTTAGTGAACTTTGATTTTAAAATAATATTCACAATCTTCTCAAATCTTTTTAATAATTTAAATATTCTTTTTAGATACTAATATTTTTTTAGTAAAATTATTCAAGTAGATAAAGGCTTATGAATTTATTGCTACCAACTTATAAAATATTCTAAAGCACCTTTAAACCTAGTGGCTAAAAACAGTAATTGATTTCAATTAAAAATAACTATTTAT